>OY482670.1:168709806-169035571 GCA_960531455.1 Urophora cardui | reverse complement strand
TTATATGCAATTTCTAAGTGAAAAAAATACTATGAAAATTTTTCCTTCGTTCTATTGCCGTCTGCTTTTTATATTTCTGCAATTCTCAGATGGTTACTGAAGCATAGTAGTTATTGATTTCCCTGCAGGGCATATATGTATGAGAAATATGAAAAAGTATCTTGTGTTATATTTTTACATGTAAATACCCGAGCATTGTACGAAATTCGAAATACATAATGGCAATGGCGTCTCAAAGTCTCGTTTTCTCCTTGCGTTGCCACCCGAAAGTCAAGTTGTGCCGCATAAATTCTAACACCCTCGCTATAGATACATACATATGTATGTACATACATACCCACCAAAAAATCTAAGCCTTATTTAAGAATTAAAACAGCAGATTTAAAGGCTTCCGAAATAAGGCCTGAAAATTATAAGGATTGCAAATTTGTATGGCGTAAGGCTTAAGATAAGGCTGATTTTCCTGTGTTGATGTCATCAGGCCATAAGGAGTACTTTCTCTCTGAGAGCACACCTTATTCCAAAGGCTTATCCACCATGCGAAATAAGGCCTAGAAAAGTATTAGAACGTTAGGAGCAGACAGAGTGAGTGCATAACAGAAGCAGCACTGCCAGCGTACTCCATTTATATACCTGATTTGTCAACAATAAGCAAAACTTTTTTGCAGGATATATGTATGTACATTCATACATACATACGTACATACATATTGTAGATGTAGGCAACGAACGAAAAAGGAGAATTAGAAGTTTGGAATAATATTTTGTGGAATGTAAGTAATACTTACTGAGTATGTTTCCTCTACAGTTATTCAATATTTGTTGGAGTGCTTAGTCGAAAAAAGTTTTGTAGGTATAAATTTACGTAGGAATGTTAACTTGAAGAGTTGAGTTTTGGTTTTCAATTTTCCTTGAGGTAGTTCTTTGACAGATTTTCAGTCTGCGTTCAAATAAGAAGGAAGCCGAGTTTTTCAAGCACGTTTGCGTATACGCAACCTATCGTTACGTATACGTCTGGGCGACCGTATGAACATAAGCATCACATTGTTTGTTTGTGTATTCTGTGATGCTTCTGTCAAAATCATAGCCCGCCATTTTAGAAATCATATTGCATCAAGATAAAAATTGACATAAGTTTGAAATAAGCATCACATTGTTTGCTTGTGTATTCTGTGATGCTTCTGTCAAAATCATAGCCCGCCATTTTAGAAATCATATTGCGTCAAGATCAAAATTGACATAAGTTTGACATAAGCATCACATTGCTTGTTTGTGTATTCTGTGATGCTTCTGTCAAAATCATAGCCCGCCATTTTAGAAATCATATTGCGTCAAGATCAAAATTGACATAAGTTTGACATAAGCATCACATTGTTTGTTTGTGTATTCTGTGATGCTTCTGTCAAAATCATGGCCCGCCATTTTAGAAATCATATTGCGTCAAGATCAAAATTGACATAAGTTTGACATAAGCATCACATTGTTTGTTTGTGTATTCTGTGATGCTTCTGTCAAAATCATAGCCCGCCATTTTAGAAATCATATTGCGTCAAGATCAAAATTGACATAAGTTTGACATAAGCATCACATTGTTTGTTTGTGTATTCTGTGATGCTTCTGTCAAAATCATAGCCCGCCATTTTAGAAATAATATTGCGTCAAGACATAAGTTTGACATAAGCATCACATTGTTGGTTGCATTGAAGCAGCTATTGTGAATAATGCAATAAAAGAAGCAGAAAAGTAAGTTTCGTGAAGCTGCAAATTTTTTATTTTAGAATTTTGCACGGAAATATTTAATAATTTCTAGATTCATGCCAACACTATTTAACTAAATATATCGCTAGAGAAATTTCTATTTAATAACTCGTATATATTTCCTTCATCTATTCTGGTAAAGCACTGTTGATTGCAGTTTATATCTGAGTCAGTAACACAGCGCATTTATTTTCTTATATTCTTTGTTAAAGTTGGGGGTTTACCGAGAAAAATAAAAATACGTACATATGTATGTATGTATGTAAAGTATTTTTGTGCAGAACACCTTTTTGCGTTTTAAAAATATAACCCTCAGCCGGCAGAACTTTATTTCTCGATTAATACCCATGGACCAATCCACACTACTTTTGTGTAGAAAACCTTAGCGCTTTAAAGCCGGCAGAATTCGCTTTCTGTAGAACTTTATTATTATAATTTAATAGTTGAAAGTGTTGGTAATTATCTAGTTTACGGTGCATCGACTAAAACTGCTCCAATAAAAACTTTTTTTATACCTTTCATGAGAATGAAATGGTATTATAACTTAGTGCCAAAAAATTTTTGTCGAAAGTACCAGAAGGAAGCGTGGGGGACCCACCAAAATATATACCGATATGGTCAGAATCACGAGCTGAGTCGATTAAGCCATGTCCGTCTGTCCGTCCGTCTGTGTGAACGCAAACTAGTCCCTCAGTTTTTGAGATATCTGAATGAAATTCGGAATACAGGTATGTTGTTATATGCAGCTGATCATTTGTCGGAACCGGCCGAATCGGACCACTATAACATATAGAAAACAACCGATTATTCAGATATACATGAAATTTTGGATGTAATTTGTGCATAACTTCCCCATTTATACAGCTAAGGACATGAAACTTTGAAGTAGACGTGCCCATTTTGGCCCAAACAAGGTTACCGAAAATTGTCAAGATCGGACCACTATACCATATAGTTCCACAACATCCGATTATTCAGATATACACATTTTGGTGTATAACTCCTCCATTTTAACAGCTAACGGCCTGAAATTTTGAAGTATTTGTACCCATGTGGACCCAAACGAGATTGCAGAAAATTGTTAAGATCGGACCACTATAACCTATAGCTCCCCTACAACCGATTGTACAGATATACACATTTTGGTGTATAACTCCTCCACTTTAACAGCTAACGGCGTGAAATTTTGAAGTATTTGTACCCATATGGGCCCAAACGGGATTACCGAAAATTGTCAAGATCGGACCACTATAACATATAGCTCCCATACAACCGATTGTTCAGATAAGCACATTTTGGTGTATAACTCCTCCATTTTAACAGCTAACGGTGTGAAATTTTGAAGTATTTGTACACATATGGGCCCAAACGGGATTACCGAAAATTGTTAAGATCGGACCACTATAACATATAGCTCCCATACAACCGATTGTTCAGATATGGACATTTTGGTGTATAACTCCTCCATTTTAACAGCTAACGGCGTGAAATTTTGAAGTATTTGTACCCATAGGGGCCCAAACAGGGTTACCGAAAATTGTAAAGATCGGACCACTATAACATATAGCTCCCCTACAACCGATTGTTCAGATATGGACATTTTGGTGTATAACTCCTCCATTTTAACAGCTAACGGCGTGAAATTTTGAAGTATTTGTACCCATATGGGCCCAAACGGGATTACCGAAAATTGTCAAGATCGGACCACTATAACATATAGCTCCCATACAACCGATTGTTCAGATATACACATTTTGGTGTATAACTCCTCCATTTTAACAGCTAAGGGTGTGAAATTTTGAAGTATTTGTACCCATATGGGCCCAGACGGGATTACCGAAAATTGTCAAGATCGGACCACTATAACATATAGCTCCCATACAACCGATTGTTCAGATATTTACATTTTGGTGTATAACTCCTCCATTTAAATAGCCAAGACACCATTTTTATACTCAGCTGTACTAGTACACAGAGTATTATAGTTTTAATCACATAACGGTGGATTGTAACAGAATGAAATAATCGAGATAGATATAGACTTATATATATCAAAATGATCAGGGTGAAAAGAGAAATCGATTGAGCCATGTCCGTCCGTCCGTCCGTCCGTCCGTCCGTCCGTCCGTCCGTCCGTCTGTCCGTCCGTCCGTCCGTCCGTCCGTCTGTAAACACTCTAACTCGCGCAAAAATTGAGATATTTTGATGAAATTTGGAACGCAAGTTGGTATCGAGACTGGGACGGTTGGTATTGAAAATGGGCGAAATCGGACCATGACCACGCCCACTTTTCCTATATAGAAAAAATCGGAAATTTGGTATCTCAGCCACTAATATAGCTAGAGTTTTAAAATTTTACCCACGTATTGAGCTCGGGCCCTTATGAAGAAATTTGATGAAGTTTTGGAAAATGGGCGGTGCCACGCCCACTTATTAAGGGTCAAACATTGAAAGTTTTATATGTCATAACTCAGAAACCGTTGAAGATATATCGATGAAATTTGGTACGCGTAATTTGCTTACATAGACAAATGTTTTGACGAAAAATTATCAAAATCGGTTTACGGCCACGCCCACTTTTATATATGTGTATTATAAAGTGACCTAATAAAACCATTTTAAGCGATATCTCTGTCAAATATAAAGATCTATCATTGAAATTTTGTCGCATGAGTCCAACTATGGACATAAAACAAAAAACACAAAAATTTTGGAATATGGGCGGTGCCACGCCCACTTATTAAGGGGCAGACATTGAAAGTTTTATGAGTCATAACTCAGAAACCGTTGAAGATATATCGATGAAATTCGGTACGCGTAATATAATTACTTAGTCAAATGTTTTGGCGAAAAATTATCAAAATCGGTTGACGGCCACGCCCACTTTTATATATAGGAAATATAAGGGGGCCTAATAAAAACATTTTAAGCGATATCTCTGTCAAATATAAAGATCAATCACTGAGATTTTGTGGCAGGAGTCCAACTATGGACATAAAACAAAAACTACAAAAATTTTGGAAAATGGGCGGTGCCACGCCCACTTATTAAGGAGCGAATATTGAAAGTTTAATAAGCCATAACTCAGAAACCGTTAAAGATATATCGATGAAATCTGGTACGCGTGATATATTTACTTAGCCAAATGTGTGGACGAAAAATTACCAAAATCGGTTGACGACCGCGCCCACTTTTATATATGTGTATTATAAAGTGACCTAATAAAACCATTTTAAGCGATATCTATGTGAAATATAAAGATAATTCATTGAAATTTTGTGACATGAGTTTTACAATAGACCGGAAACAAAAAATAAAAAAGTTTGGAAAATGGGCGTGGCACCGCCTCTTTTTAGACAAAGGGATATATGAGATTTCTTAGCCTTTAACTCGACAAATAATTGAGATATTATGACGAAACTTGGTTTATACACTTTTATAACATGTGTTAATAGACACGCAAAAATGTATTGAAATCGGTTTATGACCACGCCTACTTTTTAACAAAGATATTTCTGGAACACCCTTTTGGAATTTGTAACGTGAAGTCTTTGTAACTAAAAGTCATAGAGGGATGAAATTTTGCACTAACAATAATATTTGTATGCTTATTTGGATGATTGATATAAATTTTGAAAATGGGCGTGGCTGCGCCCTGTTTATGCAGCACTCGTTTCATATAAAATACACCCTATATCGAACAAACGCAAACAAACAATGAAAGCATACAGCTGAGTATCTAATGTTCGATTGCACTCGAACTTAGGCTTCCTTACTTGTTTCTAATAAATCTTTCCATAAATGAACCCACAGAATTAAAATTATAAATTAAACTTAATCCGGCTATGTACATACATAGGTAACTTTTCATTTCCCCACTCATGAAAGGTATGAAGTCTTCGGTACGGCCGAAGACAGCCGCGCTTTTACTTGTTTTGAGTTGTGAAACTCTTGAAATAAATGACTGAATCATAATGCCCACATGGTGAAATAAGAATGCCCATTCTCATAACCTTTTTCTTTTTTACACAATCAAAATTGATAAAGCATTTTTTTTCTTCTATAACAACAAAAATAAAAAAATCCGGTAGCAAAACATAAAACATAAAAAAGCAACCCAACCCGGCAGACATGTCGTATGGGGGCGCAGCATCAACATCTGCAGCTGGGTCCACATCAACGGGCACCGACTTCTTTGGCTGGGATTTGTTATATATCTAAGACAATTGAAAAGAATGTTGATAAGAAGAGCGATGTGCTAATAGCGTTAGCGCATTTCTTGTTAGTCAAACAATATAAAATGCAATGTCTGGGCATTGGTGAAGACGTAAGTAAAGAGTACGCTTTTGCGAATAAACAAATAAACTAATTTACACTGAAACTATCTCTTTTTATGTACAGTAATATGCGGGCTTTACCCTTTAGTGCCTTACCTAAAATTGACAGGAATTTGAGGTACTTAAGCGGGTTGTGTACTTATAAGAACCCGCTTTAGTACCTCAGGTTGGGTACTTAAACAACCCCGTTTTAGTACCTTCTGTTGGGTAGTTAAACATTTAACAATTTTAAGAATATTGAAAATAACTTATTTAAATACAAACAAAAAATTTATTCAACAAAAAATATTTTGATTACATATTAATTAAAAACGTATTTCATATTGCATAATACGCTCTTTGTTTTTACGAATCTTTATTTTATATGTATATATTTATCTTGATTTTCGATAAATTAGTAATGGTATAAATAAAGAATCGATTATAATGAGTTGCCGCTTGAAAAAAGCAATTGTATTCAGAAAGGTACTTAACCGGGGGAAAACGTACGTAAAATTTTATTTAATGCACAACAAATTATGGTACTTAGGCGGGTTGAGTATTTAAGCGGGGAGGTACTTAAAAGGGTAAATTTGTTCGATATTTTTTACAAAAGCCGTAGTGTCTGCAGATGTTGGGTACTAAAACGGGTTAGGTGCTAAAGCGGGGAGGTACTAAAGCGGGGTTTACTGTATGTATGTACATAGAAAACTGTAACGAAAGATGATGTTGGCTCTGAGCTATTGCCCGATGGTTGGAATGTTACAAGCAAACGTTATGCTTTACGTTACCTACACAATGGCCGGTTGTACCTACTAATAGGACACAATACCGAAGATTTTATAACAATGAATTTGCTAGATGTCAAAGATACAAAAGTCACGAATATAACGCTCAATCCAGAAGAATGGGTGAAAGCTTTGAAGGGGCCTTTGAGTACGCTTATGCCTGATGCGTCATTAATTTCGGATCGTTACCGCAAAGAGTTGGTGGATCCAGTGAGTTGAAGAAGCTGCTGCTTATCTGATCTCAGATTGGTTTTTCTAACCACTTTTATATATTTATACAAATGCAGGTATTTACGGGTAATTCACGCGAGGTAACAACACAGACAATTGACAATCAAGAGCAGCGTTTTTCGAATACTCGAGATCCACTACAAATTGGACCGCCATTGAGACCAGTAAAGTGAGTCAAAATAATTTTATGGATGTTGTATGTATATCTTATATTATAAATGTGAAATGGAAATTGTGTTTAAACTGAATTGGCGAGAAAACCGCTGAACGGATCCTCACGAAACTTTGCACACCTAGGTATTTTCACCCGGTAATTGCTATAGGCATATTTTTAATCTGATTAAAAGTCAGGGATGGGCACCTTCCATACAAACTGAAACTTTCACAGCGAATATCTTTGGAAATATTTTTAGCAGGGTACTGAAAACTGGTGTGAGCGCATATGAGATAACTATGTATTAAACGGGTAAAAACGCTAGGTCTTGGTAAAGCAGGGATGGGCACCTCCCATACAAACTGAAACTTTCACAGCGAATATCTTTGGAAATATTTTTAGCAGGGTACTGAAAACTGGTGTGAGCGCATGTGAGATAACTATGTATTAAACGGGTAAAAACGCTAGGTCTTGGTAAAGCAGGGATGGGCACCTCCCATACAAAATGAAACATTTACAGCGAATTTTTGGAAATATTTGTAGTAGGGTACTGCAAATTGGTGTGAGGGCATGTGAGATAACTATGTATTACACGGGTAAAAACGCTAGGTCTTGGTAAAGCAGGGATGGGCACCTCCCATACAAACTGAAACTTTCACAGCGAATATCTTTGGAAATATTTTTAGCAGGGTACTGAAAACTGGTGTGAGCGCATGTGAGATAACTATGTATTAAACGGGTAAAAACGCTAGGTCTTGGTAAAGCAGGGATGGGCACCTCCCATACAAACTGAAACTTTCATAACGAATATCTCTGGAAATATTTGTAGTAGGGTACTGAAAATTGGTGTGAGGGCATATAAGATAACTATGTATTACACGGGTAAAAACGCTAGGTCTTGGTAAAGCAGGGATGGGCACCTCCCATACAAAATGAAACATTTACAGCGAATTTTTGGAAATATTTGTAGTAGGGTACTGGAAATTGGTGTGAGGGCATGTGAGATAACTATGTATTACACGGGTAAAAACGCTAGGTCTTGGTAAAGCAGGGATGGGCACCTCCCATACAAACTGAAACTTTCACAGCGAATATCTTTGGGAATATTTTTAGTAGGGTACTGAAAACTGATGTGAGCGCATGTGAGATAACTATGTACAAACGGGTAAAAACGCTAGGTCTTGGTAAAGCAGGGATGGGCACCTCCCATACAAACTGAAACTTTCATAACGAATATCTCTGGAAATATTTGTAGTAGGGTACTGAAAATTGGTGTGAGGGCATATAAGATAACTATGTATTACACGGGTAAAAACGCTAGGTCTTGGTAAAGCAGGGATGGGCACCTCCCATACAAACTGAAACATTTACAGCGAATTTTTGGAAATATTTGTAGTAGGGTACTGGAAATTGGTGTGAGGGCATGTGAGATAACTATGTATTACACGGGTAAAAACGCTAGGTCTTGGTAAAGCAGGGATGGGCACCTCCCATACAAACTGAAACTTTCACAGCGAATATCTGGAAATATTTGTAGTAGGGTACTGGAAATTGGTGTGAGGGCATGTGAGATAACTATGTATTAAGCGGGTAAAAACGCTAGGCCTTGGTAAAGCAGGGATGGGCACCTCCCATACAAACTGAAACTTTCATAACGAATATCTCTGGAAATATTTGTAGTAGGGTACTGAAAATTGGTGTGAGGGCATATAAGATAACTATGTATTACACGGGTAAAAACGCTAGGTCTTGGTAAAGCAGGGATGGGCACCTCCCATACAAAATGAAACATTTACAGCGAATTTTTGGAAATATTTGTAGTAGGGTACTGGAAATTGGTGTGAGGGCATGTGAGATAACTATGTATTACACGGGTAAAAACGCTAGGTCTTGGTAAAGCAGGGATGGGCACCTCCCATACAAACTGAAACTTTCACAGCGAATATCTTTGGGAATATTTTTAGTAGGGTACTGAAAACTGATGTGAGCGCATGTGAGATAACTATGTACAAACGGGTAAAAACGCTAGGTCTTGGTAAAGCAGGGATGGGCACCTCCCATACAAACTGAAACTTTCATAACGAATATCTCTGGAAATATTTGTAGTAGGGTACTGAAAATTGGTGTGAGGGCATATAAGATAACTATGTATTACACGGGTAAAAACGCTAGGTCTTGGTAAAGCAGGGATGGGCACCTCCCATACAAACTGAAACATTTACAGCGAATTTTTGGAAATATTTGTAGTAGGGTACTGGAAATTGGTGTGAGGGCATGTGAGATAACTATGTATTACACGGGTAAAAACGCTAGGTCTTGGTAAAGCAGGGATGGGCACCTCCCATACAAACTGAAACTTTCACAGCGAATATCTGGAAATATTTGTAGTAGGGTACTGGAAATTGGTGTGAGGGCATGTGAGATAACTATGTATTAAGCGGGTAAAAACGCTAGGCCTTGGTAAAGCAGGGATGGGCACCTCCCATACAAACTGAAACTTTCACAGCGAATATTTTTGGGAATATTTTTAGTAGGGTACTGAAAACTGGTGCGAGGGCATATAAGATAACTATGTATTACACTGGTAAAAACGCTAGGTCTTGGTAAAGCAGGGATGGGCACCTCCCATACAAACTGAAACTTTCACAGCGAATATCTGGAAATATTTGTAGTAGGGTACTGGAAATTGGTGTGAGGGCATGTGAAATAACTATGTATTAAACGGGTAAAAACGCTAGGCCTTGGTAAAGCAGGGATGGGGACCTCCCATACAAACTGAAACTTTTACAGCGAATATCTTTGGGAATATTTTTAGTAGGGTACTGAAAACTGATGTGAGCGCATGTGAGATAACTATGTATTAAACGGGTAAAAGCGCTAGGCCTTGGTAAAGAAGGGATGGGCACCCCCCAAACTGAAACTTTCACAGCGAATATCTCGAAATATTTGTATTAGGGAACTGAAAATTGGTGTGAGGGCATATGAGATAATTATATAAACAACTTTTTAGAACAAACTCAATATGCTAATATTTTTGAAAGCACGTGGTGTGAAACCCGCGGGTAACCTCTAGTGTAATTATATTTTTGAAGCAAATAATGAGAGATTTGACAGCGTCTTCCCAGGGCCGTAGCTAGACTTAAATTTAAGGTAGGGCAGCGTTGGTTTAAGGTAGGGCGGAAGTAAATAATGTATCACAATTAATCTGACATCGAGGCATGGCTTCCAAAATTAATCAGCATGTAGGTATATCACGTTTTTCTAGGTCAGTGACGTACATTTAATACCTATTTGTTGACACATAATTATTGTGACAGTACATAAGCAATACTCATTGAGAATAAGCCAACAAGATGGTTCAGCTTCCAGATTTAGATGTGGAGATCCACATCTAAGTGCGAGTGAGTACTGGGTGGGCGATACAAGTAAATAGATACGACCAAAAGTACCATTTAAGTTTATTGTTTCTGCAAACTTATTCTAATAAAAAAAATAGTAAAAGCATTCAAAACAGCTGAATTCTGCGGTTTGCCATGTTATCAAAAATGCGAAGAACTTCGTTCAGAGATACCGATTTTGTTCTCTTTTTCTCAAAGGCGAGAAATACCATACCAGCCATTCTCTCGTGAACCATTGGCTACGTTCAGAAGGCGCAACCGTGGCGCAACAGTTGCGCAACTGTTGTGTTTTATCTTCTGAACGCAACGTTGAGTATTTCTGATCAACACAACATGTTGTGATTTTGGAGACTTTTTTCCATCATAAATTTTTTACGCTCACTTTAGACAACATGTTGGGCTTATGATTTTGACATATGTACAAAAATATAAATAGTGTTTATGAATTTTGGAATGTAATAAAAATGTTTCAAAGCCGCGAAAATATTGGCGATTACGTTGGGGATAATTAAAATAATAATTTGTTTATTTAATGTATCAGCTCGTTCAGAAGGCGCAAATTGTATCACTTTCCGATTACTGATATCTACACAACAGTTGTGCTCCACCGTTGCGCCTTCTGAACGCAATCATTGACAGCCTTTGAGGCCTATTGATTGCAGTTAGTGTTGAAAAGGTTGATTCGCACACTGCAGTACTACATCCTATGGTCGCTATAAATGCAAAGAGTTCATATGTGTCTTTAAACGCCTCTCGTTGCGGTGAAGGTAGGGACCAACCGCCATACGCAAATAAGCGAGATACAAAATTAAAGCCGAAAATATTATTAAAAAATTAAATGCAACAGAAAATTTAATTTTTAAAATTTTTAATTTTAATTTAATTTCCTTCGATTATTGCATACCTAAGAGAGCTATGATCTTTAAATTTGGTATGTGGGTCCCCTGTAGGTATGCACGCAAGTCAAAAGCCCCGTCTCCACATAACTTGTTTCACCAACCAAACATCTAGCAAAACATCTCGCTAAATAACCCGTCTCCACGTGGCTGATCATGATTCAGTTTAACATTTCTCTTTCTTGCTCTTCTTAAATGTTTGTATGTTTGCTTATTTTTGCGTTTTTGTTTTGGTCTGTGTGAGATTTCGATAGATTTTCGATACAAAATTAGAGAAGACATCGATATCATCGAGGTTGGCAAGATGATTCAGAGTGAAACAGTGTTTCAATCTTCACTCGCTCTCAGAAATTTGTATGGTAATTGGCGAGTTTCGGCACTGGTTTCCGTGTCGAAACAAGATTGAGAGAGAAAATGGAGAAAAAAAGAGCGAAACACGTTATGTGGAGACATGGTACAAGGTGAGAAAAAAATTCTCGAAAATGATTAAACGATACCCATAGAAAATTTAGACACCTCATTTTTTCCATCGAGTAAAATGTTTTAGATTAGCACACAGCCTTAGAAATCAATTCCACGCTTTTGGTGTGGTTCGCTCACAGTGAGATTAGTTTTTGTCAGAAAAGTGCCGGAATGAACCATTCCTTTAACCAAACTACAAAAATTCGATGGTCTTATTTAATTATATCTGTGGTGCAGGGTGGATTCTCCATATCATACATTGCAACCGCAATAATTTTTTATCTCAAACTATGACAAAAAATTTAATTATAATTGTTGAGTCACTTATGACTATTTTATTTGATTGACTGCTTTCAAGCTGCATTTTATTTTGTAATTAATTTGTTTGTTTGTGTATTCTGTGATGCTTCTGTCAAAATCATAGCCCGCCATTTTAGAAATCATATTGCGTCAAGATCAAAATTGACATAAGTTTGACATAAGCATCACATTGTTTGTTTGTGTATTCTGTGATGCTTCTGTCAAAATCATAGCCCGCCATTTTAGAAATCATATTGCGTCAAGATCAAAATTGACATAAGTTTGACATAAGCATCACATCATAAACATCAAAGAAAATTTCTAATAGTAATGTAGACCATTTAGCCTCATTGCTACCAAAGCCACCTGTATACCAAAGCCTCCCTGCGAGCGCCGTCCCTAACCCCTCCACCCTACTTTAGTGTCTTTAATATTTAGATCAAAAATCACTCAAAATATCTGAGAATTCTAAAAACACATTTCATCACATTTTATAACTTGTGTTAATGGACACGCAGAAATTTATTGAAATCGGTTTATGACCACGCCTACTTTTTAACAAAGATATTTCTGGAACACACTTTGGGAATTTGTAACGTGACATCTTTGTAACTAGAAGTCATAAAGGAATGAAATTTTGCGCTAACAATAATATTCATATGCTTAGTTGGATGACTGATAAAAATTTTGAAAATGGGCGTGGCTACGCCCCCTTCATGCGGCACTCGCTTTATTTAAAATACACCGTGTTTCCATCAAACGCAAACAAACTATGAAAGCATACAGCTGAGTATCTAATGTTCGATTCCACTCGAATTCAGGCTTCCTTACTTGTTTTATATACTCAAATTTTTAAAAGGTAAATTTAAACAAGAATTGCGAAATGCCTCTGAAAATGGCAATTTCTCACACCATTCAGTAATTTCTAACCAAATAAATTCTGTACAATCCCAGTAACCACAATCGATATCTAACCTCATATTTGAAAAGAACAAAACTGAATATGAAGGATCAAATGAAGACACGATAAAAATAGGGATGAGAAAGAAAAGAAAATAAATTTGCGATTTGACAATTTGCGAATAGCATTTGACAAATTTGATTTTATGCACGTGCGTCCAATGGTACATGACCATTTTTTTGCATGCACATATTTTGGATGTTATGTGGTGAGCCCAGTATGCATGAATAAAATATAGTACCTGGATGACCGAGCTTATCTCGGGCTGCCATTTTTTCACAGGTCCTCGCAAGCGAAATAAAAAGTTAAAATAAAAACTCGGACCCGGCCTAGGCATCACAATTAAAAGAGTTCTATGTTGAAGTCCTCATCAAGACCTTTCATTTGGGACCCGGCCTAGGCATCACAATTAAAAGAGTTCTATGTTGAAGTCCTCATCAAGACCTTTCATTTGATACCCATATCGCACAGAGATATTCGAAGGTTATCCGGGTCCACGTTTTGACCCATATCTCGGGACCCGACCTAGGCACCACAATTCAAATAGTTCTATGTTGAAGTCCCCATCAAGACCTTTCATTTGATACCCATATCGCTCAGACATTCGAGGCTCATCCGGGTTCACGTTTTGACCCATATCTCGGGACCCGGCCTAGGCACCACAACTAAAAGAGCTCTATGTTGAAGTCCTCATCAAGACCTTTCATTTGATACCCATATCGCTCAGAACCATTCGAGGCTCATCCGGGTCCACGTTTTGACCCATATCTTGGGACCCGGCCTAGGCATCATAATTAAAATAGTTCTATGTTGAAGTCCTCATCAAGAGCTTTCATTTGATACCCTACCGCTCAGAGACATTTGAGGGTCATCCGGGTCCACCTTTTGACCCATGTCTCGGGACCCGGCCTAGGAACCACAATTAAAAGAGTTCTATGTTGAAGTCTTCATCAAGAACTTCCATTTGATACCCATATCGCTCAGAGACATTCGAGGCTCATCCGGGCCCACGTTTTTACCCATATCTCGGGACCCGGCCTAGGCATCACAATTAAAAGAGTTCTATATTGAAGTCCTCATCAATACCTTTCATTTAATACCCATATCGCTCATAGACATTCGAGGCTCATCCGGGTCCACGTTTTGACCCATATCTCGGGACCCGGCCTAGGCATCACAATTAAAAGATTTCTATGTTGAAGTCCTCATCAATACCTTTCATTTGATACCCATATCGCTCAGAGACATTCGAGGGTCATCCGGGTCAACGTTTTGACCCATATCTCGGGACCCGGCCTAGGCATCACAATTAAAAGAGTTCTATGTTGAAGTCCTCATTAATACCTTTCATTTGATACCCATATCGCTCAGAGACATTAGAGGGTCATCCGGGTCCACGTTTTGACCCATATCTCGGGACCCGGGATAAAAGTTAGTAAAAAAATTAAATTTTTCGTGAGTTCACCTCCGAGGCTCCCTGCATACCAAATTTCATGAAAATCGTTGGAGCCGTTTCCGAGATCCTGAATATATATATATATATATATTATATATATATATCAATGATGCCCAAACATTTCTTACGGGCGAGCAATATCATAATTTAAAGAAAAAAAATTTTTTTTCTATATGTTTGTTTTTGTAGTTTTCTACAACTTCATTGATATCTCGATAACCCAGTAAAAAAATTAGGACACAAACATATGTATACATTTTTAATTAATAAAATTAATATTAATATTTATAAATAAATAATTAATTAATATTGATAAGTGGATTGTTTTTAGAAAGCTTAAAAAATATCTTTAATACGAGATTTATGGATTTTGGCTACTATTACTGAATTTATTAATTAATTTTCAATGCCCTCCTCTAAATTTTTCAAAATATATAAATAAATAATTAATTAATTATTAGTGTGACAAAGTTAAATATCTTTGCCCCCGAGCGTTTATTTTAAAACTTTCCTCGATGTTTTTAGTACGTATAAATGTGAAAGTGTATTTTCAAAATTAAAAATTGTAAAATCGAAACACAGAAACCGGATCTCAGACAAATACCTCGAGTCAGTTTTGCAACTATCAACCACAAATGTTGAAATAGACATAGATAACATTCTCGAAAATATGAACGAATCAAATTAATATACATATGTATATACGTATATATTCCACATTTCATTTTTTCATTACTGGGTTGGACCTGTTCGAATCAAAATAAAAAATTGTTTTTGTGTTTCCATAGAAATGTTTCGGGAGTATACAAATTTTGTTTTCCTATGCTCGCCTATGCTCGCCATATACACAAATTTCTTATGAAAGTGTATAGGCGAGTGAAGTTCAATACCTACGAGCACTACAAAAAGAAAATGTGTATGCGAGTATAGGGCTTGGGCAACTATGATATATATACAAGAATTGCTCGTTTAATAGGGTCTATACACAGTGCGTCTGACTCGCGAGTCATCTGTGTACGTGTTGACTCGCCGTCATTAAATTTGACAGGCGAGTCACAGAAAAATATCAAACTAATTTTGATTTTCTTGAGTCATGCACATTTTCACCAATACACCTAAACGGACTCTTGAATCAGACGCATCGTGTATAGACCCTATAAAGGTATTAGATAGATATATGTATTTTTTTATTCATTTTAAAATATTTTTTTTAATTTTTAAATCAAAAAAAAATAAAAATAGAAAGCAGGTAGGATGTTGTAGAATTGCCATTAAAACGGTAGGAACCGTTGGCTAGTCCGAGATGTTTTAGCGATTGTTTCGTTTGAAGATTGATTGAAATGGATTTTGGACGCTGATTACGAAACTCACATTGAAAAAGTCCCATTACGTAAGTTTTTTAAGTTATTTAGCAAAATTAGTTTTGGCCAAATTACCCTAGGTCTTTCTAGTTTTTAATTTATATTATTTTGTAATCGTCTCCTATTAAACAAAAAACATAGTGAATGGTTGCACTAGACATCAGTGATTACGTTTTTATAAATATTAAGTTAAATATTAATCCGTTAAAATCAATCATCAAACTTCAAAAGAGGACAAATTTTGCACTTATGCCGATCAGTGTTATCATATCGCACACTAAATCAAAAAGCGTTACAACTCAAAATTAAAAAATTTTCAGGAGAGCCAAAAAACATTTTCTTTTTTATAGGCAATGATATGGGAAAAGGCCACGTATAATAGTTATTTTTCAGTTACAAAAGGCTCTGATGGAAAAGATTTTTTTTCAGTCGCTAGAGATATTTTCTGTGTACCGATTTATGAAAGAAACCCGATTTCGAAAAATTTTGAGTTGTGACGCTTTTTGATTTAGTGTGCGATATGGTCTGTATCGTATCGCGCCTGTTTGCGCAGCCCTTATATCAGCTGTTTGTTGCATTGAAGCAGCTATTGTGAATAATGTAATAAAAGAAGCAGAGAAGTAAATTTCGTGAAGTTCATGATCCATCATGGTGAAGTTGCAAATTTTTTATTTTGGAATTTTGCACGGAAATATTTAATAATTTCTAGATTCATGCCAACTAGCCATGGGTAATGGCGCAATTTTTTTGGCGCTGATACAATAACGCCAGCGCCAACCGTGGCGCCAACTCACGGTACTGGCGCAATAACACCTTTAGCGCAATTGTCATCGAATAATCGATAAATAACATTTTTTCGCTTGTTACTGTTTACCATCCCCGTTTTACTTCTTTTGGCGCAATTCTGCTTACATATACGAGGGCACAATTAATTTTAATTTTCATAATCATTTGGAAAAATATTCCGTATATATGTGAAAATATGCTGGAAATTAGAGTCACTTAGATCACTATCAAGCACACATAATTGTGACGTTGTCATACGTATACATATACTATGATGCTGTTATTGGCGTTGTGGTTGCGCCATTTTACACTAGCGCTATATTGGAGCTGGTGTTAGCGCACGAAATTGAGTCAGTGTTATATTGCAATAGCGCATCATTGAGTTGGCGCTACATTGAGTTGGCGCTACATTGAGTTGGCGCTATATTGAGTTGGCGCTATATTGAGTTGGCGCATTTCCCAAATCGGAGTTAGCGCAATAACACCAGGGTTGGTGTCAGCGCAATTGCGCCGCGCAGCGCAGTGTTACCCATGCCTAATGCCAACACTATTTAACTAAATATTTCGCTAGAGAAATTTCTATTTAATAACTCGTATATATTTCCTTCATCTATTCTGGTAAAGCACTGTTGATAGCAGTTTATATCTGAGTCAGTAACACAGCGCATTTATTTTCTTATACATATTCTTTGTTAAAGTTGGGGATTTACCGAGAAAAATAAAAATACGTACATATGTATGTATGTAAAGTATTTTTGTGCAGACCACCTTTTGCGTTTTAAAAATATAACCCTCAGCTGGCAGAATTTTATTTCTGAATTAATACCCATGGACCCATCCACACTACTTTTGTGTAGAAAACCTTAGCGCTTTAAAGCCGGCAGAATTCGCTTTCTGTAGAACTTTATTATTATAATTTAATAGTTGAAAGTGTTAAATTAGAAGAATTATCCACATCCATTTGAATGAAAAATTCCCGGTAGTTTGCAAATAAATGAAATTGGTTCATTATATCAAAGTTCGGCCCGATCACGTACCAAGAATCTCATAACTCAAAAACTACCAATTCGATTTAAGTGCACAGCGAGCGACTTACCATGATTTTATATTTTGTAAAAGTTTCATATATATGTACATAGTATGTATACATATGTATGTAGGTACTTAGAAACCAGCATTGCCGTTTTCTGGGTAATTACCCAAATTTGGGGAATTTTTTTTTAAATATTTGGGTAATTTTTGGGGAGTGCTATGATTTGGGGAATTTTGAAAACAAATTTAGCTCCGATCACTGATAAAATCATGTTTTTAACTTTTGAACTAAAATTTCGCACCGAAGCCCTGTTCAAAAAATTCAGGTCGAAGGCCCTTAGAATGGTAGATACATGTGTCACGAATATGCTCCAAAATCGTTTTTATAAAATTTTGCTCCGATCACCTTTAAAATTCACGATTTCTATATTCACCCAAAAGTTTTGCTCCGAAGCCCTGTTTTCAAAATCTTTGCCTCCGATAACCTGTTCATGCCACATGTGTCACATTTTCAAAAACTCATGCTCCCATACGCGGACGGACATTCACTTTTTAAGCTTGAGTCGGCTTAAGAAAGAATTAAGTTATACATACATATATGTATGCCACGTTATTTTTCATTTTATCAAAAGATACTATCTATTAAAAATATTTTAGCTCGCATTCATAGTTTTTAATCCACATTTATGATTTCTCATACTCAGCTGTACGTAGTACACAGAGTATATAATTTTGTTCACATAACGGTAATACGGAAAACCTTAAAATAATCGAGATAGATATGAAGTTATATCTACATATAAAAATGATCAGGGTGAAAAAATAAATCGATCGAACCACGTCCGTCCGTCCGCACTCTAAATTGCGTAAAAATTGAAATATTTTGATCCAATTTTGTACACATATCCTAATGGGAACATAAGGATTACGAAAGTCATATTGAAAAAGTCCTATCACGTCAGGTTTTTAAGTTTAGTTTTGGCTAAATTAGGCTACGTCTTCCTAGTTTTTAATTTATATTATTTTTTAATCGTCTCTTATTAAACAAAAAACATAGTGAATGGTTGCATTAGACATCAATGAATAAGTTTCAATAAATATTAAGTTAAATACAACTTAATTGACTTAGTTGCATATCTTAATTTTCAAAAACAGGTGAATTTTTGAGTCATTTGCTTAACACTTCATTTCTGGTAAAACTAATGCTCTTTTATACTGAAATTAACTTAAATTGTTAGAAGGTTAATGAATTTGGATTCTTCATAAATTTTTTGCCACGATTATCCGTAAGCAAAAAAATAAAAAATTAAATTATCAGGTAAGTAGTCCAAATGCAGACTTAAACAGTTGAATAACACTCATCCCATCACTACCTGCTATCTGATATACAATACTAAAGCAAGAAAAGGTGAACATGATCTACCTAAAAGAACAAAATAAGACGGGACTTGACCTGACGTAAAGGGACTTTTTCAATATGATTTTCGTAATCAGCGCCCGAAAATCCATTAAAATCAAACATCAAACCTCAAAGGAGGACACATTTTTCATTTTTTGCCGACCAGTGTAATTGGGATATTACAACGAAACTTGATAAATAGCGTTTTTTCACATGTGGTAATAGATGTGCAAAATTTTTATGAAATCGGTTTATAAATATGTCTACTTTACAAAAAAAAAAAATATTTGTAAAATTGGGCGGGACTACGAACTTAGGCTTCCTTACTTGCTTAGAAATAACTTCGTATATAAAAATTTATTTATCTCAAAAGCAAAGCAAAGTTTGCTACTTAAGCGATTATTGCTTTTGACCACAGATTTCTGGTTTCTAAATAACATAATTTGTATGTATGTTTGTACATACATACGTAATATCTATCACTAAGCGTGGCCGCTGTGGTGCAGTGGGTAGAGTGCTCGTCTGCTATACCAGAGGTATCGGGTTCTAACCCCAGACCGTACAAACACCAAACAAATTTTCTATTTAATTAATTAAAACCCAATTACTGGGTTTTTAGAAATAGCGGTCGCCTTTCGGCAGTCGGCGGTATACCCTCCGAGTGTATTTCTGCCATGAAAAAACTTCTCACAAAAAATGCATTCGCCGTTCGGAGCCGGCATAAAACTATAGGTCCACCCACTTAGTAGGAAAAACAAAAGAAACACACCTCGAATTGGGAGAGAAACTCGGCCATATATCTCGTCAGAGTTATAAAAGCGCCAGTTTATTAATATATCATTAAGCGAATAAGTATGTATATGTATGTATACTATCAACACTGATTTTTAATTTTGTAATTTTAATAAATATGTACATATGTATATAAACAATTTTACTAGGTTTTATTTGTTATAGGACTATAACCATAAAGGAAAGTATTCTTAATTTCTTTTTTGTTTTTCCGACAGGGTAGGGTAGGTTGTCAAACTTGACAAGGGATGACTGAAATTCGTTCCACAATACAAAGAATTTTTGGCGGGGTGTAATAAGGCCTTTTGAAATAAGGCCTTTAAGGCCTTACATCGCTATCGATTGAGAAATAAAGCCTTTATTAAGAATAAGGTCTTATTTCACTTGAAATATGAAATAAGGTTCTAAAGGTCTTATTTCACTTTGTGGCAAGTGCCTGGTATAGGGGACTACGACCAAATTTGCGAGTTGAAATGGCCGCAAAAGTACTGTAGACCGGACCATAGATATTACTCCGAAAAGAGAATTCTATCGGCTGAGGGTTATTTTTTAAAAGCGCGGCCGAAGGCCGCCTACACGAGATCGACATTAAAATATTCGACGGGACCAGAGGGGCGAGCCAATATGTAAGACGGCCTATTAACTCGGTATAACCCAAAACACACTAATAAGACAATTAAACAAGTCTTGGCCGCTGTGGTGCAGTGGGTAGAGTGCTCGCCTGCTATGCCAGAGGTCTCGGGTTCAAACCACGGTCCGAGCCAAACAAATTTTTCTAATTAGTAAAAATCCAATTATTGGGTTTTTTAAGAGCAGCGGTCACCTCTCGGCAGTGGGCGGCATACCCTCCGAGAGTATTTCTGCCATGAAAAAGCTTCTCACAAAAAATGCATTCGCCGTTCGGAGCCGGCATAAAAAAACTGTAGGTCCACCCAATTAGTAGGAAAAAACAAAAAGGAGCACACCTCGAATTGGGAGAGAAGCTCGGCCATAAAACTCGTCAGAGTTATAATAGCGCCATTGTATTATATTATTATATTATGCCCGGGATGAAATGGCGCTGCTTTGGGTCTTCCAGCAAGATAATGATCCAAAGCACACGAGCAAATCAGTAAAACAATGGTTTGAAAGAAATAGGGTTGAGGTCATGGAAGGACCTGCACAGTCTCCAGACCGCAATTCAATTTAAAATTTATGGTGCGACGTAAAGCAGAGAGTAGCCCAGTGCAATCCCACAAATAACAATCAACTTTGGGAAACGGAAGAGCGGGCATGGAAAGCAATTCCTAGCGAACAATGGGAAACACTCGTAAACTCGATGCATCGGCGTTGTGCTCCTGTTATATCTAATAAAGGATACGCTACGATGTACTAAACACTTTATAATAGTTTTATTATTAATCCACAATTAAAATCTTTTGAATAAATAGTTAGTTCAACTATATTTTTATTAAAGAAAATCGCACTACTAAGATTTTGACCGTTGATATTTTGAGGGCAAGGTATAAAATGTTATTTTAAAACCGTACAAATAATTAACTTACTAAGTTCTTCTGCATGATGTATCTGTTATTAGTAGTAGTTTATTGTAATAAAATCCAAAATAAACATTTAGGGCCGTTTTCACCATCTCCGGTTAATTTAACCGGTGGTTATTTTGACGTAAATTGTATGGCGAGCTGTCAAATAAATTGCTTAACCGGGAGAAATCCTCCGGTTAAGCACTTAACCGGAGATGGTGAAACCGGCCCTTAGTATACAAAATCCAAATTTGTTTAGATTTTTTATCTACGGTGGGTGCACTACTAAGATTTTGACCGCAACTGTATGTATGCATGTATGTACTTACGTTCTCATATTTAAAAGAAAAATATTAATTTTAATTAGAAACATATTAAAAAATTAATAAAAAACCAAAGTTTATGTAAAAAGTTCAATACAAAAAATAAATCAATAACTACCCAGCAGAATTTGAGGTAAGGAGGTGCATATTCAGTAGAATATTCATTATGAAAAATACCCTGAAACTAAGTTCAAAATTCATTGCTGAAAAAATAACTGAACACGCAGTGAAGACATCAGGTGTACTGAAATACATGCTATGGAAGTTCTCCCTGCGTATTCAGGCCTTTTTTCCTACAGAAACTCTCCCTTCTCGTTCAGCAGTTTTTAGGTAGTTGATTTTCGACGCCACCTTTATATAAAAACGAAAGGGAAATTTCAGATTTTAGAACTACATCTCTACTGAATATTCAGTATGAAATATGTGCTGTTTTCCAGCTGATAAATACTGCAGGGTATTCAAAGTAAGAATACTACTACATACACACATTTGTACATATACAGTTGTCCACAGAATAATAAGAGAGCCGAAATCAAAACCTAAATTGCTCAATTCTCAATAAAAAACCCGTTTTATTTGCATGTTTTTTCATAAAATTATTCACTAATCTTTTATTTATATATTCACAGCCCACATATTCCAATCAAGTGCCTTAAAAATTATAAATCACAGTTTTTTTGATTAATTTTTTTAACAGACGTTGTAGTTATGTACCAATAAAATACTATCGATGGTTAAAAAAAAACATCGATAATCGCTATGGCACACAGTGGGGGCACCTCCATACAAACGCGGCCAAAAATAGTAATAATTAAGCTAGAATCTTGAAACTCGGAACTTAAGCTTTTTTGGTTGAAGTTAGTAAACTGTGAAAATTTGAACAAAATCCACCCACAAATACGCCCACCTCCCATATAACGGTATTTTTGAAATTTCAGCATTTTCCTAACTATTATAGCTAAAATGCTCCATTTTGATTAGTGTATACATTTTTGAAATATAAATCAAATGCGGTAATCATTTTGGAAAAAGGGTAAAGCACTTCACCGTTTTTAAATTAAAAATATATGCACTTTTAAGTATGTTATAAGCATTTATCATAAAACTTTCATACAAAAAAATCGCATTTCAAAAAAATTTTATACCGGAAATGAAATTACACTTTTCTAAAGGATTTCAGTGTGATAAACCTGAGTCTGGAGTCAGATTTTCCAAATTGTTTCTAGTTTCTGAGATATTCATGCCCAAATAGGAAAAAAACACGTTTTTTGGCTCTATTCCCTGCTTAATATCTTTTATATAATTACTTTCCACTCAAATTCGATTTAACCAGTTGAAAGCACAATCATTACCCTTGAAAACAGCGTTTAGTTTCTTCGAATATCTTAATTAGAATTGGAAATATCGATATTTAAGTTTCACCATTTTGACAAATATTCCCCATACAAAAAATTTAAACTTTTTGAAGCATACTTCTGGGCATTTTGTATGGGAAAAATGTACCAAAACTCAAAAAACACCTTCCATAAAAATGTTCATAAAACAAAATGGAGCAAACGAATTTTTACAATTTTTTCGCCAGTTTTTAAAAGACATTCAGGAGCATCAAATATTAAAAAATTGAGGAGGTAATATTTTTTGTTTTTTTTTAATTTCATTTTAAAATTTTACAATTTTAACAATTTTTTTTTTTATATTCTAAAATAAAAAAGCTGCCAAAGATAACAATTAACGCTGATAAAAAAAATTACCTCATAATTTTAAAGTATGGACCATTTGCTGAAAGACGATAGAGAAATATTCGATTAGTCGCCTAAATATACACGTTTTTCATAATGTCAAAAGTAACATAATTAATGCATTTACAAAAACACAGTTTTAGGCAGATGGGAAAAAAATTATAAAAGCAAATGGAGCAAGTGGATTTTTAAAGTGAAAATGCAGTTTGATTAAGAATATATTATTTCAAAGCATAAAAAAAAATTGAGGAGGTAATATTTTTTGTTTTTTTTATTTTTTTATTCAAAGTCGAGGAAAATTTTTTTATCATCGACATTTTTTGTGAATATTTGAAAATTCATATAAATTCAACAGTGAGCGCTATTTACAACTAAGTTATTTTTTCTGAAAGAGAAAATCATTATCTATGTAACGATGTATCATTCGTGTATGTAGGTTAACAGTTAAATGAGAAAGAGCGTTTTGTATGAGGTGTGTTCATTGAGAAATAAAAGGACCTATTTTTTGCTCAACTTTGGGCACCCTGTACGGCTAAACGAAAAGATACTCAAAAATTTTTATATAAGCTTTTTTATTACAATTTGATGTATCTGTCGATCTCTGTTTAAAAAAATGGTTTTACTCATACTTTAATTTTGAATTTATTTTTGGCCGCAATCACCCATTGTGTGGCATCGGCCCCATCGATAGTATCGATAGTTCAATAGTTTTTTTGAAAGCTTATGTAGCAAATGTTATAAGGGGTCAAAGGTCAGATCTTCGAAAAAATTAAAAGTCGAATATATCCATTTTTTTCCAACCGATTTCGAAAATCTTCATAGCGTTGTAAAGGTGATTGAATTCCTTTCTTTTGATATGCTCACCTTTATCCTTTTTTAAATAAAAATTATATGAAAAAAACTTTAAAGGAAAACATGACCGAAATAAATGTTTTAAGTAGTATATTTCGAACTTTTTGCCAGCGATTTCGAAAACCTTTACGCATGAATTCCCTTGCCTTTGATATGCACAGCTTTATGGTCGATGAATGAAAATTTTATAAAAACAACACTTAAAAAAATACCAAAAAACTAAAATATTTAAACACATACTTTTATCCACTGTGTTCACCATCAATTGCAATTGATACCGGATCAAGTATGCCGTGATTTTAAAGTGTGTAAATGCGGACAATGATATTTAGTCTTAAATCAATCGCACCCGATTTTACTCCGAGTTAATCATGCCTATTACGGTATCCGACGGATGCCACTCCCGCGAATGCCATCCGATTCGCACTCCCCTCGCCGGTCAAATTTCACGCTATTACCATAACCGTCGGATTACTGCTTTATCGATTCACCCTGCGTATCATGTCAAAAGCTTTTTTACATTTTACTACATTGTCAGTTGTGATTTATTTGCATTTTGAAAGAATATAATTGAATAAATTGAAGAAAATTTGATTTTTTTTTGCAAATGGAAGTACTCTTTGTTGTGTTTGCGGACTTGAAGCTGTTCCAATTTCTTACGAAGTACTCGCTAAATTTTGTACTTCTGCATTTGGTCTCGAATTATTAACGGATGGTTCGTAATCAACGCTTATATTTTGATCATCGCGCTACAGAGCATACCAAAATGTCTTCCAGTGAACTTCTGCGTTTTGTCCTCCACCTGTAACTTGCATTTGGAAGCGGTTATTTGTTAGCTTGATCTTAATACAGGATTTGGATTCAGACCAAGTAATTTTGATGTTGGTCCCAAAGCATTCAAATCCGTGCTTAATGTTGTCCAAAACTCAGATCAACTTCTAGAGATTGCTTGCTCGTGTTATTTTGCGATATTTTCGTTAAGCTTCTTCCGCTCAATCAAAAAAGAAAACTGCCCACGTTTTTCGTACGAATTCCATTTAAAAATAAAATTAACTCATATATGTATATTTACTTAAAATATCAGCCCTATCATGAACTTCATGTGAAAAATTTCCCTCGAAAAATATAAATCAAAACAATAACAATTTTTCACATTTTGTTTTTGTTTTGCTTTGTAATTTTTGGGAACATTTTGTTCACATGAAGTTCACGATAAGGCTGTATATGTATGAATTATTTTGTTATTCGTTAAATTTCATTGTAATTTACCATGGTAATTTACTACGCAATGAAAATTCAATTTTTTAAATTTCTATTGAATCCGCACCAATTTTATGACGAATCGAAATCAAAAGAAATTACAGCTACTGCGTTTCGATTACGGTTATAGGAATGCGGTGAATCCTCGAACTGCTTTATCAACATATTTTTTATTCCCGGACTGCATTGACGATCGGTTATGAGAATATCAAATTTTATCAAAACGATTCGCATTCCCTGCGAAAGGCATCCGCCGGATACCGTAATAGGCATGAATATTAGCAGCTTTTTAATTAAAAAAATGGCGGATAAAGTATGTCAAGCAATTCTACAATCGAATTTTTGTTTTGTTTGTGCTAAATTTAATTATGTATGTAAAAACAAGCTACAATTTGGTGTAAACCAGGTAACTTCAAACGGCAAGTGCTCAATTTCATTCTTCCACCATTTTTGTAAATGGTTATAACAGGTTCTACATATCTTGTTGGGAACCCAAGACCAGGGTAGGAAGAAACTCAGAGTCACGGTTACCAAACATGGTACATTTGTACCAAAACTGGTACATTTTTTTCCTCTTGGTACATTGGTACATAGATTCAGAATTTGGTACATTTTACTTAAAACTACATATGGCATTGTCTGACATTTATACATTTTTCGCGTATAGCCCAAAAAGGATAAATGAATTAAAAGAATTCCAAGCTTACTGCGAAGTGAAACCTCACAAAATATTAGGAATTTCTTTAACACGTTGGCTTGCATTAGAAAATGTTATTTAACGCATTAATGAACAGTGAGATGCCTTAAAGCTCTATTCTCCATCTTGTACATTAGAGGTAAATGGTGTGAAGTCTATTGAACTTGCAAATCTTATGTTAGACCCTAATATTAAATTGTACATGCTTTTATTGCCCTATGTTTTAAAAATAATAAATAATCTTAACAAGGAATTCCAATACGAAAATGTAAGGCTTCCTTTTCTATATGATAGACCTGAAACATTTTTTAAATTAATACTAAGTAACTTTATAAAAATAGAAACGTAAGATTGGTAACCACTCTAAAAGAGTTTAACGTTTGCAATGAAACCAATTATTTACCCATCGACGAAATATTTATTGGTTCTAAAGCTTAAAGTTTTTTAAATACTGATATATTTACCGATGCGCATAGACAAAACATTAAAATGAGCATCCACCAAATCTATGTAGAACTTTTAAAGCAAATTCAAAAGAGATTTGATTTTGGAAGAGATGATATTAAAAATTTAAGTATAATTACTCCTAGAAAAGTTCTTTGCGAACACCAAATTACAATTCAGCCTTTGCTGAATGATTTTTCTCATTTTGTACCAGGCGATCCTGATATTCTTTCAACACAATGGAGCCAACTTAGGCTCGAAAAACTTGATTTAGAGGATAGTACGGACATTTCAGAATTCTGGAAAAAAGTTTCTACAGTAAAGAACGGCCATGGGGAATCCTGTTTCAAGGAACTCGTTGAATTTGTTAATGCTTTAATGTCACTGCCTCATAGCTCTGCAGCTGCGGAAGGAAAATTTTTTGATCTGAGCCTTATTAAACCAAACTCAGATATAAACTTGAAATAAAAACGCTTAACAATATAATGCGTGCGAAAAAAACTAAATAATCAAACAAATGCCCATAGTGTTTGGTCAGCCCAACATTATTTTCGGAATAATGCAAATAAGTAACTTTAATTTTTTTTATACAAATAAAAAGAATTTAATTCCTATATAAGTAAGAGTACCTATGGAAATTAGCGAGTTTCGGTACTGGTTTCCGTGTCGAACCAAGATTTAGAGAGCGAATGCAGAAATAAAGAGCGAAACACGTAATTTGGAGACATGGTATAACATACTTCTGTTTGTCAGAAATTAGCTTAGGGGTTAAGCACATAAGGAGGATGGTCCGAGGAGTAAAAGATATTTGATAAGTTAGTTTCCACCCAAACAAGTGAAGCATGTTAGTCTTCCACGCAGAGAACTGAAGCATGCTAGTCTTCCACGCGAACAACGAAGTATGCTAGTCTTCCACGCAGAGAACTGAAGCATGCTAGTCTTCCACGCGAACAACGAAGTGTGCTAGTCTTCCACGCGAACGGCGAAGTGTGTTAGTCTTCCACACGAACAACGAACCGTGCTAGTCTTCCACGCTAACTGAACCGTGCTAGTCTTCGTTGGGAGCGACGATATTTATGTTGCAGTGTGCAATTTAGTGACATGTTTTTTTAATAAAAAGCATGTATGGTTGTTTTTCTGCGTTTTTTCATATTTATGCCCGTTTTAGGCGATTGAGTACGTATGTAAAATCCATATTTCTACCTAAACTTGGTTTTTGTTGTTTTTCATCTATCAATATATGTCCGATAAAGAGCAGACATCGCACTTAGAAAAAATTTCACATTCGTGTTTCTGGCAGGAGACCGACGATATGTATTTAATTCACCAGATGCAATTACGAATATTTACATACGTATGTATGTAGGTAGGTAGTTAAAAGCAACATTATTTTTAAGAATGTGCATTCGTTCTATTCGTTGATTGATATAATGTTTTTTGTATGATAAAATATATGTACCTATGTAGGTACTTACCTAATTGTTTAGTTTTTATTTATTATGCGACTAACGCAAAAACTATTTATTCGTCATTAGAATCATATTTTTTTTTTTGCATTTGACATTAACAGTCTATTTCTCACAATTTTTTATCTAGACAACAATAAAATAAAATAATTTTGAAATAAAAAAGAAATGAAAATACATACATAGGTACAAGTTGTAAATTTAGCAAGCTCTATCTAACTTCCGCTTTTCAATCAAGGGAATGAAGAAGTCCTATTTGCGTAGCGTATTGTTCCAAATATACTCAGTACATAGCCATCCTTTTATTTTAATTTTCATTATTATTTTATTTCAGTAATTTATTATTCAAATTAAAAAAAAAATGGTTCTCGTTGAGTTTAAAATTAAATGACAATCAAATTGTTCTTTGAGGGATAGTTTATCTTTTTTCAACCTACAGGAGAATTGTTATTGTAGTTTTACTTTCGGTAGATACAAGAAAAATTCAGTGAAATAAAGTGGTGTCATACCGGCTTTCGTTATTCGATTTCGAACATAAAAGCGCTGCCAAAGAGTTTTCTACCACCACATTTGCCATAAAGTACATTATTTTGAACAAAAGTCAAGATTAAACAAATATTTAATCTTAAAATGCGATAGATTTTAAGCCCCGTGCAGTAGATCTTCATATTTAAAAAAATACGCTGTAGATTTACCACATATGCGTGCAGTGTGCACACTGTAGAGCAGTGATAGGCGTTTCATAGATCAATTGATCGCGCTCAAATCACACAGACACGTTATGCTCTTTCTTTTGTAAACGATTTAGGGTGCCGACAGTCAACAACGAGTTGACGACCCGTTTCCGAAGCCCGAGTTCGTTCCGAGTTAGACAAAGTGCGTGCCCGTATGAAAAGATAAAAATCAGCTGTTTTCTATTTTGAACAGCCGTGTGAGTGTTGCCGTATTTGAAATAATCGGAAGACACAAAAATTTCGCATGAAATACCCAAACCATACCTGGGTAATACTGAGTAGTAATTGGACTATTACGTACTTAAATACTTTATATTTTGATCTTGAAGTAATGAGTTCGTACCAAGTATTTTCAGAATATTCAAGTACTAGTACAAGTACAAGTACTTTCAGAATATTCAAGTACTAGTACAAGTACAAGTACAAAGAATTGAAAAAGAATTGAATTTTTAGCAAATACTTCAAAGTAATTGAAAAGAATTGAATGTACATTCATTTGTACATACATTCATTTGCTAAAAATTCAATTCTTTTTCAATTCTTTGTACTTGTACTTGTACTAATAATAATACAATGGCGCTATTATAACTCTGACGAGTTTTATGGCCGAGCTTCTCTCCCAATTCGAGGTGTGCTCCTTTTTGTTTTTCCTACTAATTGGGTGGACCTACAGTTTTATGCCGGCTCCGAACGGCGAATGCATTTTTTGTGAGAAGCTTTTTCATGGCAGAAATACTCTCGGAGGGTATGCCGCCCACTGCCGAGAGGTGACCGCTGCTCTTAAAAAACCCAATAATTGGATTTTTACTAATTGAAAAATTGTTTTGGTGTTTGGCTCGGACCGTGGTTTGAACCCGAGACCTCTGACACAGCAGGCGAGCACTCTACCCACTGCACCACAGCGGCCACATACTTGTACTAGTACTTGAATATTCTGAAAGTACTACTTAGTACCGATGTTTACTCTCAATTTAAATTTTTAAATATATTGTTTTCTTTAAGAAAAAAAGCGACACAGGCGAAAATTTTTAATAAAAACATGCGCGATTTTGTATTCCAAGTTTTGGTAATTATCTAGTTTAGGTGACAACGGTGAAAATTGGTAAATTTTCAAGAAGTGGGGTGTCAATCCATGCGTTTTGATCACATGAACACGAATACGAAGCGGAACTTAATTTTTTAACGCAACAACAAATGACAGCGGTGTAAAAACGGGTTTTTGAGTGGCGGGTCCTATCCCTCCTCAGGAGTCAGAGTTGCATTTCTGATGTATTTTGTTATTTTCTTGTTGAAAAGTGAAAAATAAGTAAAAGAAAATACACTTTTTTGGCAATGAATAAAGGAATAACCATACGCAATTTTTATTTCGTGCTTAAGCCTAGTACTGAGTTCACCGCCGTGAAATTTCGCCAGCAACATGCATTTATTTTGGCGTGAAATGTTTCAAGAAAAAATTTTTGTCAAATGACAATAAATGCCAAAACAAAAACTGAGCAAATGTAAAAAAAAAATTTGGAGCATCGCCTCAGAACCAACTTTCAAATTTTGGCCAATAAAAAAATTTTATACAAAATATAAATTTCAATTTCAACAAATGTCACTTTTCACTCGAAAATAAATGGCATTGTATATTTAATTTGGCGTGAAAAAATGTTGCTGGCATAATGTTGCTAGCATGTTGCGCAACTTTTCACGGCAGGAACTCGGTACAACTTTGTCGTGAAATATCTGTGAAATTTCACACATGTTTCACAACCAGTTTTTTTGTATGGATTTTGACAGCAGTTTCACGTGAAACTCGAACTCAGTACTATGCTTTACACAAAAAAATTTCTAAAAGTTGCCACTGTCGCAATTTTGTTTGCCTGTGTGAATTTTATGGACGAAAAATATCAGTTGTTCACTATCCGCTGGCCCGCTATCCGTTGGCCCATTCAAAAATGGTAAAAAGGGATAATTTTGAAATAAAAATTACTTTTATTTATCGTAAATTACTAGTTACTAACATCATTTATGTAACTTTTTTATTTCATCCTGTGCGAATTTATGCTCCGAAAAAAGTTATAACTGGATAATCTCGATTTTAAGTTTATTTGAAACTAAAATAAACGTATTAAAAATGGTTTCATGTGAATTAATAACATATACATAAATGATAATTATTTTCAATAAATGAGCTAAACAATTATCTAATAACTCATATTTCGCTTAAGTAAACTTAAGCTGTTTTTCCTATGAAGAAAGATATATTCCATTACATTTTACACTCGCATTGATTTCGTTTAATAATACAATGAAAAATACCGTTCAAATGTTTTAGTGGCTAAAAAAGTTCGTTCGGCAACACCGCGTTGAGCAAAAGCAATCAGCTGACACGTTTTCCGGCAAAAATCAAAAAGCTCGTTGATTTCTGCGGTACGGGCTGCGTACTCGTATGTTTCGGTCGTTGGTGAGTTTTCATCATAGTGTATAGCATACAGTGAAATGGCTCTGGGATGCGTAGTCGAAATTCGATAAAAAAAAAAGACGATAAGTCATCGAAAAATATCAAAATCGGGGACAGATTGGTATGGCGGCGACTTCCGGGGGTACAGATTGGTATGGCGGCCGGATGTGGTTGTTGTAAGAAAAAGGACCATAATGACAAGGTCGTAGCAATCAAGACAGAAACGCAATTCCGGAATTGGGAATTGAAAAAACCAATTCATAATTCCGAAAAGAATTTAAGGCTGAGTTCCTAAAACGCAATTCCCGGTGATAGCGTAAACGCCAGCTATTCCACGAATAACATGTGCAAGAATGTAAAATCAACAACCTACAAAACAGAAAGAAGAAGAGCAACTTCTATTGCTTTCACCATCGTTATTGGGCCATAACAGCAACCCTGAAATCAGCTGAGCACAGCTGTTCGACCTTTTTAACACACATCCCAGAGTCAAGTCACTTGTATCCATTCACAATGGTTTTCATTTATATGGCACTCTCATAAGCAGCCTTGGGCACCACTACACTCAAGCCATTACTAAAAAATGAGTGTGTGTTGGTGCGCCTACTGTAGGATAAAGTGAAAAATTACTAAAAATAATCAGTCTGCATGCAGATGTTGAGCGAGCAGGGTCATGCGCGCACGCTTCGCGAAATTATGAAACAACGTACGTATACACATACATATGCTTGTTGTTTGGCATCTGCAAATAGAATAAAAGAATTTCAAGCGACGATCACCTAGCGACCACTTGCTTTCACGCCAGTCGAAGGCAAACTGATTATTTTTCCTAAGCGACGATCGCCAAGTCCCATCGTAAGCGCTCGTTTTACGCTCTTTATTTGTCTGTAGTAGTGACAATCGGTGTGTATACGTACACGGGCGCTTACTCTCATTTAGCAGGTGCTAAGGTTTTGCCCAAGGCTGCTCATAAGGTAGATCGTGTCAGCTGACACGGGTTGCGGGAACTCGTTGTTGACTGTTAGCACCATTAGTCGTCGCTCAGCAAGTGGCGTAGCAACATCGTGGGTGAATGTCGCTTGTTTGCGCATATTTATATACGTAAAAGCATAATTACTTATACATATGTTCGCATGCTTGTCGTTTTTATAACCGACCGCATTCATTGAAGGCTAGCAAGCGACTAAACGAAAACGAACCAATTGACTTGGGCGATGACGGCGCTCTCACTAATACAGCTGCATTTCAATTTTGCCTATCACTGTGCTAATGTCGACCTCCAAACACGGAGACACGAAGTTGAGCAACCCGCTGCTTTTGTTCGTTTGTGGGTGAGAAGGCGACGAGGAAAGGAGGGGGGCACCAAGTCGTCGGTGCTCGGACAACACGCTTTGTGCAGCAATTCTTATCGCCAGTGACCAATCAGAGCGTTCGAAGAATGCCAGAACAAAACATAATGAACAAAAGTTGGCCAGCGACGAGTTGATGTGTTTGGACAAATGGAAGACAGAACAGCGGCACAAAAGAGAATCGTTGGATAATTTCGCGGCAGAGTTGCTGTGTTTGGACACGGACAATGTGTGGCCTCTGTTGTTTATACCAGTGATAGGCAAAATTGAAATGCAGCTGTATTAGTGAGAGCGCCGTCATCGCCCAAGTCAATTGGTTCGTTTTCGTTTAGTCGCTTGCTGGCCCTCAATGAATGCGGTCGGTTATAAAAACGACAAGCATGCGAACATATGTATAAGTAATTATGCTTTTACGTATATAAATATGCGCAAAAAAGCGACATTCACCCACGATGTTGCTACGCCACTTGCTGAGCGAAGACTAAATCGTTTACAAAAGAAAGAGCATAACGTGTCTGTGTGATTTGAGCGCGATCAATTGATCTATGAAACGCCTATCACTGGTTTATACGCTCAGAGGCCACTCATTCAGCTGCAGCCTCATGAGTGAAGCATGTGTGAGTGAGGAGCCAAAATGAGGTAAATCCGAACCCTGCCCAAGACTCACCTTTGATAATCGGCTGATCAAAATAATCTTTATAAATTAATTCCACAACTGGAGTTACATATTATTCAAGCTTGTTTTTATATTAAATTTAGCATATACCAGTCGAGTTCGAAAATAAGGCGGATCACACCCACATTTTTTATTTTTCAATTTCTTAAACATTCCAATCAAATTAGGGAGGGTCGAGTTTCGAAATTCGAAAGCCCATTACTAAATTTTGGAGGCTAACTTCGAAAAATAGCGTATACATATTTTTTTCTTATGTCTCAATCTCTTCGAAAAAATTGGTTTGGTCCAATACCCAGAAAAAAAGTTGATTTTGTCGTATAGTGTTATATTATATCTCGGGAACTATAAGCCTCCGGCAAGTTTGGTTTTCAGTTTTGAGATCTGTGAGAGCTCCTTTACCGCCCTGCATAAGTAATTTTTCTCAGGACGTGCTGGAATAATGGAAAGCCGACCCTATCTATGAACCGATCTACAGTAATTTTGCGTGGAACATCCTCCTGCGTTGGTGAAAGAATTCTCTTTCAGGAGATCTACAGCACTTTTGGAACATTACTCCGTTGATAGCCTTCGGCTGAGCCTTACAAAGCGACCCTCAGGCGATATATTTTTAATTATTGAGCAATTGCCAATTGTTCCTGAATTTTACTTTAACAATTTATATATCAAATCAAAGGTAATTTTTTGGACTTCTTATAGGGTCTATACACGATGCGTCTGATTCAAGAGTCAGTTTAGGTGTATTGGTGAAAATGTGCATGACTCTGGCATGACTCAAGAAAATCAAAATTAGTTTGATATTTTGCTGTGACTCGCCTGTCAAATTTAATGACGGCGAGTCAACACGTACACAGATGACTCGCGAGTCAGACGCACTGTGTATAGACCCTATTATAAAAGTATATTAGCATGTGCTTATTAAGACAATTTAAAAAAAAAACACTCATTTTATTAAAAAAAAAAAATAATTTTTTTCTTTCCCTTTTTTCCCTGAAAATAATATTTTTTTTTGGAAATATGTATATCAAATAAAAGTTCATTTAATGGTCTTTATAACAACGTAATAAATTTAAAAATTGCCTAAGTACTTTTCGAGATATTCGCTTTTTAAAATTTAGAAAATTTCATCTTTACCCCCCTCTAGCACGCTAATAATTTCGAGCCCCGAAAAAAATTATATCTCTGAATTCAGGAAAAAAAGGCGGACAACGCCCACTATTTTTTTTTTGTCTAGCTTAACGGGACGTATTCTGCACTTATGCCGAAAATATTTACATATATGTAAGTTTAATCGAGTTTCGCAAAATAGTGCGGAAAATCGGTCGATTGTGCATAAGAGCCAAGCTACTTCCGAAAGGGCCGAAAAGTGCTCAGGCACGAGTCATTTTCCAACACTGGAACAGATTAAACTAGCCTGTATCTATCTGCAATAGCGTAATCAAACAGCTCGCAGAGATACTATTTATTTATATGTATGTGTAGCATATGGTCGACTCTGCAGCAGGGATGCCACTAAGAAAATTTGTTTCCTACCAAAAACCTACCAAAATGGCTTTGAGCCTACCAATTGTTTTTTTTTTTTTTAATGTGAGATTTAACCATATTCAACAAATTCATTTCTGGTAACTGTGCCAGTAACCGTCCACCCTGCAGTAACCAGAATCTTTTGTTTTTTTTACCGCTTAAAATAAAAAAAAAAACTGTTTTCTTTTTTTTTTTTTTAATGTGAGATTTAACCATATTCAACAAATTCATTTAGGGTAACTGTACCAGTAGCAGTAACCAGACACTTTTGTTTTTTTACCGCTTAAAAAAAAATTTTTTATTTATTATTATTTTTTTTTTTTTTTGATTTGAAAACTATGGTATTAATTAAAAAAAAACTGTTTATTTTTTTATTATTTTTTTTTTTTTTTGAAAAATTTACTATTAAATTTACTATTATTTGTACAAATTTCAATTAATTTTAGAATGAGTGATAAAAATGTAAAGGAAAAGAGGAGGAAGCGGCAGTTTCCAGATAAACCAAAACTTGAGTTGGCGTTAAATGATATTCGGACAATGCCAACGCTCGTCCAGTGCGGAGGAAATCAGGACTTACATTTTGTGGAATAACATTTGAGGAATAAAGAGGGAAAGCAACTGATCCTGAAGGAAACATAAGAAAATTGATCGAGGGAAATAGCAGACATTGTTTCCACTTGGTACAGCAAACCCATTTACTACCTAGGCATGCCTAGGCCTAGGCCTATTGTGATACCACATGAAGCTCTTTATTACACACCATGTAGACGAACAACCTTGTTTGCTTCATATAGTGTAAAATATCAAATGTCTTTCTGTTTTTAATCTCCTTCAGTTGCGTCTGTGGGGGCAAGTGTACTTGAAGCTCAAAGAAAACGCTTCTATTTAGCAGAGTTTTGTGACAAAACTCTACTGAGAAGACACGTTTTCTCACCAGTGCTGTGGCAAAGTGACCAAATGTACCATATTAGTGATGTCAGTTGAACGTAGGCAAAAACCTACCAAAATTCAAATCGTCCTACCAACCTACCAAAAGCAATAAAACCTACCAGTTTTGGTAGGAAAAGCCCAAAAGTGGCATCCCTGCTCTGCAGGCGTGAATACCGCAATGCTGTCCGAGGTAGTTAGTGGAAGTGGAAGTTGATGGGCAGCCAACGTCGCTCTTTGTCGTTTAAAATAAAAAATAATAGCCCCGACACATAGCATACGTCAATCCGTCTACGTCGACGTATGTGACTGACAGCTCACGTACTTGACGGAGAGGTCGCCACATAGGAAACGTTGACGGATATACATAAATCAGCTGTTTGATTAACCTTTAACTACAGAGGTGGTGGCAAAAATTTAACTCTTTAGAATATTTTGTAATTTCTCTTTTAAGTTGCCCTCTTGAAATTCAGTTTTCAGTAACTTCACATCTCCTGATAATTATTGACCATTTTGGTTTTATGGAGGAATGTTTTACAAATGAGAAAAAACTCGAAAAGCAAATTGCAAAAAAAGTAAAATTCAAGAGTAGCTAAAGGTTAACAATCAAAAGCAATCAGCTGACATAGCGACGGATTGACGTATGCCAAAAGTTGAGTGTTGGGCAACTTTGGTACGTTGCGGCGACGGATCCGTCGTACTTGTACCGATGTGCATTTAAATGCCCACAGTTTACTGAGCTGTCAGTCACATACGTCGACGTAGACGGATTGACGTATGCTATGTGACGGGCCTATAAAGAACACATTTTTTCCTTTTTCTTTTTTATTTTTACTTTAATATTTGTTACTTTGCGCTCATGTGAGTACTTACATACGTACATTAGTGTGTAAGTATTTTGTGTCCGAGCGCATTTAATTTACCCGCGCGTGCTCCATTTCTCATACGATCGGTTTTACTTTATTATAAAAGCATTGCCAACACTTTCAACAGCAAGCAGTTGACTTTAGAACGCTTCTTCGACGAGAACGCATGAATATTTTCATTTAAAACACATTTCACGCGCTCCCCAAACGGTACTTACATACCTATCTATAGATGCACGACGCACCAGACAATTTATAACAAAACACGCGTTTTTCTATATAAAATTATAAAAAGAAAATCGGAACGATGTACAACGTACTACGGCGTTAAGTTAAAAAAAAGTAAGTGATTTCGCAGTTTGTGATGAATATTTACATAGTCAACTCAAAGATAACCAAAAATATTCGGCTACTGCAAGTGATTTAATCAAAAGTAAAAAAATTTCTTATCGTTTTACGTCATCGGTGCATGTGGATTTCACTCTAGTTTTTTTCTTTTGTAGGTAGCTTTGGATTTTTCACGAGTGCTTCATGCCTCAAATCCACCACAGAGAGCAAGAAAAACGTGCGCGAGTGTTAAAAAAATGAAATATCTCTGTATATACATACATATGTACATACTATGTATATAAAAATTGATAAATTTCGCGGCCAAGTGTAGATATTGTTTTTTTTTTTTTTTTATTGAGCAAAGCAAACGATTAAAATAAAGAATATATAAAATAGATTGTACATTTAAATATACCTATGTATAGTATAAGTAATTTGTGCTAACAAAAATAGAACGTTTTTAGTGACATTGCGTTACAAGTACATACATATATAGACTCGTTTATATATACAACAATAAAAACAAGAGCAAAAATAAAAAAGTAAGAATTTTGCTACAAAACAAAGGATAGCCCGTAGAAATAAACAACACGAAAATGGTGAAAAACAGACGTTTTGAAAGTAAAGGTGAGGAGCTAAAAAATATTTGGGAAAAGTAGGTATATAATAATTTTTTTTTTCTTAAATGGTATCGCCAATAAATTATAAAACTACCCTGCAAAAAATGCGATTAATCCGGGACGTGTCCGTGATCAATCGCAAGGGAGCATGCGATTAATACAATTTTACATCCCTTTATATGGAGTGAATTGATCGCATTTGTTCGAGCATGTCCTATTAAGAGACTAATTGTTCAACTTGTATACCCGAACGGGTACAAATGTAGATCAATCACTAACATACCGATCGGGTACAAATGTAGATCAATCGCTCACATCCCTCCTCCTGTACCAATTGAAAAACTGTTGTTACGGTTCAAACCATTTGGTCCTTTCTATGAACCTACTGAGGTCTGCTAAGGGGCAGTTGGCTATATCGTGCAGGTTTCGGAATTCAAAACTACCCAGGGTTATGTGCAGTCTTGGGCACCACTACACTCAAGCCATTACTAAAAAATGAGTGTGTGTTGGTGCGCCTACTGTAGGATTACTGCTTGCCCAGAATGTTGTACTACAGCTACGGACTACATAGCTTACTACATCAGCTGATGACTGATTTTGTGGCAACGCTCGAAAATGTGAACACAATGGTGTAGCTCAGTGTATCTCATATATGTCATCTTTTTTATATTTTTGTACAGGGGATTCCTTAAATTCCATAAAAACTCTTTATTTTTTACAAGTTCAATTCATTTTTCAGTTTCTTCGTCCTTCATTTCGAATTTCCGTCATTAAAAAATTGAGCTGTCACACTGTAGCGCGCTACAAAGTTAAGCCCAAATTACATCAGCGATGTGGCAGCGGGCAGCGACGGTTTTCGGAATCAGCTGATGCGTCTAATATGAGCAGTGACTGCCAGACCAAACACAATAGAGCGTTCGCAGTATTTGGCAGTGACTTCTTTATATATTAGGTCTGTTTCCTTTTACCTTGGACACGTGGTGACATAAATTTTCATGTCCACTTTTTTCAATTAAAATAATCAATCTTGTTTCATTTTTTCCTCTGCTCTTTCTTCTTCTTTGCTTTTGCATCCCGCCAGCAATATTTGCTAGTGGAAATTAATTAAGCAAAAATTAAATTCTCTCCCGCTTGCTGGCATCAAAGTACGGAAACACAAAATTAGTAAAAAATATATTACATTGGATAGTACGGAAACAGACATAAGTTCACATCAACACTTTGAAGTTGGCTGCGATTCAAGGCAGCGGCTGCGAATTTAGAATTTGGGCTAAACGGAGCGGTGCTGCCAGCTGCCTCTGCTGTATTATGTGCCGCTTCATTACAAACCGTAGTTTCTAAAAATCAGCTGATTTCGAAAAACAGTCGCTGCTACTGTCACAGCGCTATTGTAATTCCGGCTTTAAAGTTAACTCTACTTCTACTACAGCCACAACTACACGCTACAGACACAGCTACACATTGTGGGCATTGCAATGCAATTGTACCGTTTTAACTTTTGACAGCTCTTACTACGTACTACAGCGACACCATTCTGGGCAAGCAGTAAAGTGAAAAATTACTAAAAATAATCAGTCTGCATGCAGATGTTGAGCGAGCAGGGTCATGCGCGCACGCTTCGCGAAATTATGAAACAAGCGACGAGTACTTGCTTTCACGCCAGTCAAAGGCAAACTGATTATAGGGACATGAATTTCGATACGATACGATACCAAATCGATATTTTTTGCATTTGATACCGATACTTTTTACTCGATTCTTTTGCGAAGATATTTTTTGGTATCGAGTACTTCAACCACGGTATCGAACAAATGAGTACATTCAGTGATGGAAAATGAAAATTGTGTCATATTTGTCCAAAAAAATGTGCAACGCAAAATAGTGCCGAAAAATGCACAAGCACGAGTAATTTTCACTGGTACATATTGAAATAATTGCAGGTTTGGGCTACTTCGTAAGGTTTTTTGTATGAAGTTGTATGAAGTTACCCAAATCTGTTTATTGATTTTCACATTAGAAAAAATGGTAACTGGATATATAGGATTATAAATTTTTAATTTTCATACGATAATTTGACGTTTGCAAATAAAAAATCGTCATTTCAGCGAAAAAATCATCAATATATTTTTTGTTTCTCATTTTACTAAAAACACGTTATAAACAAAAAAGGTATGTTTTCCATTAATGCCCCTATGACACTACGTTTTTTCCTGGTCTTCTACAAGGTTTTTTGTGTGAAATAGGTGGTTAATTACAGTTTTGTGTTGGTGCAAGGGAGTAAGCTGTGTTAGAAAAAACCAACGAAATACCATCTAGGCGGTTAAAAACCAATGAGCCAGCTTGTATTTCGATAGGTTTTTTACATTCGGCACTTTTTTCTGACAATTGTTTCAATTTGACAACTATAAAATAAATTATTTTTAAAATATAAAATATATGGAAATACAAATTTTAAATTTGCCTCTTGTAAGCTTCTGCTTTGTCCGTAAGTCGAAAGAAGAAGTCCGGAAGAAAAATCATAATGCGCAATGGCTTCTCTTTATAACATGGAATGCAGATATTCTGCCACTTGAGTTTCATCATTTTTTTGTTTCGATAATTTAAATTTAAATTTGCAAAAAAATTCAATGATGGATACATATAATCTCAATGAAAATGAATTGTTAATGTTATTTAAGATGTTTATTTTTCAAAATACTAAGTATTTGGCAAATATATTTTTACAACTGTGATTGCATTAAATACACCTGTTGTTTTGTAATAGCTGTTGGTTTGTAAAAAATGTTTTCAAGAACTTAATAAACTTTTATTTAATCAGCTTGAACTATTCTTATGAGTTGGAAAAGGATTTACGTCAAAATTAAAACTTTGGAACCAGCCATGGCATACTATGCCATGGAATTATCACTAATACAGCGATAAGCGTATGCCTCAGGATGCAGTTTTATTGCGCTTTTGTTAACTTTCTAGAAGACGGTGCAACTTTAAACCGCTTTAATAAATATCTTTTAAATGTGGAAAAATCTTTTATTTCCAGTCAAATTAAAATTGATAAAAAAATAAATTTCGTGCTAGCCACTAAAAAATTGCATTTCTTTTATTTCCGCTTTCGAATTCATAATCTAGAGGTCAGAACGTGTCGATTGGTACCTCTTTTAACTATTTTAGAGGATATTTTAAGGTTGCACCTTCTAGAAAATTACCGCTTTCGATACCGATACTTTGAGTATCGAGTAGTTTAGTTTCGATATTATCGGGTTCGCGATTCTTTTTAACCGATATTTTAAATGAGTACCAGATCGATGCTTTTGATTCGATATCGTGTCCCTAACTGATTATTTTTCCTAAGCGACGATCGCCAAGCAGCGTTGCCGTTTTGCTTAAAATTAAGCAAAATTGCTAAATTTTTTCGTGCGTGTTAAAATGTTAAATTTTTTCTCGTTTTGTTAAACTTTTTCATTCCAGGATGAAAATGTATTTTCTTCAAAATCTTGAAGCTCATTCAGTTTCCTAATTCGATCAATAGAAAAAGCACTGTCTGATTGCATACCCAAGTTAACGATAAATTCCTGTTGACACTCATTCTCAGCTATGCAATGTGAGTTGACACAGTTTGGGGGTGAAAACAGAATCAAATCGTAGTGACATGACGTTACGACACCGAAAGTCCTTGACGTAAACATATTGCTTCAAAGCCAGCGACTGAAACATTTTAAAATAATAAAATTAAATAGTTAAATTTATTAATTTAATGCTTTAGACCAGGCCTGCTCAACGCTCTCGTATTGAAAGTACAAAACTTAATACAACTACAAATTTTTTATATGCACTGAACAATTTTTTGCTCATTTAATTTTTTTTATGAATTCCAATAAAATATTATTTTAGAATTTATTTTCAAATGGTAGTATCACATACATCATAGATGCTCATAACAATAAATTATTATAAACAAAATTTAAATGAGCAAAAATTTTCTCAGTGCATATAAAAAATTTGTAGATATTTTGTATTTTGTACTTTAAATACGAGAGCGTTGCGCAGGCCTGCTTTAGACTCTTATTACATTTGGGTGTGTACTCGTATAAATATGTACTTCTGCGTTTTTGGTCACCAAAATTAGAAATCGTTCAGTTGACGACAACGTAATTTTTTCATTGGCGACGTCGCGCCGCATAATCTTTAAAATAATTGATTTCATAAGAAACTGTGTCGTTTCGGTTCTGTTCTCACCCTTATAGCATGCTCATGGTGAACCTGCGCTTTGCGTTTCTGAGGCATTTTTGCGTTTAGTCCAAAACGCAACATTAAATATTACATTTCTCCATACAAATGCCACCACCAAAATGCAACTTAACGCAACTATTTTTTTGCGTTTTGAATGCTAACTGTGTAACCTAAATCAAACGCAAGTCGTCAATTTAACGCACGCACGCAAATTTTTCATATGCGTTGAACCGAAATTGACTTGCGTGCGTGTTCAGATAAAGAAATAGAAAAATACAGAAAATCAGAGAAAATCTTGTTATTTTGTGGAATATGTACCTAACAGACACGATATCAAAATCAAGTGTCAATTTTTTTGCAAACAATCACCCACAATGCTTAATTTCAGCTGTCACGCAAAACAAAAATTGGGCGTCGAATTTGCTTTTTACGCACGCCGTTCAATTTCGGTTACTCCCATACAAGTTGTATGGGCATGAGAAATTTTTGACAGTAAATTGACGGCGTGCGTTTGATTTAGGTTACACAGTAATGCAGAAAGCAACCCTGAAATCTTCGAAAAAATTTGCCAATCGAATGGAAAATAGTGGCAACACTCTGGCAATACAAGAACAAAATACCTACAAGATTACGCATATAGAGTACCATGAGCATGGGCACACGAGCTCCATGATGACGTCACTCTACATGTAATGAACGAAAGTAAACAAAACAGAGATCAAAATTAATACCAAAGCGGTTGGTACGTTTGGTTTGCAAAATTAGTGTAGGTATTATATTATTACATATTTTGCAAATTCTTGTTCTATTTTTTTAATTAGACAAAACAAAAAAATAAACCTCAACACCTGATTGCGTAATCTGGGATATTAGCTCCGTTTGTTTCGAACTTCTCAAATGCGCATTTACAAAACGCGGCAGCATGAACACTTTTCGAAAAGCCATCTTCGAAAATGCAAAATGTTGCGTTTCAAATCCAGCATGAACATAGTATTAGAGTTCAGCTTTGTACATATGTACATACATACATACATATGTATGTATTTGAAGCGAAAAACAAAGTTGTAATCTCTAGTTGAAAAACCCCGATTTTAAAAATGTTGAATTGTGTCATTTTATGATTTAAGGTGCAATATATATCCTCATTTCGAAAAAAAAATATGTTAAACTTTTTCGAGAATTGTTAAACTTTTTGTTGGATTTTGTTAACAAAAAAATTTCTGTCGCCAAGTCCCATCGTAAGCGCTCGTTTTACGCTCTTTATTTGTCTGTAGTAGTGACAATCGGTGTGTATACGTCAGTGTTGCCACTTTAGCTATTTTGTAGCTAGATTTAGCTATAACTTTTGGCGTTTAGCTACAGATATTTGCGTTTAGCTATTAGCTATTTTTGTTAGCTTTTTTTTTAATAGCTTAGCTATTTTTAGCTATTTTTCTTAATTTCTTTATTTTGCACATCAGTTTATCATTTTAAGCTAATGAGTCATCTGCGAGTTTATGAAAACTTGAAAGTGTATACTTATCCTTATGATTGTCAAACTATACAAAAGTTGATAGTCTGGCATGCCTTCCTTATTTTATCGATTATTGGTGCATTCATATGCAAGGTTGATGCAATCAAGGCAGATCTAGGAAGGTAGGCTCGGTGGCGAATTCAGAAATTTCCCATGTATTTTGTTATTGTAATTGGTAGAGTGTAATGTCAAAATGATAATTCGCCTTAGTTAAAATCTGAATTCGCTTGAGACTCGCCCATTCCTATTGGTCATGATGTGAATTCGCTTTGATTTTGACATTACACTCTACCTTTGTAAATAAAAAAGTAATTTCTGAATTCGCCACCGAGCCCACATTTTTCATTGGTGCCACTCTGTTCGGAAACTGAAAATGGGTATTTTACATATTATTTCTGGGAATTTTTCGGCTTCCTTATGTTATTGAAGACTATAGCAATAATAAAATTTTGTTTATACCAAATTAATATCAAACCTGTTAAATAATGATTATTAATCGTAATGATTACCGGTTTGATTGATTATTTTTTCAGGTATCTATTTAATGATTGATTACCCATTGTTTTCAAATTTGAATGATTGTTTTGCAATTACCATTAAAAAAAATCAAAAAAAATCATAAAAAATCAAAAAAAAATGAAAAATAATCATAAAAAATCAAAAGAAATCAAAAATAATCAAAAAAAAATATTTTGATTGTTTTTGATTATTTTTGATTTTTTATGATTTTTTTTTGATTTTTTTTGATTTTTTTTTGATTTTTTTTAATTTTTATCAACATCGTTGTAAAGAAAGATGCACACACTCAGCAACAAACGCACGTAAATCTGACTATTTACACCTTGATTTGACTATTTTTACCAATGGTTTTGCGCCTAGGATGAAAATAGTGATTCTGACTACGTTGCACTTCATACAATCAGTAAATATTAAGTAGTTAAAATGAAAATTAACCATACTCGACTTGAAGGGTTGTCATAGTAAAAACAACTATGAAAAATAGTTGTCCTAAATATGCTGAAAAATGCAGCATATTCAAGTTGAATATTTTTATAGTCAAGTTAAAGTTACAACATAGTTGTTTTAAAAAATGTTCATATTGAAGCTGTTTACTATGATTCATATTGAAGTTCAATATGTTTTTATTCAACTCTAAGAGACAACATATTTGTTTTAAATATATTTAATATTGAATTTAAATATGTGTCTAAACTTTGTGTGTACATATGCACATACATACATATGTGCTTTTTTAAACCCTTTTATGTATTCACGTGGGCGAGAGTGCCAACCTCTGGGGTACGAAAATGGCTTTAAATAAGCCAACTCATTTCCCATGTGGAAAATGAGTTATTTTGAGTTGTTCAATCATGCTATATAGCTCAAACAATGTATAAGGGCCGGTTTCACCATCTCCGGTTAAGCACTTAACCAGAGATTTTTGCCCGGTTAAGCAATTTATTTGACAGCTCGCCATACAATTTACGTCAAACTAACCAGCGATTAAATTAACCGGCGATGGTGAAACCGGCCCTAAACCATTTAAGAATTACGGAAATTTGAAAAGCCGCATTCAAATGAAGGAACGAAAATATACGCAGCATAAATTGCTTTAACAAAGCTTACTGTGCTACATATTTAAATTTACTATGAACCCTATTGAAGTTGAAGCATCAACAGTAGTTAAAATAAATATGTTTCAACTTGAAGATGACTATTACAAATTATATAATGACAGGTGTTAATACTTGTCCAGTTGGATTAGTATTTACTAGTCAACTCAAAGTTTTTCATATTCAAGTTGAATATCTTTCATACTTGAACGGTTGGAATAATACGTTTATATTCAGTTCAAGTTGTTTCATAGTCATATTTACGTGTTTTCATAGTAAAAAAGCGAATAGTAAAGCTGAATATTTTCATAGTCATTTTTACGATGCAGGTTTTTTTTGAGTGCATTTGTACATATGCAGGTATGTTTGAAGCCTTTTAAGGCATACTGAGGGCAATAACGCAACTATTACGGACTTAAAGCCTGGTGCTCTACCAACCTCACGACGGTAGCTTGATAGTACCGTGGGGGAGGGGGCGTTCGGTACGACGACAGCAGGTTTAGTGCGGGTGAAGTCCCACACTGGCAGGGAAAATGCTTTAGATGCTTCCTCCTCGTGAAAAAAAAAACAAAACAAGTAAGAGCGCGGCTGTCTTCGGCCGTACCGAAGACTTCATAGCTTTCATGAATGGGGAAATGAAAAGTTACCTATGTACATAGCCTGATTTGGTTAAATTTCAATTCTGTGGGTTATTTATGGAAATATTGGAATTGTGTCTTAGCTATTTAAATTGAGTAGTTATACCCCAAAATGTCCATATCTGAACAATCGGTTGTATGCGAGCTATATGTTATAGTGGTCCGATTTCTCTTAAAAAGCCACCCACGTACCAGATTTCAAGTAGATATCTCAAAACATGAGGGAGTAATTTGCGTTTATGCATACGCACATATGGACATTGCTCAACGACTCAACTCATAGCCCTCATTATATCGAATATATTTTGGTGGGTCTACCGTATGCATAGACTTACTCTCTGTCCTCTTAATTATCCGGGCTTAGCTTAAAAAAGGTGGGTGAGCGCAGATGAGAGATTTGAGATGATAGCAATACCTGCTTATACTTGCTTTCCACTTTTTCGAAATTCAAATTTCGAAATCATTTAACCCACCTAACAAAAATTCGAGAGAACTTTTTTTTTATTTCTTTGCATTGTACATATTTTTTTTTTAATGGATGAGTCATATTTACATGTATATGGAGATGCAATTCTTATTATCACTATACATCAGAGCTGTAAAAAGCTGCAATCATTTGTCCCAGCAATCATTGATTGTTCTACCAGTTTTATTGCAATGAAAATTTATTGCAGTTTTTTGATTGTAAAAATTGCAATTTGAAATAATTTGTGTTCCATAGATTGCAATAAACATTTATAAAAACTTTTGATTGTAAAATAACTACAATCAGCAATAATTTACCTTCCATTTATTGCAATAAACGTTTATTGAAATTTTTGGGGATCAAGTTCATTGCAGTAAAATTTATTGAAATTTTTTGATTGTTCAAATTTTCAATACAATAATTTACAAAAATTTCATTGCAATAAACATTTCTCATAAATCATTTTCATTGTAAAAATTTCAATAGCAATAATTGTATTGTAATAAATTTTCATCGTAAATCAAATTTGATTGAAAAATGTTTGATTGCAAGGCTTGCAATAGCAATCATTTTCTTCATAACTTTATACGCATGCATTGGGACTGATGAAAGGCAAGCGCCTGGGTAATTCGAGCAATACCCGGCATTCATATAACACGGTTTGCGCGTAATAACCCATTTCCCGGATACATATGTATGTATGTACATTAGGGTGTCCTTAAAATCAGATTAGCGATTTTCTTCGATCTCACCCCCTTTAACCGTCTCCGATCAGGACCAAAATTTATATTTGTTATCCTTGAGTACAAGACTACCGACTTTTTCCATTAGATAAAAAAAAAAATTAATTAAATTTTTTGGTCTTTATGTGGTAGTCTGAACTTTGACCCCTCTGCGACAACCCTTAACCACCTCCGATCGAGACCAAAATTTGCATTTAGTATTTTTAAGTACGGACAATCGATTTGTGCATTAGATATGCAAAAAATTAAACTTAAATTTTTGAGCCTCCATAGAGTTTTCTGTACTTTGGTACCTGTGCGACACCCCTTAACGGTTTTCCATCGGGACAAAAATTGATATGTGGTATCTTAGACTATGTTAGCATCGACCTAGGGGGTGAGGTTGAGAAAATATGCTATGTACCATATGTAATGTACATATTGGCACGCGGTACTGGTAATATTCGCAGTCGTCAAAGTCTGGATGATAAGATGATGAGAAAGAGGATGAGGGTGCGGATGGGGATAAGTGTATATATATTTATGTTAAACAACCATACATATGTATGACAGTATTACCCAGGCGCTTGCCTTTCATCAGACCCAATGCATGCGTATAAAGTTATGAAGAAAATGATTGCTATTGCAAGCCTTGCAATCAAACATTTTTCAATCAAATTTGATTTACAATACAATTATTGCTATTGAAATTTTTACAATGAAAATGATTTACGTTCGAAGCTTATTGCAATGAAAAATTTTGTAAATTATTGTAATGAAATGATTTACGAGAAAAGTGTATTGCAATGAAATTTTTTTAAATTATTGTAATTGTAATTTTTACAATTAAAATGATTTACGGTGAAGGCTGATTGCAATGAAACTTTTGTAAATTATTGCAATTCTAATTTCTGAAATCAAAATGATTCATGGCGAAGGTCGATTGCAATAACATACTTCCAAATTTTTGAAATTTTTATTTTTACAATCAAAAAATTTACTAGCAATATGATTTACAATCAAAGCTGCTTACAATAATATACACTTTTTATGATTGCAATACAATCTGATTGCAGCTTTTTACAGCTCTGCTTTACATATATAATTCAGTCTTTACATATACACTTATAAATAAGAAAGATCTACATACAATCTTATTAAAAACCCGAGTCAATACTTCTACCACCAACACAGATTTTCACCACCCGATTTGAGTGGTAATATCCCTATACCAAACCATTTTGAACCGTTTCTTACCAACACCGATGGTCTGGAATCCAACAATTTTGGCCACGATTTAAAAAAGTCAACGGCTTCCAAATTATTCAAGTTTTGATTTCGCGATTCATACGTACATACATACATGCCCACTTCACTTGTTTGACCACTCCACCACATTGGATGTAATTCTTCATCTATTTCAAATTATTAAAAACCATATTAAAACATAAGCTAAATTCTCATCAACGCGATAACTCTTACCTGTTCCTTTTTCCAAGCAAATGATTTCACGCGAAGCTCCATTCACAATCCCAGCGGGGGAATAGCTAAATTGTCTTTTTTTATTAATCTTTTTCACACAAAAATCAACAACTATTGAAAATTATATATTTTCTGGTAAACATTTGGCTCTGGTGTTCTTAAATTAGGAATTTCATTCTTAAACCAAGATTTTTTCAGTTTTTATCTTGTTTCAAGAATGCTATTCTTGATTAAAAATTGGGGAAACTTAAATTTCATTTATTTTTCATTAATTTCTGTAATTCTAAATTCAAGTACGACACAGCTTGTTTTTAGCCCGCAACTTTTCTCTGAGTGTATTATATATGTGTACACTTGAATTAAATATATGTTTGCTCTAGTTTTACTTGGTTTTAGTAAAACACTGTTCCTTAACCTGTGAATTGCTTTAAGCATTAAATAAACCACAAAACTATATAAAAATGTGTTTCTAGCTAAAAAAAATTTGGGGGACACTTTTTTTCCTTTTTTGGGCCAATTTTTGAAATTTTTTAGCAGCAACACTGCTGAAGAGCATCAGTTCCGTTTTGATATGGTTTACGCCAAGACCGCTTGTAGCGGCCCACGTTTTTAGCCTGTTTAGGGCTATGTGGAGTATATCACTTAATGTGGATGGGAAGGGTTCCGATACTATTATTGCCACTTCGTCAGCATACGCTACGACTCTCACCCCATTTTTGTTGAGTTCAAGTACTACTTCGTTCACAGCCACAACCCAGAGGAGAGGGGAGAGAACGCCACCTTTGGAGTACCCCTCCCCACATGGCGCGTCGCTGTACACGATCCCATGCTGGCATGAATTGTTCTGTTGTTGAGCATAGATTGTGTCCATCTGCAGATGTGGTTGGTAACTCCTAACCTTTCGAGGGATTTTACAATCTGGATAATTTCTATTTTGTTAAAAGTGCCTTCGATATCCAAGAAAACTACCAAGGAGTATTGTTTGAAGTTGAGTGATCTTTCTATGGTGTCTACAAGTTCGTGAAGAGCGGTTTCGATGGACCTGCCTTTCATCTAGGCATGTTGAGCTATAGAGAGTTCGGGTCCTGTTATGATCGATATTATGTGGATGTCTATAAGCCTCTCTAAGACCTTGAGAAGAAAGGAGGTAAGGCTTATCTGTCTGTAGTCTTTGGCGTTTTCGTGGGATCTCTTCCCTGCCTTGGGTAGGAAGATAACCTTGAGTTGTCTCCAGCTAAGTGGAATATGGGCCATAGCTATACTCGTTTTGTATACCTTTCCAGCAAGAGTGTCAACGGATCTCCCAATTTTTGAAGCATTATGGAATAGATTCCATCCAAGCCAGGTGATTTGTATGGTGAAAAAATGTTGATTGCGAATATGATTCTATCCCTGTCCACTATCGATTCTGGCAACCCGTCAAGTGGTACTGAGTGTACTATTTGAGTTGTAGTTGTAGGAATCCTTTCACTACCAGGGAAGTGTGTGTTTAGGAGGGTTTCTAGGGAACCTTCCTCTGAGTTCGTCCATTCACCATCCTCGCCTCGTACAAAGTGGGGGGTAATATGGTCTTTGGACAAGATTTTACTCAGTCTAGAGGATTCCCGGCTGTTTTCTATTGAGGAGTAGAAGGATCTCCAGGACTCGGCCTTGGCTTTCCTTATTGCCTGCTTGTACTTCTTGAGTGCCTCCTTATATGGGTTCCATATTTTGGTCTTATAGTACTCATTGAAGGTTTTTCTTACTATTGTTCTTAGATCCCTAAGTTCTCCTAAGTTCTTTTTCTGGATACTAACTGGTGTAGATTTATTGTATGCTAGTGTTAATGTGTGTTCTAGGTTTTCGACTACTTTTTCAAGCTCCTGGGGGCTCTCTAAAGCAGTTTCAAATCTTTTTTAAGAATCTTGATATTAATTTTGTAAATTTTTTCACATTTTGTTCTCCTAGGGTTCCTATATCGGGTAGGTGGAGGGTGTCCAGCTCTGAGTCTTATGTTGAAGAGGATCCAACAGTGATCCGAAAGGAATGACCTGTCTGATACTCTCCAGTTTTCTACAATTGACGAATCTTCGTGTGTGACAAGGGGTTAGATCCCACATTGCATATGCTTAATCTAGTGTTTAATATAAAATATAATAGTGACTCACCTCTGTCGTTATCCGAGGAGCTGCCCCATATTTGATGTCTAGCGTTTGCGTCGCTGCTAATGACAATGGTTTGGCATTGTTGTTGACGAATCGTCTGAGCTCGGAGGGTGGTGCTTCCCTATCGTGGGCCATGTATGATGACACCACGAAAAAGGGAGTCTCGCTAATGCCCCCTATTCTCACCACTGTTGTGTCTGCTTTGCTGTAATCAGAAAAAAATGCATTAAAATCTTTTCTGATTAATATGCATGCTCTCGGATTACCAGCGTTTGCCCTGTAGTATATGTTGTGCGTCTTGCTGTTTAGCCCCCTCACCGTTTGGTTGCGGATCCAGGGCTCTTGGATCAGGCTGATGTCAATGCCGTCTTCGCCAAGAAGGGCCATCAGATTATCTGTAGCACTTTTTGAGTGCTTCAGATTAATCTGAATGCAATTTAGGTTTTTCTGATGTGTCCCCATCATCGATGTTGACACCCTGCAGCAGTTGACCTGCGTCTTCTACATCTTCAGGGTCGTCTTCATCTAGGGGTTTGTCGCCCATGAAGACGTTCACTTTGGCCATTCGTATGGCAAAGGCGACCTTGTGGTCTGCTTTTGCCAAGGCCTCTAGTGATTCCTCACATATGGCGACTAATAGTGGTCGGCTGGTTTTCGAAGCCTCTTCGGCTTTTATTAGCTGCCAGTCCTCAATGGCCGGGATGTGCTTGTTGTACAATTTGATACACTGCAGCAACTTATCTCCCGAGCTATCCAGAGGGGCAGCCAAATGCGCGCACGTGGCCTCCTTGGTACCTCGGCCGCTGGGATCAACTTGAGCTCGAGTTTTTCTAATTCTTCGTTGACCTTCGCGACACTTATTTTGAGGAAGTCCAAAGAGGCCTGGTCCGCGCATTTGATTACCCTATATCCCCTTAGAGTCTCGGAAGAGTCAAAGACCGGATGGGGACCCGCGGGGTTGTCGACCGCACAACCGCACCTCAATCTCCGTCCAGTTCTGTTGAACAGTTGCCGGTGATCTGCACTGCATGTCCACTATGGCCACTTGCAGAGAGTCCCTGGCAACGTCGCTGAAGTGTCTTTGGGTCGGCGTGGCTACCTCGCACAGTGCTTCGTCTCCATATAGTGAATCGGCAAAATTAGGGGAGTAATCGCAGAACAATGAAATTTTGTGTACAGACCAGTGTTGCCACTGAAAAAAAATTTTACCGACCAAATTACCGCCCAATTCCACCAAAAAAACGCCCAAAAATCAGAAGTCAACTTAAAATGGAATTACATATTTATTTTTAAATACATATGTACATACTAAGTAATCTTGGCTCCCGCTCATTCAATTCAGAACTAACACTAGACTGTCGCCGATATCTAAAGGAGATGGCCAAACAGACCTGTCTGCATTTCGTGTAGGTCCCGGGACGTAGGAATATCAATGACAATTGTAGGGCGGATGAACTTGCGAGGCAGGGCACTACCGAGCAGGTTCTTCCTGACAAAGAACGCATCGGTATGCCGTTAGCCACAAACAAGCTAAATCTTAAACAGCATATCTATAAACTAGCAAGTGATAGATGGCAACAGAAGCCAGTATGTCGAACATCAAGGCAAACCTGGCAGAAATGGGTTCACAAGTGATCTCATCAGTAGAGATGACATATCGAACCTTGTGGGGGTACTCACAGGACACTGCCTCATCGGGAAAAACGCAGAGAGGCTAGGTGCACCCTACCGCAGATGCTGCATAAGCTGGAGGCGAGGAGACAATCGAACAACTCATCTGCCACTGCTCGGCTCTTAACAGCGGCAGACGACGCTTTCTTGGGACTCCTTCCTGGATATCCTATGCAAAGTCGCGGATGTCGACATAAAGGACTTGGGCCCTCAGTCTGTAGTTTAATTCGAAAGAAAATTCGTTCGATTTCGAGTTCTATTCCATATATTCTATGTAATAAGAATGTGCTTTCGAATCGCATTTCGCTTTTAAATAGAACTACATACATAGTGAGGGCCCTGGTGAACTGCATTGAGTTCTCAAATTGGTTCAAAAAGGAGGAGTAATCCGTTTTCTTCTTGTGGTATCACAACGGGCCTCTGCACTGGCCTAAGTGCGACTATATGGCAGCCACTCCAACCTAACCTATTCGTGGTATAGCCCGTATGTTCGCTGGGGCTTTTCAAGTGAAACATAATTTACGTTAAATTTCAGCATTTTATTTGCAAAATAAATGTCAGATTGTCTGATTTTGACGTTTCATTAAACTTGGCATGCGTGACGAGTCCCAAGCGAAATTAGATATAACAATAAAATAACTTTACACGGGAAAGATAAAACGTTTAGCGTCAGAGAAATTGTCTCCACTAAAAATATTCATATTACAAATCGGACCAAAATTGATTTTAGCCGCCCAACAGCCCAAAGTAAATTTATTGGACCAGATTTGGTCCGAAAAGCCCAATTTCGGCATCATTGGTACAGACATAAAATACTAGAGATAAGAAAAAAACGAAGTTTTGACTAAATCGATGCAAGGACATGACTACCTCCCATATGTCCTTGATTTTAAAGTTGTGATTTCAACTTCAATTTCAAACAGAATGAAATCAAATTTAGTATATATTTATCAGTGGCGGATTATCGAACAAATTTTGGGACCATTGCCCCAGGGCCCCGGACTCAAAGGGGCCCATGAAAAAAATATTCATATGATAATATGATAGATTTTTATTTATTTGCCCAACAAAATTAAACCACAACTTTTCTGCACTTGAGTGTTACGAACTTATCAATAATTTCATCAAAGTTTAATTCATCCAACAAGTTATTTTCAATGGAAAGAACTGATAGACTGTTCAAACGATCATCTCCCATAGTGTTACGCAAACAATTTTTTATCAATTTCAATTTTGAAAATGATCTTTCATCTGTAACATTAGTGACAAACATGCATAAATAAATGCGTAATAAAATGTTTAAATTCGGGAAAGTTTCACAAAGATGATCATCAAACATTGTTTTGTACATCGATTCGTGATTTAAGTTATCAAAATTAAAGTAATTTTTGGCAAATTGACATTCATCAGTTAATTGAACTTCATTGAGATCATTTGGATACTTTTCGACTACCTTTTTACATGATACAGCAATGTCTTCGTCAGAAATGTCTTCGTGAGAAAAAGTCTTCCAAATCATTATAAATATCAGCACGTTTTTTTCAAATTTGATAACAGAGCATCGATAACAGGTTCGAATAACGATTTTTTAAAATTTTCTTTCTCATCTTCTGGAACAAGTGCTTGCGCTGTTGAACGAGACTGAATAAAATCTGCTTGAAAATCAGAAGGAATATTGTCGAAAATTGTCAAGGCTTCATCGAAAATTTTGTTGTAATCCTTGTTTTCAAGATCTGTAACTATTGAAGCATATAGTTTTGTGATCGTCGAAAGAGTCAGATTTGGTTTTTGTAAAGCTAAATTTACAAAGTTAAATTTAGTCAAAACACTTTTCCACATGACAAAAGGCACTACAAACACTACGACTGCTTTGTTGTTCAGAGCAGTAAGTTTAAGTGATAGCAAATGAAATGAAAGTTATTGCAGTTTTTTAAACACTGACTATAACAATAACCAAAAAATGTCAATATAAAATGACATCAATATTATGGAGTAGTGCGTTTAATGCACAGAGCAAAACAACGTCCAATGATCAAATATGTTACATGAACCGCAATTTAAATTTATAACGATCAAACTGTATTCTAATCGCAAAATATTTATATGGAAAAGGGCCCCCAAAAAAATTTCGCACCAGGGCCTACCAGATTGTTAATCCGCCACTGATATTTATAGAATTATGTTTTTAAACTAGGTTATAAGTTTCGTTCTTTTATGTGAAAGGATATAACTACCTCCCATATATCCTTAATTTTAAAATTGTGATTTCAACTTCAATTTCAAACACAAAGAAATTAAATTTGGTGTATGTATATAGAACAGCGATCGGCACCGCTGGCAGAGCAACCAACACACGCGCAAAATATTTGCGGTAGTGTGCGTGGAAAAGCAGAGCACAGAAAAAACATTTATCCGCATACCATGCTTACCTGTCAACGTTCAAGTGCAAACTAGGGATGGCAACAATAACCGGAAAAACGATTATAACCGGTTAATTTCTTTCGATTAACGGTTAAAATGTATCGGTTTTTTCTTTTTGATTATTTTTTCGATTAACCTTTTTCCTCTCAAGTCGAAAATAATCGAAAGGAAATAACCGAAGTTGAGAATTTCCGCCTTTTTATCCGATTCCGAATTCGGTTACCTACGGTTTTGTGAGTATATCCAAAAAACCGCAATAAATGTTCCCTCCAGTTCCCGAAGAGACGATTTTATCGTTATTTTGACGATTTTTCCTAATAAATGACGATTTTTTTCGTTTATTATATATTTATTTTAAGGAATAATTGTAATCGAAAAACGGTTATAATCGGTTAGTTCCCCACAATTATTCGCGATTAATAATCGAACGCTTTCGATTAACCTAAAAAGCGGTTAATCGGTTATTTCATTTTTTTTGCCATCCCTAGTGCAAACTGGTTCGCGGCCAGCGCAGCGATAGCTTGCTAGCAGCGCACACACGATCTATATATGAGAAACGAGTGGCCCTAATTTGGCCCAGCTGCCTATCGCCGATATAGAATTATGTTTTTAAACTAGGTGACAAGTTTCGTCCTTTTAAGTGCAAGGACATGACTACCTCCCATATATCCTTTTTTACAAAAAGTAATTTTTAGATTAACATGTAATCACAATACATTAAAAACGAACTATCTATATATATAAGGATGACAGTTTGTTTGTTTGTTTGTTTGTATGTTTGTTCCCTATGGACGCCGAAACTACCGGGCCGATCACATTCAAATTTTGACACAATGATCACCTGGTATTAGATTGAAATTATGACCACATTTAATTCTGGTATCTCAACCCCTTCCCGAGATATAGGCCAAAATATGGATCCAGATTCCTCCGAAATATTTTTCTGCATTATTGGTATCAAATTAAAGATATCAATCAGAGCTTCAATAGAGAGTTCATTCCGTTCCAATTTTCCAGTCGGTTCTCCAGATAGAGACCAAAACGTGGACCCGGATGGCCCCAAATATTTTTTCGTAATATTGGTATCAAATTAAAGGTGCTGATCAGGGTATCCATATATATTTTACACTATACGGATATCTCAATCGGTTCCCGGGATTGAGGCCGAAACATGGACCTAAATAGCCCCCGAAATATTTTTGGCCATTATTGGTATCAAATGAAAGGTATCAATCAGAACTTCAATAGGGAGTTCATTCCATTCCAATTTTCCAGTCGGTTCTCTAGATAGAGACCAAAACGTGGACCCGGATGACCCCAAATATTTTTTCGCAATATTGGTATCAAATTAAAGGTGCTGATCAGGGTAGCCATATATATTTTACACTATACGGATATCTCAATCGGTTCCCGGGATTGAGGCCGAAACATGGACGTAAATAGCCCCGGAAATATTTTTGGGCATTGTTGGTATCAAATTAAAGGTATCAATCAGAGCTTCAATAGAGAGTTCATTCCATTCCAATTTTCCAGTCGGTTATCCAAAATATATTAGTAATCATGATGTACACCGATATGTGCACCGGATGGCCATGGAAAGTTGTTGATAAGGAACGTGAGACGGGGAGAGAGAGAGATAGAGTAGTATAAGAGGAGGAAGAGATAGGGGGAACGGGAAATGCTGACTGGTGGGGAGACCGACAGGGAAGGGAGTGGCATAGTGTGATTTGTCGCAGCGAAGTGGGACGGGTATTTGCTAGTAACATATGTATATAATTATCCTTTTAGAATCAAGGATGGACTACTCCCGTTATTTATTGCAAAAAATTGTTCTAAAGAAATTACTTTTAAATTTGTTCAGAAAATATGTTGGTTGTTATCGTTTAATGCACTATTTTATTGCAAAATGTCAAAATGATTTTGGCACATATCAAATTGTAACTTTTAAAAGCGCAATATTATTAGAGTTAACATAGAAACAATTTTGTATTATAAAATTTTTCCATGTAAAAAATAAAATTTTTGGGGTGTTAAATAAAGTACTAAATTAGCGATTTCCGGCATAATTTTTGAACCTTTTTCTTTTTTGGTAGCAAGACCTCCTAGCATAGAATCGAAAATTAAAATAAAAAAATATTCGTTTTTTCTTGTTTTTTTTTTTAAATTTTGTCAAACTTTGTAAAATTTTATGTGTCTCACCTAAAAAAGTGAGTATTACATGCATGTTTTTTGTTAGTATTTGTCACATATTTATAAAAACTGTATATTTTATCCTAATTAGGCTAATTTCCTATAGCATGAGGGAAAAAATAGTTCCATATATTAATTTTGGTAAATTTTTTCCATACCATATATATAAGGTTCTGTAGAATTTTCTAAAATTTTTAAAATATGGCTTTACAAAATCGTACAATTTTTACATTTCCGGCAAAAAATAGTGCAATTTGTTTACAGATTCTACTAGATCACTTCAAAGTTTACCAAATTCGCAACTAAAAAAATAGGCGTTCTTTTTTAATTTTTTGTTTGACTCCACCAAACTTTAGTAATTTTTTGAACTCCAATAAAAAAGTCGCAAATGTTTCGATGGAACTAGTCACCTTTCTGAAATAAATCATTTATCAAAAGTTATTTCAGCTATTTGGGCATATAATGGTAAGCAAATGTGGCAAGTTTCAGAGTAATACGATTTAAAATGAATTTTTGGCAATTTTTTTTGTAACACACTAAAAATCGTATTACCTTAAAACAGTTTTGCCTCAAAATTGTACTGATTTTAGCGACCTCTATTGGCATCAAAAGCATGAGATTATAAATTCTATTTATACATTTATTCCAGGTGATATGTTAGCTTCACAAAAATATATATTACTTGAATAAATTACGCAGTTTATCTTAATTTTATTTTATCTTAATTTTGCCTATGGGACGAAGCACTGTGCCTCGTCCGCCTGTTTGTGCTTCTTGGTAGCCTCTGTAGTGTTGTTATCGTTATTGGATCGGTTCCTCTTTTGAGAAGCGTCACCTGGGTTTGTTTTTAGGTCGAGGTTCGGGTTTGGCTTCGATGCAAGATACTCCCGTTGGAAGATTTCAAACTCCTCCACCACCCTTCTGTACGCCGCCAAATCCTTGGAGCCGCCAGGGGTGTCGCTGTTTTTTTTATCTATTAAGAGCATACAGCGCCATCTGGTACTTGGCCTTTCGGATTTGGTAGAGACTCCTCTTCCTTTTCTTTTTGTCGGCAGTTGGTGCACTATGGTTGGTGCTTTCTACTGCCTTGGATGTCGATGGTTGTTGTACTGCTTGTGCCAAGGGTGTACTGTGGATGGTACTTCCCAAGGCACTTTTTATGGTAACCAGAGGTTCCGGCGTCCGATAGGAAGTTGTCATAGTCAATGTCCGATGGTCCGCTGTCTCGTTCGTTTTGTTGTCCCCTGTAGTCATACGTGTACCTGTCATGTCCGTCGTTTGTTCCGTTCGTTCATTTTTTTTGTTTTTTGTTTGGTTTATGTTATTTATTGTTTCGATTCTATTTTAGTCCGGAAGGGGTCGACAAATTATAGTCGACTGTTGCTGTATTGTGGAAATTTTTACAGCATAGCAAAGGGCAAACATAATTTCGAGTTTTTACAGCACTGTTATTGTTTTTTTTTTTTAATTTATGGTAACACAACCGAAATTGTAATGTACAAAAAAATAAAACAATTTTAAAAGGCCGCACTGAAAAAAAAAATTCTGTTTATCTGTGCTTTGCTGTCGACAGATCTGTTTGAAATTACACAGTAAAGCAACAGCACAAATAAACAAACAAATATATTCGACTGTTCTGTGCTTCGACTTCAGATATTTTCAAAGGAAATCGAGATTCAACAGTTCTCAAAAAATTATGAGAACAGCAACAGCTTATTTTTTGAGACTGTTGGTGTTATGCTAGCAAACAGTGCTTGGGAAGCTTTATATCTCCCTCTAATGTCCTTTGATCTGTGAAGTCGTTTTCATATAGTTGGGTCAATTAGCCGAGTTTTTCGACCATAAAACATTCTTATTGTTTCACTTGGAAAAAATCGCCAAAATAAAGTATTCATCGAATCTTTTTAATATTACGCTTAAAATGTTTGCAATAAAACAGAATAATTTTAAAAAGAATAAAACTTTTCTGATTTTTACAACTTCTTATAAAAATCCCAATAAAAACCAAATTTTTTCAATAATCACAAAAAATCAATAAAATGTTGACTTTGAAAAGTTAGTATTGAAAATAGTTGGAATCGGACTATAACAACGCACACATCCCATATATAGGATCTTTCGAAAAACGCACAAAATGTAATAATTCAGACACTAATATAACCCGAGTAAAGAATTTTCAGCTATGCAGTGACTTTATGCATAAGGAAATATGCTAAAATTTTAGAAAATGTATGTAACATAATTTAATTTATAAGTGGTATGTCGTTAGAAGCGTACTTTAATTATCTTTCGAACGGAGTAGATACGGTTTGCGGGTATTTGTTACTTCAACGAAAAGAATTTTTTACTGAAGTTGTAACCAAAAAAACCCAAAATTACGTTATCTCAAAACCCTAACCATAAAAAAAAAATGGTTTTGACCTCAGCAGGTTCATGCCAGCCATCCCCTATACCTGAAATTCTTGGTATTTTCTTGAATTAATTATTTGTAAACTAGTGTTTTCAACATATAGCTTTGAATATGATAGAAGTAAAATGTATCTACCAGAACTTTGTGGGGGTTCAAACACCCACTAATTAGTTACCTGGTGGCGAGGAGGTCACAAAATAAACAAAGCATTGAGGTGAACTAAATAAAGCGTCAAAATTTATAAAAACTTACAACTTGTTTGCTCTTTGCTTGTTCGCTTGCTATTTTCTGTAATAAAACAAGTTTATTTGTATGAAAATAGCAAAATAATAAAATTTTGCTGGTTTTGCTAACGTACTTTTTTCCGCCATTTCGATCAAGTGTAAATAGTGATGTGATACGATATTTATCGATATTTCAATGTTTTACGTTACATGACTTTTTTTGCGAATCGGTTCAGATAAAACACTGATAAAACATTATATTCATAATTATTTTTATAAGTTATAAGTAGTAATGATACGCTTTATTTTTTTAATGCAATATATTGCTCATAAATTCATTTCCAAAACCTATTTTCGTATGTAATCGATTAGTGAGTATTCGTTAAATTATTTTGTTATCTCAAACAGTCTCAGTACATTTTCACCACAGTCTTTGGTGAAATTTTTAGTGACTGTGGCTTACAGAATACCAAAAATGGCTCAAGTCACTAAAAATGTCTCATGTCTCAAATCTCAAATTTTGTGACTTGAGATGAGACGGAGTTACAGAATTCGCCTATTATTTTTATATAATAGATGGTACAATCAAATCGAAAAGAATTACTCCGATCTGACTGCTAGTTTTTTTTATAGCCGTCTCAAACTCAGTACTTGTATGTTTTACCGAACCAACTTAATCTATATACATATGTATGTATATGTATATAAAAATCAAGTCTATTTCTTTGTCGCCGGCTTTCGCACAAACGCGTTCAGGGATTTTGACCAAATTTACACACAAGCTGAGTACCTTGACCTAGATGGTTTATATGCATATTTTTTTTTAATCCGGAAGTCGGTTCCCGAGATATAGATCAAGATGTCAAAACGTGGACCCGGCTTTCCCCTGAATATGTTTGGACGATATTGTGATCAAATGAAAGGTTAAGCAGGGATTTTACATAGAATAGTAGATATGGGTCATAACGTGGACCCAGTTGACCCTCGAATATTTCTGAGCGATATTGGTACCAAATGAAAGGTCTTGATGAGGACTTCGACATAGAACGATTTTATTTATGATGCCTAGGCCGGGTCCCCAAATATGGGTAAAACGACCCGGATGACCCTCGAATATTTCTGAGCGATATTGGTGTCAAATGAAAGGTGTTGAGCAGGTGCAAAAAAATAGGTTATCTCCCCTTTTCTGTTATTTTAAAAAACAATACACCAGATGAAAGAGGGCAACTAGGAGAGTTCAAAAAACATGGGTTGCCTATCAAAATTTGGGGCAAACTGGAGGGTTGCCAGCTTTGAAAAGTGCAAAAAAATAGGTTACCTCCCCTTTTCTGTTATTTAAAAAAACGATACACCAGATGAAAGAGGGCAACTAGGAGAGTTCAAAAAACATGGGTTGCCTATCGAAATCTGGGGCAAACTGGAGGGTTGCCAGCTTTGAAAAGTGCAAAAAAATAGGTTATCTCTCCTTTTATGTTATTTAAAAAAAACGATACATCAGACGAAAGAGGGCAATTAGGAGAGTTCAAAAAACATGGGTTGCCTATCAAAATTTGGGGCAAACTGGAGGGTTGCCAGCTTTGAAAAGTGCAAAAAAATAGGTTATCTCCCCTTTTCTGTTATTTAAAAAAAACGATACACCAGATGAAAGAGGGCAACTAGGAGAGTTCAAAAAACATGGGTTGTCTATCGAAATCTGGGGCAAACTGGAGGGTTGCCAGCTTTGAAAAGTGCAAAAAAATAGGTTATCTCCCCTTTTCTGTTATTTTAAAAAACAATACACCAGATGAAAGGGCAACTAGGAGAGTTCAAAAAACATGGGTTGCCTATCAAAATTTGGGGCAAACTCGAGGGTTGCCAGCTTTGAAAAGTGCAAAAAAATAGGTTATCTCCCCTTTTATGTTATTTAAAAAAACGATACACCAGATGAAAGAGGGCAACTAGGAGAGTTCCAAAAACATGGGTTGCCTATCGAAATCTGGGGCAAACTGGAGGGTTGCCAGCTTTGAAAAGTGCAAAAAAATAGGTTATCTCCCCTTTTCTGTTATTTTAAAAAACAATACACCAGATGAAAGGGCAACTAGGAGAGTTCAAAAAACATGGGTTGCCTATCAAAATTTGGGGCAAACTCGAGGGTTGCCAGCTTTGAAAAGTGCAAAAAAATAGGTTATCTCCCCTTTTATGTTATTTAAAAAAACGATACACCAGATGAAAGAGGGCAACTAGGAGAGTTCCAAAAACATGGGTTGCCTATCGAAATCTGGGGCAAACTGGAGGGTTGCCAGCTTTGAAAAGTGCAAAAAAATAGGTTATCTCTCCTTTTATGTTATTTAAAAAAAACGATACATCAGACGAAAGAGGGCAATTAGGAGAGTTCAAAAAACATGGGTTGCCTATCAAAATTTGGGGCAAACTGGAGGGTTGCCAGCTTTGAAAAGTGCAAAAAAATAGGTTATCTCCCCTTTTATGTTATTTAAAAAAACGATACATCAGACGAAAGAGGGCAATTAGGAGAGTTCAAAAAACATGGGTTGCCTATCAAAATTTGGGGCAAACTGGAGGGTTGCCAGCTTTGAAAAGTGCAAAAAAATAGGTTATCTCCCCTTTTATGTTATTTAAAAAAACGATACACCAGACGAAAGAGGGCATTGAGAAGAGTCCGAAAAACATGGGTTGCCTATCAAAATCTGGGGCAAACTGGAGGGTTGCCAGCTTTGAAAAGTGCCTGAGTGATTTCGAAATAAAGGAAAAAAAGGGTTAAACACATGTCAGGGTTGCCAGCTTTGAAAAGTGCCTGAGTGATTTCGAAATAAAGGAAAAAAAGGGTTAAATACATGTCATATAGAAATATGCTGTTAGGAAACATATAGTAAAATTTCACGAACTTTTAATACTTTAACCCGCTAACACCTCCACGAAAGGGTCGTTTTGACCCCCCTTTTTTTAAAATCCGAAAAAAAAACTATTTCGAAGGTCGATAGAGAGTTGAAATATTCTAGAAAATTATTGGCCATAAAATTTCACTAGGGACAAAGGAATGTGTTTTTTGCTTTATGTGGTCTTTTGGGTTATTTATACAAAGATTTTGTCTGAGGGGACCCCTAGTGAAATTTTATGGCCAATAATTTTCTAGAATATTTCAACTTTCTATCGACCTTCAAAATAGTATTTTTTTCGGATTTTAAAAAAAGGGGGGGGGTCAAAACGACCCTTTCATGGAGGAGTTAGCGGGTTAAAGTATTCCACGAAATTAAAGTTCGTGAAATTTTACTATATGTTTCCTAACAGCATATTTCTATACGACATGCATTTAACCCTTTTTTTCCTTTATTTAGAAATCACTCAGGCACTTTTCAAAGCTGGCAACCCTCCAGTTTGCCCCAGATTTTGATAGGCAACCCATGTTTTTCAGACTCTTCTCATTGCCCTCTTTCGTCTGGTGTATCGTTTTTTAAATAACATAAAAGGGGAGATAACCTATTTTTTTGCACTCTTCAAAGCTGGCAACCCTCCAGTTTGCCCCAAATTTTGATAGGCAACCCATGTTTTTTGAACTCTCCTAATTGCCCTCTTTCATCTGGTGTATCGTTTTTTTTAAATAACAGAAAAGGGGAGATAACCTATTTTTTTGCACTTTTCAAACCTGGCAACCCTCCAGTTTGCCCCAGATTTTGATAGGCAACCCATGTTTTTTGGACTCTCCTCATTGCCCTCTTTCGTCTGGTGTATCGTTTTTTTAAATAACAGAAAAGGGGAGATAACCTATTTTTTTGCACTTTTCAAAGCTGGCAACCCTCCAGTTTGCCCCAGATTTTGATAGGCAACCCATGTTTTTCGGACTCTCCTAATTGCCCTCTTTCGTCTGATGTATCGTTTTTTTAAATAACAGAAAAGGGGAGAAAACCTATTTTTTTGCACTTTTCAAAGCTGGCAACCCTCCAGTATGCCCCATATTTTGATAGGCAACCCATGTTTTTTGAACTCTCCTAGTTGCCCTCTTTCATCTGGTGTATCGTTTTTTTTAAATAACAGAAAAGGGGAGATAACCTATTTTTTTGCACTTTTCAAACCTGGCAACCCTCCAGTTTGCCCCAGATTTTGATAGGCAACCCATGTTTTTTGGACTCTCCTCATTGCCCTCTTTCGTCTGGTGTATCGTTTTTTTAAATAACAGAAAAGGGGAGATAACCTATTTTTTTGCACTTTTCAAAGCTGGCAACCCTCCAGTATGCCCCATATTTTGATAGGCAACCCATGTTTTTTGAACTCTCCTAGTTGCCCTCTTTCATCTGGTGTATCGTTTTTTTTAAATAACAGAAAAGGGGAGATAACCTATTTTTTTGCACTTTTCAAACCTGGCAACCCTCCAGTTTGCCCCAGATTTTGATAGGCAACCCATGTTTTTTGGACTCTCCTCATTGCCCTCTTTCGTCTGGTGTATCGTTTTTTTAAATAACAGAAAATGGGAGATAACCTATTTTTTTGCACTTTTCAAAGCTGGCAACCCTCCAGTTTACCCCAGATTTCGATAAGCAACCCATGTTTTTGGGGCTCTCCTAATTACCCTCTTTCGTCTGGTGTATCGTTTTTGTAAATAACAGATGAGGGGAGTATACCTAAAAATTTTAGTTTTTGTTTTAAATTTTAGTACCTTTCGTACGCGTTTTAGCCAGGCAACCCATGTGCGATGTGTTAATATGCTTAGGAATTGTCAGTTACCACTGTCCATTGGTAAATAACAGATGAGGGGATATATTTGTTCTGTCGTATCTTAGACTAATCAGGGTGAAAAGAGAAATTGATTTAGCCATGTCCGTCCGTCCGCCTGTAAACACTCTAACTCACGCAAAAATTGAGATATTTTGATGAAATTTGGAATGCAAATTGGTATCGAGACTGGGACGGTTGGTATTGAAAATGGGCGAAATGGGCGACCACGCCCACTTTTCCTATATAGAAAAAATCGGAGATTTGGTATCTCAGCTACTAATATAGCTAGAGTGATAAAATTTTACCCACATATTGAGATCAGGCCCCTATGAAGAAATTTGATGAAATTTTGGAAAATAGGCGGTGCCACGCCTACTTATTAAGGGGCAAACATTGAAAGGTTTATAAGCCATAACTCAGAAACCGTAGTAGATATATCGATGAAATTTGGTACGCGTAACTTACTTAATTAGGAAAATGTTTGGACGAAAAATTTCCAAAATCGGTTGACGACCACGCCCAAATTTATATATGGGAACTATTAAGGGGCCTAATAAAAACATTTTAAGCGATACCTTTGTCAAATATAAAGATATGTCATTGAAATTTGTGTCATGAGTCCAACTATAGACATAAAACAAAAAATAGAAAAATGTTGGAAATTGGGCGTGGCACCGCCGCTTTTCTGTCAAAGGAATCTACCAGATTTCGGACCCCATAACTCTACAAATAATTAAGATGTTATGACGAAAATCAGTTTGTACACTTTCATAACTTGTGGTAATACATGATAAAAAATTTAGCGAAATCGGTTTATGACCACGCCTACTTTTTAACAATGATATTTCTGGAAAACCCTTTGGCAATTTGTAATGTGACATCTTTGTAATTAGAAGTCATAAAGGGTTGCAAATTTGCACTAACAATAATATTTATATGCTTAGTTGGATGATTGATAAAAATTTTAAAAATGGCCGTGGCTGCGCCCACTTTATGCGGCACTCGATTCATATAAAATACACCCTAATCGAACAAATGCAAACAAACCATGAAAATATACAGCTGAGTATCTAATGTTCGATTCTACTCGAACTTAGGCTTCCTTACTTGTTAGTTTTAGTTTAAATACAGAGAAAATGCAATGAATTGAGATTTAAAAGGTGCCTTTGTTTAATGTGTGCATACGTAGGTCCACTCCCCAAACATAAATTTAAGTAAAAATTTTCTGGACGAGTTTTAAGTATTTTTTATTTTAATTTTCCGTTGGATATTGAAAACCCCCCCCAAAATATTTTTCTGTGTGCGCCACTGATAGGAAGTAGGCCAAAGCAAAGAAAGTTTTTCTATTTCACGTGGAGTTTTATGCTCGAAGCTTCTGGAGTTTGACACAGACAGAACAAAATTACAACAGTTTTTCCAACAATCGCACGTTGGTTTAAATGAAACTAGAGCATGTGAAATTTTGGATACAATATATAAAGTCTTTTACTCAAACTTCAAACAAATATGGCAGGTTTCTAATCGTACGAAGTCGCGATTTGAAAAAAATAATGCAAATTGGCTTGAACGCACATTTACAATTAAGTTTACTGTGGCTGAATGTTCTACCAGTTCTGCACTTGGTCGGCCACATAAATCTATGCTATGTTTCCTCAAGAAGTAATTGATTTTACTTCTAGTATTTCAATTATTTTTGGTACCGTCAATGTCCTTTATGAGGGTAACTTATGTGCTTTTTACAAAATTTATGGTTCCAATCTAGAGCAAGTAAATGATTTTGTCGATCTGTGAGTAACCATGGATGGAAAACTTAATTTTAATATTCATATCAATACCACAGCCAATAGGGCAAGAGGTGTCTTAGCTTTTGTGAAAATGGTCAAAAGAATTCAGTGACCCTTATATAACAAAAACGCTCTTCACAACTTTGGTCAGACCTATCTTAGAATACGGTTCAATAGTTTGGAACCCAAATTATCAAGTCCATTCAGACCGAATAGAGTCAATACAGAAACAATTTTTGCTTTTTGCTTTGAGACATTTTCAGTGGGATTCTCGCTACAACCTTCCCCCATACACTAGTCGTTTAAAACTTATAAATCTGCCGACCCTTGCGAGCCGCAGGGAGATGTTAGGGGTAATTTTCATTGTTAAACTCGTGAATAGTTCAATTCTATGCCCTTTTTTGCGATCTGAAATCAAACTTAACGTCCCTTCTCGCACAACAAGACATTATAAACCTATCTTTTTAAAGATTTGTAAAACTAACTTCGAATTAAACGAACCCTTCCTTTTTTTGTGTAAAAGTTTTAATTCTCATTCTAGCCTATTTGATATTTCGGATTCGCTTTTTCTCATAAGGAAAAAGATTTTATCCTCTCTAAACACGTAAAAATTCTATCCTATCTTTAGTTATATATATATGTCGTACTCAGCTGATGATTTCATATTTCTGTAGCTGAGCAGTTTTAGATCTCGGCGCTTAACAAACTCCTGCCACTCAGCACCTCGGCAATATATTAATATAATAAAAAAAAAATAAAAAATAAAATCCGTACGTCATACATATGCGCCTCGCGTGCGGGTGGGCGGGGGGCGGGCGCGGGTTTATTATTATTATAAAAGTTTCGTGAAGATATCTTAATTTTTTTACCTGAAAAGAAAATTTGTATTAAGTTTTTTATTTTTTACTCTAGGTTCAAGGGAGGTACCCCTAGGGAGTGGCCGATTTCAATTATTTTTGGTACCGGCAATACCCTTTATGAGGTAACTGATAAGCAAAGTTTCGTAAAGATATCTTACTTTTTCAGCTGAAATTAAAATTTGTATTTAAATTTTTTTTTTTTTAATTTTTTACTATAGGTCCAAGGGAGGTACCTCTAGACAGTGGCTGATTTCAAGCCTGCTTACTTTTTCGCACCGTCAATGCTTTTCATAAGATTAACTTATGCTCGAAGTTTCGTGAAAATATCTTACTTTTTTCAGCTGAAATTCAAGTTTTTAAATAATTCCTTTATTCTGACCCCTCTTTTTAGAAATTCAGGAAACATAGTATTTTTAAAGTCGCGACATATATTTGGGCGACATATAGCGGCGTCAAAAAAAATTAAAAAAATTTTTTGGAATTTGGTGGACTTATACTAATCCCAAATTATATCTTCTTCTTTCCTCTAGAAATAACATTATTAAAGCTTAAATTCATATAAATTTTTTATTAAATTCCTTTAGGAGCATAAAAAGTTACTTAAAATAAAATTATTTTAAATACACAGCCGCATTCAATGCAAAAATATTTCACAAAACAAAAACGTTTTAGGTACAAAAGATTTTATGTACATATTAAACTTCGTCTTAGATTAATCTATGCTAACAAATCTTCTTCTTTGAGATCATTTGATAAATCAGTTGATAGCAATTTTTTTTTTTTCAATACTTATATTATGACAACAACTGTTTGTTGATTTCAACAAGTCCTTAGCTTTTAATAAATTGGAAAGGGCGTTTATTTGAAGACGATTCCTAAAGTTCGTTTGGATTAAATTTTGCAAGGAAAATATCCTTTCTACATTTACAGATGAGTGTGGAATCGATAATATACCTTGAGCAATTCTATAAATATTAGAAAACATTTAATTCATTTTTTATTAATCTAATTTCTTCCCAGAAATGGCATATACTCAAATTTCTAAATTTTTTAAGGCTCTCATGTTCTGCTAAAGCTATAAACTCAGCATTAATTTGCTCTATTTTGTCAAATTCACGCTTTGGAAATAACTCTAAAACCAAAGGGACAATACTATTTGTTTTGTTTTAATGGATTTGGGATGCAGTGATGTATTATTTGACAAAAATGTACCAAATATGTCAGCGTAGTACCTATGTACTTTTGGCTACCGGAATGTACCAAAAAAAGTACAATTGTACCACATTTTCCATCCCTGATGCACACAGAAAAGTATTACGAGCCCATTCGATCTATCTCTTTCTCCCCCTTTACTACTCTCTCTCTCTCTCTCCCCCTCTCCCGTCCACAACTTTTCGTAATTTTTTTCAATTTTTCTTAATTAAAAACTGGCGAATAGCTCATATAAAATTCAAATAAAATAATTATTAGAATTAAAACGGCCATGTAAAAAGAAACGTAAATATGTAAATCGGAGAGCCTGCCGAAAAAAACAAAAATCTGAAAACAATAACAAGCATTGCCTGTACAAAAGCTTTGCTTGTTAATAGCTTTAGATTCTAAAGTTTAGAACTTTGTACAAAACAAACAAACAATCGCACCAACATACTAGGTAGCAAAGACTGAGTGTCATTAAGCTACTGTTGTTGGTATGTGGATTGTAATAAAAGGAAAATTGAGATTTAAGCGAAACAAAGCTGGCGGCGGTGGTAGCTCAATGGGATGACATTGGATTACCAATCGAAACGACTTAAGTTCGATCCTCGGTTGAGGCCGCCTGAAGAAGTCTGATGAGGGGATGTGGTGGTCTCCAAAAAAAAATGATGAACGAAAATATAAGTATTTAAGGAAAAGCGTCGGGTGCTCAGTATGTCAAAAAATATTTAAAATCGGTGTTTTTTTACTAATATTTTTATTTTGACTTTTTTAAGATTTCATATATCGTACTCTTTAATTTCGCAACTAGGTATATTTTTATATTAGTTGTACGAATCGAATATTTTCATGTTCAAATATTATTGAGCAACCCCACGCTTTTCCTTAAATACTTATATTTTCGTTCATCATTTATTATTTTATTTCTCAATTTTTAGTACGATTTTTAAGATTAAAGCGTGTTTTTTAGTTTTTTTAAGCTTTTATTTATTTTTAACTTTTTAGTTAAATTTTTCATTAAAGGATGTTTTATGCGGACGCAAGAATAAAAGTAAAAACAAGCCTGATGAAGGGATGTGGTGATCTCCGAAATAGATCTAAACAGGGCCGTGGAGAAGGGGGGGGGGGGGGCAGCCAGGGCAATCGCCCTGGGACCCGGAAGGTTTTTGGGGGCTCGGAAAGGCAAAGCAGTATTGACAGTACTCGAAGTAGAATTTCATAGATACATACATGGGTATTTTGTTGCTACAAAAAATTGTTTTAAAATTGAAGTGTTTAACTTAACCAAATCACCAAACTAAAATTATAAGCATCCAATCAAATATTTATCTTGTTTATACATGGGCAAATCCTAGAAAAGTGAGTTGAAATTGAGGAAAATCGACTTTGATTTAGAGGCTATTTCGAAGAAAGGTAAGTATAAAAGCCTCAATGAAGCATGGAATATAATGTTAAATGCCCCACTATATGATGCCGTTGGGCTGAATGTCATGTTGATGTCATGTTTCGAATCCGGAGGAGTATAGAAATAATAGAAGAGAGAACACAATAAAAGTGAATGCTTGAAAAATATAATAATTTTAGTTAAACTTTGCAACTTTTAGGATGGGATGAAGTTACATACATACATACATATGTATATACAGGTGAAGCTAATAAAAGCGTGTTAAAAAGCAAGGAAATGCCCGAAAAATCCTATGCCGGAAAAATCAACAAGTTTTTATATACAACTATTATTTATGGGACTCTTGAACTCTGTATATAAATTAAGCGAACAACAACTCGTAACGTTCTAAGCCCTTTAAATATTTTGCATGCATAAATTCTTTGTAACAAAACAAAATGAAATGAATGAGGGCACTATTAGGAAGTACATACATATGTACCCAGCAAATACAGTCTCTAAGTTAGAAATTTTGTCGAGATTACCTTAGATAACTAGTGTAATTCTCTATATATTCTCAAATCGATAACTAGGGTTGAAAACTACACTAGAATTGATTAGCGAGTGATTAGAGAAGGAGCCAAATCTCACGCCTTTTATCAATTCTCAATATATTTCTGTGATATATTGAATATCCATACATATATTGAAATTAGATACTAAAAAATGGTAAAGTTAATATCACCGTAGTACAATGTTTTCCATTAAAAAGTACAAAAAGTAGCTTTAATTTAAATAATAAGACTGAATTTTGTTTAAATTTCAGTTCTTATAAATGTGGTAAACATATACATGTCAATATATATAATCATATGCAATTTAGGCATATATTGCGTTAATAAAATCTAAACAATGGAAAAATCATGTAAAAGGAGACAAAGCTTTGTTTTTCATTTCAATTGGAAGTATTTGCAAATTCTGATTAGAATCTCATTAGAGAACTACATTAGAATTCGATTCGAGAATTATAATTTTTTCGATTTGAGAATTAGGTACCCTTTTGTTTGAGAACGCTATGATTCTCGATAGATTTTCGAGTCGTCCTCTAACGTTAGAGGTTTGAGAATGAGGCTAGTTCTCGAGTCATTCTCAAATCGATAACTAACCTCAGTGTTTGGTGGGTATGTACATATATATGTATATATTTGCTATAATGGGGTACAATAGTATAATGGTTGATAACGGTTGAGATTTTTATTGGTTTAACGAAAACTGAGAAATTGCGGTAGGAGGAGAAAAAATATATATGTATGTACATACATACATACATATGTAGTATGTATAGATTGTTGATTACGGTCGGTGACTTTACTGCACAAATATTAAAAATATTCCGTTATAAATATGTACATGCGAATATAGAGTAGTATGTACATTAGGGTGGCCCTTAATTTGAAAAGTGTTCGAACCCTCGATTTCCCCCCCTAGAAATATGTTAATGGTCAAAAAACATAGATATACGAAGTTTTAGGCCGATCAAAAAAGATTTAGAGGTCGCTCAAAGAGCATGAAGTTCCAAGAATTACGATTTCTTGCTTTTTTTTATTTTATTCCCCTGTATTCTATATATTATAGACAACTTGACATTGTACATATTTTCCGTGAATTTCCCAAGTTATTATCTTTTCAAAATGACTAGGATCTTATAAATCGGTCAATTATTAATAGAGTAACAGAATAAAATAACTGGCGTCTCCCATATTTACAGTGATATTTGTATTGTGAATAAGCTATTTATAATAAACATCGTTGCAATTGTGAGGCGCACTCGCTTATAAGCGATAATTATTTGCAAGTTGTCGTTATAACGGGATTACTTCTATTCAAAATTAATTTTTGGTTAGTGTGCTTAGAGGACAAAGGTGACATAGAGTAAATTTAATATAAATACGAGAATGGGTGGATATAGATTTAGATCAAAAATTTATTTAGTAGGAACTTCATGTCCTCAAATTCTTGGCGCAAAACTACCGTCAAATAAACAAGTGTTGTCAGTTTTTTTCCATAATCATAACACAGTGAAATTACCGATACGTAAAAGTGCCAGATTAGCTGTAAAGGAAGTATCAGTGTTTTGGGAGAAAGCTAGAATCCCCATAAAAAGTGAAATTAAATGTATCGCGAAACTGGAAAATATGCACAAAGAATGGCAGGCCATTAAAAAAAATAAAAATCGTTCAAATTATAAACAAAAAAATAAAGAAAGGCAATTCAGTGAAAAGTTGGAATATTTATTTGATATTGCGCATAACAATGCTCTTCAAATGCTAAAAATTGAATCCGACAAGCAGTTTTTAGTAAACCAACGTAAGAAAGGACGACCGGGATCTCTTTGTGTTGTTGATAATAAAACTGCGAAGTTGGAAAAAAGAAAACAACAACGTCTAGAGGATGAAATAAGAAGAAAAGCAAAATATTTTAACAGTATCCAAAGTGATATGGACGTTGTTAACACAGAAGGTATGTTTATATTTAATAAATTTTATTATTTTTTATTATCGTGAATCATGTTTGTAAGCTCAAAATAGAATAATTTCGTGAGTTTAGTTACATACATATCGAGGCATAACCGCCAAGTTAACGTAAGGAGCATATTAAAATTTTTAGAGGATAACGTTTTCTTTTGTAAATATTTACGTAAATGCGCTAATAATTTCTATGAGGTTTTGCTGCATTATATACCTAAAGTGGATTAAATCCTCATAAAAAAATTCACTGAAATATGTGGCTCATTTACGTAGATACATATTAAGAATATTTAATATTTCGACACAATTTCTGAAGATAGATCCGTTACACTGGCATGAAACAGACACTTACAAGATAGGAAGAGATACTGTTGCAAGTATAAAAGTGGTAAATGACACAGCAGAGCGCGGCGTTAAGCTCATAGAAGAATATAACAGAATCCTAACAAATAATGAACATGGTAACTGAATATAGAAAAGAATACGAATCACACAATAAGTCATCGTTAATTAAATCATAAATTATTTAATTAAAACATTAATTTCATAAATTCAGAATTTTCACAATTTCTAAAAATATGTACATCTATACATACGTATGTATACACTTTAAATACACACTATGTAATAAAAACCCAATGGGTGCTTGATGACTAGCATGGTGTTTTTGATATTTATTTTTAACATTTTTACCAGCTCACCGATTTTTGTAAGTTATACCATATTTAAAAGATAATAACTTGTGGAATTCGCGAAAAATATCTACAATGTCAAACTGTCTATAATATATATAATATATAGGAATAAATTCCAAAAAAGCAAAAAAATCGTAATTTTCTGAACTTTAAGCTCTTTGAGCGACCTCTTTTTTGATTGGTCTAAAACTTCGTATATCTAGATTTTATTACTATTCGCACATTTTGATGGGGGGAAATCGCGGATTGAAGCACTTTTTTTTCCCCCCATACAACTAAGGGCCACCCTAATGTACATACATACATACTAAGGTGGAGTGAAATCATATGGAGATTTTTTTTGTTCTTTTTTTGAACGTACCAGCAATGAAAAGTTGCCTTTATACGAGTTAATGAACCCCACAAAATTTTATCGCGATAGGATGACGTTTTGAACTGCCCCCAGCCCCACGAAGTTGAAAGTAATAAGCACGATCTGGTACAAATATGAAATTTTGAAAATTATAAAATCAAAAAACTAAGTATGAGGATTGATAAAGATGGCTTAGCTGAGTATTAAAGTGAATTTTTTTTTTTTTTGGAAACAACAACAACAAAAGTTATTAAAGGTCAAAGTTTATATTATGCATTTTTTAAATTGCAATTACTTAAAAAATACTGAACCGATTTATACAATTCGATAGGTATTTTGATTCCCTTTAATTTATATATACATTTTATATATGAAAAGTTTAGGGGGGTTGACCCCCACAGAGGGGTGTTATGGAACCCACAAAATATTCGAAATCGGTTCAGTAGTTTTTAAGTAATTGCAATTTAAAAATGCACAATACAAACTTTGACCTTTAATAACTTTTGTTGTTGTTGTTTCCAAAAAAAAAAAAATCACTTTAATACTCAGCTTAGCCATCTTTATCAATCCTCATACTTCGTTTTTTTATTTTATAATTTTCAAAATTTCATATTTGTACCAGATCGTGCTATTTTTTCAACTTTGTGGGGCTGGGGGCACCTCTAAACATGCGAGTAGGTCAATAAAATTTTACAGGCTTATTACTGGGCTAGAAAGGTTCCGTTCTGGCTTTGGAACAAATTGAATTTCCAAAAAAAAAGTTTCACTCCACCTTAATACATACATATATGATTTTTTTGTTTGGGTGAACAGCATTTTATTTGTGAAAATTCATTGGAAAGCTTTTATGATTGTACTTTACCGAAGACGGATCATTTTGAGAAAAAACATTGATAACGTTATCAATTTGCAAATCACACTCAGTGCACTTGATAAGGTCTTTGTGATCTACATAACAAACTCAAACTGCAATTCGGGTTCCGGTTTACGCGATATATTACTGAATTTAGCAGATACAGAGAAACATCTAGGGGCCGTTTACTCAACCTCTGATTAACGTCAACCACGGTTAAAGCCCGGTTAAACATCATTATCGACTTCATCAACCATAACGTGTGGTCGATAATGCAGGTCACAGCTTAACCCATGATGAACAAATAAGAGATTGTGTACTCAGCCATATTCAGCAAAATATTCATCCGTGAGACTGGGTTCATTTTTGTTAGTAGGTACGTCATCAACTACGTTATCGACGAGAAATAAAATTTGCAAACATGCAAAAAATATCTTTATTGAACTATTATATAATAATACAATGGCGCTATTATAACTCTGACGAGTTTTATGGCCGAGCTTCTCTCCCAATTCGAGGTGTGCTCCTTTTTGTTTTTTCCTACTAATTGGGTGGACCTACAGTTTTATGCCGGCTCCGAACGGCGAATGCATTATTTGTGAGAAGCTTTTTCATGGCAGAAATACTCTCGGAGGGTATGCCGCCCACTGCCGAGAGGTAACCGCTGCTCTTAAAAACCCCAATAATTGGATTTTTACTAATTAGAAAAATTTTTTGGTGTTTGCTCGGGCTGGGATTTGAACCCGAGACCTCTGGCCTAGCAGGCGAGCACTCTACCCACTGCACCACAGCGGTGAACTATTATTCACACAAATAAATACGCGGAACTTCATTTTTCTTTATTTAAAACTAGCTGGCCCGGCAGACGTTGTTCTGCCTAAAATTTATTCCTGTAAAGCTATAAAACTGTAAATTCTCTGAACAAAAGAGATATATGTACATATATTCGCCGCGACAAACCTAATTTCTCCTATCCCCATTTCTATCTCTATCTTTATCTCTATCTCTATTTCTATCTCTATCTCTATTTTTATCTCTATTTCTATCTCTATCTCTATATCTATATCTATCTCTATCTTTATCTCTATCTCTATCTCTATCTCTATCTGTATCTCTATCACTATCTTTATCTCTATCTCTATCTCTATCTCTATCTCTATCTCTATTTCTGTCTCTATCTCTATTTCTATCTCTGTCTCTATCTCTATTTCTATCTCTATCTCTATTTCTATCTCTATTTCTATCTCTATCTTCATCTCTATCTTTATTTCTATCTCTATTTCTATCTCTATCTGTATCTCTATTTTTTTCTTTTCTATCTCTATCCCTATTCCCATTCCTATCACTATCTCAAAATGTATGGGAAAATATTTTTTTTTTTGCATTTTTGGGGAATTTTATTGGATATTCTCCTATTCTGAATTGGTGTCAATCATCCAAATCGGTGCAGGCGTTCTTGAGTTATACGCGTTTGTACTAACGCCACTTCCTTTTAAATATATATTGATATACAAAATATATGGGAAAATATTTTTTTTTTTTGCATTTTTCGAGAATTTTATTGGATATTCTCCTATTCTGGCAAGAGGACAATCTGAATTTGTCTCAATCATCCAAATCGGTGCAGGCGTTCTTGAGTTATACGCGTTTGTACTAACGCCACTTCCTTTTATATATATAGATTCAGGCGTTCTTGAGTTATACGCGTTTGTGCTAACGCCACTTCCTTTTATATATATAGATATACAAAATATATGGGAAAATATTTTTTTTTTTGCATTTTTCGGTAATTTTATTGGATATTCTCCTATTCTGGACAGAGAACAATCTGAATTTGTCTCAATCATCCAAATCGGTGCAGGCGTTTTTGAGTTATACGCGTTTGTGCTAACGCCACTTCCTTTTATATATATAGATATACAAAATATATGGGAAAATATTTTTTTTTTGCATTTTTCGGTAATTTTATTGGATATTCTCCTATTCTGGACAGAGAACAATCTGAATTTGTCTCAATCATCCAAATCGGTGCAGGCGTTCTTGAGTTATACGCGTTTGTACTAACGCCACTTCCTTTTATATATATAGATATTTTTTTAATATAAATTTCACATTTATCGCACACAATTTTTAGCAGTGTTTAAAAAACTGGCATAAGTTTCATTTCTGTTGATTTTGATTTTGATTCCGCTTTTAAAAAAACAGAAGTCGCAGTTAATCAATATGAAAAAATATGAAAATGAACCATTTTGCCTGATTTTGATTTTGTGCTAATTTCATATTGCTCAAAATCAAAAGCGGCCTGATTTCAAAATGAACGATTTTGCCTGATTTTCATTTTGCACTGATTTCATATTGTTCAAAATCAAAAGCAGCCAAATATCAAAATTAGCGATTTTGCCTGAAACTCGAAAACTCGAAAAAACGAAAAAATTTTACAAAAATTTCAGCTTTAAGTGCAAAAATTTCTTCTTATACCTTATAAACTAACAAACTGCTGTTTATATGTTAAGAATACCATTATTTAACTTTCCGAAACCGTTGGAAAAATTGAAATCGGTTCAAAAAAAGCCCCTCTAGGAATATTTATGTGCCGACAAGCATGGAATAACGGTTTTTTAATAATAAAAAAAAAATTTGAGGGTACAGCGGATTTTTCAAATACCGTTTCATGTTACACTTGACTAGATAAACAATCTTAGCTAGGCCGCTTGATGAGTGTATTTTCACTGTAGCACAGTGATATCAATCAAAATTAGCGATTTTGTCTGATTTTCATTTTGTGCTGATTTCATATTGCTCAAAATCAAAAGCAGTTCATCATTTTGTTTCTAATTAAATTATTTCTCAATTTTTGGTACGATTTTTAAGATTAAAGCGTGTTTTTTAGTTTTTTTAAGCTATTATTTATTTTAGTTTTTTTCCTCAGAAAATAAGTAATTTTTTAGTTTTATTTATCGCTTAAAAAATAAAAGTTATATTTTTAGTTTTATTTTTCGCTTAAAAAATAAGTTAATTTTTGAGTTTTATTTTTCGCTTAAAAAATAAGTTATTTTTTTGGGTTTTATTTTTCGATTAGAAAATAAATTATTTTTTTAGTTTTTTTTTCTCTCAGAAAATAACTTATTTTTTGAGTTTTATTTTTCAATCAGAAAACAAGTTATTTTTTTAGTTTTTGTTTTTTCAGAAAATAAGTTATTTTTTGAGTTTTATTTTTTGCTTAAAAAATAAGTTATTTTTTAGGGTTTTATTTTTTGATTGGAAAATAAGTTATTTTTTTAGTTTTTTTCTCAGAAAATAATAGTTATTTTTTCAGTTTTATTTTTTCCTCAGAAAATAAAAGTTATTTTTTGAGTTTTATTTTTCGCTGAAAAAATAAGTTTTTTTTTCAGTTTTATTTTTCGCTTAAAAAATAAAATAATTTTTCTTCGCTGGCTTCAGGTCAATTGAAACACAATATTTTTTCAAATTGAGCACAGTTGTCAGTGTCCGTTTTGTAGTTCAGTCTTATGTTTGTTGGTGTGGCCGCTGTGGTTCAGTGGGTAGAGTGATCGCCTGCTATGCCAGAGGTATCGGGTTCAAACCCCAGTCCGAGCAAACACCAAAAAAAAATTTTTTTTCTAATTAGTAAAAATCCAATTATTGGGTTTTTTAAGAGCAGCGGTAACCTCTCGGCAGTGGGCGGCATACCCTCCGAGAGTATTTCTGCCATGAAAAAGCTTCTCACAAAAAATGCATTCGCCGTTCGGAGCCGGCATTAAACTGTAGGTCCACCCAATTAGTAGGAAAAAACAAAAAGGAGCACACTTCGAATTGGGAGAGAAGCTCGGCCATAAAACTCGTCAGAGTTATAATAGCGCCATTGTATAATATTATATTACTAGCTGACCCGGCAAACTTCGTTCTGCCCAAAATAGATTTTTTTTATTAATTTCATTTTAAAAATTGTTATCTACTACACCGGTATTATTTTTAATAAAAAATTTACGATTTTTCACTACTTCATTGTGTATACAACTTCAAAAATATATAATTTTAGTATTCAGTTTAAGGCTGCACGATACACAACATTTTTAATTTTCTGTCCCGGAGCGTAAATAAACAGCGAGAACGGTTTTCCAACACGGGAACACGCCATATAGAGCTGACCATGTGAAAAGCATGGCATTTCTAGGTTTATGCCGCATACTTCCAACGACCGCCCTTGTGACTTGTTAATTGTCATCGCAAATGCAAGTTTCTCTGGGAACTGCATACGTTTGAATTGGAAGGGCAAATCTGTTGAAGATAAGGGAATCCGGGGAAGTAAGCATTCCTCTCCCTTGAACGGGCCTTTCAAAATGCTTGCCACTATTAAATTGTCCATTAGCTTCGTAATAATCAGTCGTGTACCATTGCACAGTTTGGGAGCATGAAGATTGCGTAGCATAATAACAACAGACCCAACTTTGAGACGCAAATGATGAGGAGGCATTGCAGGCAAATCCAGAGAGTTTAATAACTCCACTGGGTAATTTACTACTTCGTCTTCATTTTCAACGCGATCAATAGATTTATAAGAACGCAGATCTCCCGGAATTTGATTTTGAATCGTCAAATTCAAGTCGTTGACATCAATATTTTTTGCTTCTAAAATTGCGCGTGTGGCTAACCATTCGTAGTTACCATAATTTTGAGAGATATTTGGATACACACTGCTAATTAGTTCATCCTTACATGAAGCGAATTGGTAAATCGCAGTTGGAATCGATATTAATCCACTGCAAGGATCTATCGGAACTTGTCCATTGCCGATTCGCAGCAGCTCTTTTGAAAGAGCGTCTGCATTGCTATCGTGTTGCTGCAAAACTCGCATATTGATGGTCAATGAAATGGTTTTAACAAACCTCCACAAATGCGATGACTTCAGACATGCGTTTATCTCATCCGCCGCTGTTGATTTTGAAATCACGGGTAGTGTTTGTCTGATGTCGCCCGCCAGCAATATCTTCACTCGTCCAAAGCAACGATCATTATTGTGCAAATCTCTCAATGTTCGGTCCAGTGCTTCTAATGATCGTTTGTGGGCCATTGTGCACTCATCCCATATGATCAATTTACAGTTTTTGAAAACGTGTGTCATTGCTGATTGCTTTGAAATATTGTAAACAGGACTTTCGTGTATTTGTAAGTTTAATGGAAGCTATAATACTGAATGTGCCGTTCTTCCACCTTCCAAAAGTGTTGCAGCAATTCCGGTAGATGCAAGAGCTAATGCAATACCACGGGCGCATCGAGAAAAAATATGCTACCGTTTCCATTATCTACAGCGTTTATTAGTTGATTGTACGCACTGCTTTGCTGTTGATTCAACAGTGGAAAATTTGTTTGTACTTGTTGTTGCAAGTGAGTTATATCGTAAGCACGCTCGTCGTGAACGCTTTTAGGGATATTTAGCCTTAAAAATTAAGATCGCATGAGAGGTGCTACGCCCCCTTTTCCCAAAACAACTGTTTTTTTTCATAAGCATGCTATTGATATCGTTAATCTCCTGATTAATTTTCAGGTCCCAACCTTAAACGCTTTTATAGATATTCAGCTTGCAAAATTAAGTTTGTATGGGAGGTGCCACGCCCCCTTTTCTGATAACCCCCACTTTTATGCGTGGGAATGGCTTTGATATCATTTAGCTCTATACCAATTTTCAGCTCCCTACCTTGAACTCCTTTAGAGATAATCAGCTTGAAAAATTAAGATTAATTGGAAGGTGCCACGCCCCCTTTTCCGATAACCTACACTTTTATGCGCAAAAATTGCTTTGATATCATATAGCTCTGTACCAATGTCCAGGTCCCTGCCTTAAATCCTTTTAGAGATAATCAGCTTTGAAAATTAAGATCGCATGGGAGGTGCTACGCCCCCTTTTCCCAAAACAACTGTTTTTTTTTCATAAGCATGCTATTGATATCGTTAATCTCCTGATTAATTTTCAGGTCCCAACCTTAAACGCTTTTATAGATATTCAGCTTGAAAAATTAAGTTTGTATGGGAGGTGCCACGCCCCCTTTTCTGATAACCCCCACTTTTATGCGTGGGAATAGCTTTGATATCATTTAGCTCTATACCAATTTTCAGCTCCCTACCTTGAACTCCTTTAGAGATAATCAGCTTGAAAAATTAAGATTAATTGGAAGGTGCCACGCCCCCTTTTCCGATAACCTACACTTTTATGCGCAAAAATTGCTTTGATATCATATAGCTCTGTACCAATGTCCAGGTCCCTGCCTTAAATCCTTTTAGAGATAATCAGCTTTAAAAATTAAGGTTGTATGGGAGGTGCCACGCCCCCGTAACATTTTTAAATTTTTTCTTCGTCTAAACCTTCGCGGGGTAACAACAAACAAACCCCCTAAGCAAGTATTTGATTTGGTTCGGCCGTTTTGAAGTTTTAGCGTTACAATTAAATACCAAATCATTTTTATATATATAGATAGATATTATTATTATGTGATATTTATGTACTTTGTGATTTTATTAGTTTTTTTTTTTTCTTGTCTCATACACATACATACATATGTATATTTTCCCAATTTAGTGTTGTTTAAGAAAATTAAATGGTTTTTTGTTATTCTTGTGTTTTTGTAGCCCCTGAAGATGATCACCGTGGTGTGGTCGAAATATATTGGGAAAATCAAAATTGGAAAAAATATTGTGTTTCAATTGACCTGAAGCCAGCGAAGAAAAATTATTAAAGTTATAGGTCGACAAAAACAACTATATTAAAAAATAAAAGTTATTTTTTTGGGTTTTATTTTTCGATTAGAAAATAAGTTATTTTTTGTTTTTTTTTTCTCAGAAAATAAAACTTATTTTTTGAGTTTTATTTTTCGATCAGAAAATAAAAGTTAATTTTTGAGTTTTAGTAGTTCGAGTACTACTGCTAATTAATACTCGATGCACTAGCTGCGCACCAGTTCTCAACTAGAGATTTTTCTCACAGGGATATTTGTATACACGTATCTCGTTTCAAGAGATCAACGTCTGTTTAATATGTACACAATGGAAAACACATAAAGTCCCATCAACCAAATATGTCAAGCTATCAAAATGCACCTGCAATTTCACTCCAAACAAATGCAAACACACTCCCATACAAAGACATTTGATTTATAATAACGTTCTTAGCTAAAAAGCAGTGAACTGTGAGATTTTACCGGCTTTAAAGAATAGTTAAAAGCCGGTAGTCGATAGCAGAGTTGCCAGCTTTTATTTTCTTTACATTTTCATTTAACGATACCTATGTATGGTGCAGTGAAATAACGGCCGTGGAAATAACGCCCGCGGGCGTTTTTTCCTTTCTTGAAAAAGAAATAGCGCCTGCGAATAAAACGCAATTACACCCGTGGGTTTTATTTCCATTCAGAAAGGGAAAGAACGCCCGCGCGTCCTATTCGGCGATGTGGGCTTTATTTCCCTTTCGGACGGGCAATTAAGCCCACAGACGGGTTTTTTAAATATGGTGTATTAGTGAAAAAAGCGGCGCAGGCGAAAAATTGGAATAAAAAATCGCGCGATTTTTAATTCCAATTTTTATACTCAGCTGTACTAGTACACAGAGTATTATAGTTTTAATCACATAACGGTGGATTGTAACAGAATGAAATAATCGAGATAGATATAGACTTATATATATCAAAATGATCAGGGTGAAAAAGGAAATCGATTGAGCCATGTCCGTCCGTCCGTCCATCCGTCCGTCTGTAAACACTCTAACTCGCGCAAATATTGAGATATTTTGATGAAATTTGGCAAGTTGGTATCGAGACTGGGACGGTTGGTATTGAAAATCGGCGAAATTGGACCATGACCACGTCCACTTTTCCTATATAGAAAAAATCGGAAATTTGGTATCTCAGTAACTAATATAGCTGGAGCAATAAAATTTCACCCACGTATTGGGTTCAGGCTCTTATGCAGAAATTTGGTGAAATTTTGGAAAATGGGATGTGCCACGCCCACTTATTAAGCGGCAAACATTGAAAGTTTTATAAGCCATAACTCAGAAACCGTAGCAGATATATCTATATCGATGAAATTTGGTGTGCGTGATTTACTTACTTAGACAAACGTTTGGAGGGAAAATTGTAAAAATCGGTTTACGGCCACGCCCACTTTTATATATGTGTATTATAAAAGGACCTAATAAAAACATTTTAAGCGACATCTCTGTCAAATATAAAGATGTATCTTGAAAGAGTTTTTAGTGCTTAGCACGAAATTTTTTATTTTAATTCAATTTTTAATTGTTGGGGTAAGTGGAAAAAAAAATTCAACAACTATTTACAGCGAAGGTTGAGTGTATAGCTATTTCACGAAAAACCATTTTCGATCATCAGCACTCTTTTCGGAAGTGGAAGTGGATTCACCGAGATGTATCATTGAAATTTTATGGCAAGAGTCCAACTATGGACATAAAACAAAAAACATAAAAATTTTGGAAAATGGGCGTGGCACCGCCTCCTTGTAGAAGCAGGAATATACGAGATTTCTGAGCCCATAACTCGACAAATAATTGAGATATTATGACGAAACTTGGTTTATACACTTTAATTACATCTAGTAATACATGCTCAAAATTTTAGCGAAATCGGTTGACGACCACGCCCAATTTTATATATGTGAACTATAAAGTGGCCTAATAAAAACATTTTAAGCGATATCGTTGTCAAATATAAAGATAATTCATTGAAATTTTGTGGCATGAGTTCTACAATAGACCGGAAACAAAAAATAGAAAAATTTTGGAAAATGGGCGTGGCACCGCCTCTTTTTAGACAAAGGAATATACGAGATTTCGGAGCCCATAACTCGATAACTAATTAAGATATTATGACGAAACTTGGTTTATACACTTCTACAAGTTGTGTTAACAGACAAGCAAAAATTTATTGAAATCGGTTTATGACCACACGTGACATCTTTGTAACTAGAAGTCATAAAGGAATGAAATTTGGCACTAACAATAATATTTGTATGCTTAGTTGGGTAACTGATAAAAATTTTGAAAATGGGCGTGGCAACGCCCACTTTATGCAACACTAGCTTTATATAAAGTACACCGTGTTTCCATCAAACGCAAACAAACAATGAAAGCATACAGCTGAGTATCTAACGTTCGATTCCACTCGAACTTAGGCTTCTTTACTTGTTCGTTTTTTTTTTAAATATGGTGTATTATTATTATTGGAAAATGCGCCGCAGATATATATTTATCTATATATATATAAAGGTACCTATATGTAGAAACTCCGCCACTTATAAATAATATTCCATTTAACTAAGTGTATCTGTTTATTACTAAGACAGAGAGGCTTAGTTTAATTAGGTATTTATATAGATTCCCAAGAGGTCTTCCAGAAATATCTTTGTTAAAAAGTAGGTGTGGTCATAAACCGATTTCGCTTAATTTTTTAACATTTATTACCCAGGGCCGTCTTAAGGAATTCGGCGCCCATGGGCTATTAAAAATAATGCGCCCTTCTTCCTAAGAAAATACGCAGAAAGACATATGGGAGTCGGAAAAGTTATACAAAACAAAAGTGTCAGAACTAGAAAAAAAAAAGAAAGCGTGAGTAACGAGTACTCATGAACATTGACGTGTAAACAGTTTCGAAATCGGATTTTTATTCCCTTTCCTTTATTCCTTTTTTCGCTGGTTTTCTATGGATTAAAATGCGACTATCGTTTTTATAATTTTTTGTTGTCATTGTCACTGCTACATTTTGTTGTTTTTGTTTGTTTTGTTGTATGGTTTTTGATCTTTGATTTCTGATTTTGATTTGTTTTGCTCAGAAACATGCCAGTTCATTCGGGTCCACGTTTGACCCATATCTCGGACCTCCGTGTTGAAGTCCTACTCAAAACCTTTCATTTGATACCAATATTGCTCAGAAATATTCAAGGATCATCCGGAGACCCGGTCTAGGAATCATAGAGAATAGAGCTCTATATGAAAGCCCAGCTCACCACCTTTCATTTGATACCAATATTGCTCAGAAACATGCAAGAATATCCGGGTCGCCGTTTTGACCCATATCTCCGGACCCAACCTAGGAACCATAAAGAATAGAGCTCCATGTAGAAGGCCTGCTCAAAACCTTTCATTTGATACCAATATTGCTCAGAAACATGCAAGAATATTCGGGCCCCGTTTCGACCCATATCTCCCGACCCGACCTAGAGATTATAAAGAATAGAGCTCAATGTAGAAGGCCTGCTCAAAACCTTTCATTTGATACCAATATTGCTCAGAAACATGCAAGATCATCCGGGTCCTCGTTTTGGCCCATATCTCCGGACCCGACCTAGGAACCATAAAGAATAGAGATCCCTGTAGAAGGCCTGCTCAAAACCTTTCATTAGATACCAATATTCCTCAGAAACATGCAAGATCATCCGGGTCCTCATTTTGACCCATATCTCGGGACCCGTCCTAGGAATCATAAAGAATGGAGCTCCATGTAGAAGGCCTGCTCAAAACCTTTCATTTGATACCAATATTGCTCAGAAACATGCAAGAATATCCGGGTCGCCGTTTTGACCCATATCTCCGGACCCGACCTAGGAACCACAAAGTATAGAGCTCCATGTAGAAGGCCTGCTCAAAACCTTTCATTTGATACCAATATTGCTCAGAAACATGCAAGAATATTCGGGTCCCCGTTTCGACCCATATCTCCCGACCCGACCTAGGGATCATAAAGAATAGAGCTCAATGTAGAAGGCCTGCTCAAAACCTTTCATTTGATACCAATATTGCTCAGAAACATGCAAGAATATTCGGGTCCCCGTTTTGACCCATATCTCCCGACCCGACCTAGGAATCATAAAGAATAGAGCTCCATGTAGAAGGCCTGCTCAAAACCTTTCATTTGATACTAATATTTCTCAGAAACATGCAAGAATATCCGGGTCGCCGTTTTGACCCATTTCTCCGAACCCGACCTAGGAACCATAAAGAATAGAGCTCCACGTAGAAGGCCTGCTCCAAACCTTTCATTTGATACCAATATTTCTCAGAGACATGCAAGAATATCCGGGTCCCCGTTTTGACCCATATCTTCGAACCCGACCTAGGAACCATAAAGAATAGAGCTCCATTCCATGTAGAAGGCTTCCTCAAAACCTTTCATTTGATACCAATATTGCTCAGAAAATTAGAGAGGTATGCATATTCGCTTCGCTTCGTTGCTGTTGTTGTTGATATTTGCATTTGCACGGCTATGCATGCAAGCATTTGTAAGTACATGTCTATCTACCTACCTACCACTGACAATGCCAAGCGATTCACACGGACGGAGCAGCGCACTAACACAAAGGTCATTTACGGTTTACGCATTTACGCATTACCTTTTTTGAAATTATTCGTAGCTACAGCAAAGATGTTTACACATCAAAAACTATTTATTACTTTTATAATAAACAAAAATAAAATTTAATTAAATAAAAAACCATTTCAGAACAAAAACATACCTTAATCTAAACAAATGTAACTTACATATACTATATTTATTTTCCTAACTTTTTCTTTGGCAAACTGATCAATAATATCACTAGAATTTAAATTATCAAGTACATCGCTTTCAATAGACAAAATACTTAAATCATTGAGTTTACTCTGTCCCAAAGAAGATCGTAAGTAATTTTTTATTCTTTTAATTGCTGAAAATGATCTTTCGCCACTGCAGTTTGTTGTTGCATTTATCGTAAAAAATAATTCTAATTCGTATTCATCAACAGATATTTTGGACATTTTCACAACTAAAAAGTGTTCACTCGCATTCATAAACTCACATAACGTTCACGCAGCTGGCAACCACAAGCTAAAATTCCGAATAAAAACAGCCAGCAGAGCAGCGTTGCCGTTTTAAATTCTTGAGATTACCCAAAAAAATATTCAAATTACCCATAATTGCCCAAAATTCCCCATACAAATTTTCAAATTACACTACCCGCCATAATTCCGTCACTTTAACGTCGAATTTATGTGGAATTGGAAAGGGTATTTCATCCTCTCAAAATGAAATGAAATAACATAAAACTCAAGACGGTAATGGCGGAGATATTGACAGATTAGTAATCCTCCTTTTCTTCTTAGCGCGAAAACTGAAATTTCAAAATATCTCGAAAACTGTTCTACTTTTAAACCATTTGATTACATATTTGGAATCAGCAGGAATACATAGGAATCAAATATCAAATCTCGAGGATATTTTTTGTCGGGTAGTGTTATCAAGAGATTTCCAATAAACAAGTAATTTCAAATTTATTTTACTTTATAACGGTTTGTATTTTTAAACTCATGTGCATATATCAGTGGCGCACACAGAAAAATATTTTGGGGGGGGGGGTTTCAATATCCAACGCAAAATTAAAAAAAAAAAATACTTAAAACTCGTCCAGACAATTTTTACTTAAATTTATGTTTGGGGAGTGGACCTACGTATGCACACATTAAACAAAGGCACCTTTTAAATCTCAATTCATTGCATTTTCTCTGTATTTAAACTAAAACTAACAAGTAAGGAAGCCTAAGTTCGAGTGGAATCGAACTTGGGATACTCAGCTGTATGCTTTCATTGTTTGTTTGCGTTTGTTCGATTAGGGTGTATTTTATATGAATCGAGTGCCGCATGAAGTGGGCCACGCCATTTTCAAAATTTTTATCAATCATCCAACTAAGCATATAAATATTATTGTTAGTGCAAATTTTCAACCCTTTATGCCTTCTAATTACAAAGATGTCACGTTACAAATTGCCAAAGGGTTTTCCAGAAATATCTTTGTTAAAAAGTAGGCGTGGTCATAAACCGATTTCTCTAAATTTTTGAGCATGTATTACCACAAGTTATTAAAGTGTACAAACAGATTTTCGTCATAACATCCCAATTATTTGTAGAGTTATGGTTTCCGAAATCTGGTAGATTCCTTTGTCAGAAAAGAGGCGGTGCCACGCCCATTTTCCAACATTTTTCTATTTTTTGTTTTATGTCTACAGTATATCTTTATATTTGACAAAGATATCGCTTAAAATGTTTTTATTAGGCCACTTTATAGTTCCCATATATAAATTTGGGCGTGGTCGTCAACCGATTTTGGAAATTTTTCGTCAAATCATTTTCCTAAGTAATTAAGTTACGCGTACCAAATTTCATCGATATATCTAATACGGTTTCTGAGTTATGGCTTATAAACCTTTCAATATTTGCCCCTTAATAAGTGGGCGTGGCACCGCCCATTTTCCAAAATTTCATCAAATTTCTTCATAGGGGCCTTATCTCAATATGTGGGTAAAATTTTATCACTCTAGCTATATTAGTAGCTGAGATACCAAATTTCCGATTTTATCGATATAGGAAAAGTGGGCGTGGTCATGGTCCGATTTCGCCCATTTCAATACCAACCGTCCCAGTCTCGATACCAACTTGAATTCCAAATTTCATCAAAATATCTCAATTTTTGCGCGAGTTAGAGTGTTTACAGACGGACGGACGGACATGGCTCAATCAATTTCTCTTTTCACCCTGATCATTTTGATATATATATAAGTCCATATCTATCTCGATTATTTCATTCTGTTACAATCCACCGTTATGAAATCAAAACTATAATACTCTGTGTACTAGTACAGCTGAGTATAAAAAACCTCAGCTAATATCCACAGCATACTTTTAGGGAAATGTCTCCACACTGCTTGTTTATAAACATAATCAGTAGTTGTTGACAAACATTGGCAATGTACATCCACGAATATTCATAGATTTTACATGTATTTACACAAATATTTGTGCATGTACCATCTTTTATAAATTTATTTTTTTTATGGTGTTGTAAAATTTTGGGGGGGTTTTAACCCCAAAGTTTTCACAGCTGCCCAAATTAAATTTTATAATTAGCATTGCACGTAATGCATCTGCACCAATAACTGCTGGTATGTCTGCTGTACATCAGCCCATTTCAGATTTTGTTTTAATTGAATCCAAGTAAAAGTTTTAAATTCGATGTATTGATGTATATATTTTTGCAGGTACTGGATGCAGTTGTGATAAAAGTTACGAACATGCCCACATCTGCGACATGGGTTGGCCCCCCGCTTAACTCATGCAAGCACTGGTTGAGATCTCGCTCCATTGAACAGGCTAACGCTAGATGGGCCAGGGAGTCAACTTGTGTGATTTCTAGGCAAATCTGGCTTAGACTGGATGAGGCTAGGTCTGTATCGGTGCTGCATCTGAATCGGCTCTCTATAGGTCCGCTGGTGGGACTTCTAACAGGCCATTGTCTTATGGGCACTCACGCCTCTCGCATGGGCCTATATAAAAACGACTTCTGCCGCAGCTGCAGGGACGTGGAGGAAATAGAGAGTGTTGAGCACTATCTATGCCACTGCCCCGCACTGTCGCAATCCAGGTACCGCTTTCTCCATAAACACTTTTTCGAGTGCCTGGCGGAGATGGAAAATGCAAGGACACTAGATTTTCTGCGCTTCATGAAACAAACGCGCTGGTTTAGCTTAACGGGCATCTAATCTTATCATACTTTCGAATCTAAATTTTCCGGAAAGGTTTGTAAACAGGGATAAGGAAGCTAGGGCTCCCGTGTGGTATCACAATGGGCCACCTCGGCCTAAGTGTGTCCCCGCTTTCATGAATTGCGGAGACAGCCACCTCAACCTAACCTAACCTAACCTACGAACATGCCCCATAAAATAATCTCTGTTGATTTGACCATCCTCCACAAGTTTTGTTAACTCATTTCTTACGGTCAGAGGAATATAATCATTTTCTAAGCGGTTTGTGAATTTGTTTTGTGGAACACTTGCGAGCGAGACGATGGGAAACGAGAATTGCGGGACATACGGGATGTCTTAGACGATTTCCGGGACTATTTTATTAAATATTGCAATGCGGGATTACATCGGTCATTCCGGGACCGTCCCGCAGAATGCGGGCCGGTTGGCCACCTTATTCTACAAGGAGGCGGTGCCACGCCCATTTTCCAAAATTTTTATGTTTTTTGTTTTATGTCCATAGTTGGATTCATGCCACAAAATTTCAATAATATATCTTTGTTTTTGACAGAGATATCGCTTAAAATGTTTTTATTAGGCCACTTTTTAATACCCATATATAAAAGTGGACGTGGCCGTCAACCAATTTTGCCAATTTTTCGTCGAAACATTTGGTTAAGTAAGTAGATCACGCGTACCAAATTTCATCGATATATCTGCTACGGTGTCTGAGGTATGACTTATATAACTTTCAATGTTTGCCCTTTCCAAAACGTCACAAAATTTCTTCATATGGGCCTGAGCTCAATATGTGATTGAAATTTTATCACTCCAGCTATATTAGTGACTGAGATACCGAATTTCCGATGTTTTCACATGGGAAAAGTGGGCGTGGCCATTATCCGATTTCGCCCATTTCCAATACCAACCGTCCCAGTCTGGATACCAACTTGCGTTCCAAATTTCATCCAAATATCTAAATTTTTGCACGAGTTAAGAGTGTTTACAGACGGACGGACGGACATGGCTCAATCGGTTTCTCTTTTCACCCTGATCATTTTGATATATATAAGTCCATATCTATCTCGATTATTTATTCTGTTACAATCCACAGTTATGAAAACAAAATTATAATACTCTGTGTACTAGTACAGCTGAGTATAAAAATTATATGTTATGTATCAACCAAGGCAGATCTACAAATGTAGGCTCGGTGGCAAATTCAGAACTTTCCCATGTATTTTGTTATTGTATTTAAAAAGATATTTTTAAATTTTGTTACTAAAAATAAACAAATGACATTAAATATAGCACCTGCATACTGCACCTTCTTTCATACCTGTTTTGTAGACGTAAGAGAAATGGCCGTTCGGAGCCGGTATAAAACTGTACGTCCACCCAAATGGTAGGAAAAAACACAAGTTAACTGTGTACAAACGCACGCCGTCAATTTACTGTCAAACATTTCTCATGCCCATACAACTTGTATAGGAGTAACCGAAATTGAACGGCGTGCGTAAAAAACAAACTCGACGCCCAATTTTTGTTTTGCGTGACAGTTGAAATTTAGCATTGTGGGTGATTGTTTACAAAAAAATTTACACTTGCTTTTGATATCGTGTGTGTTAGGTACATTTTCCACAAAATAACAAGATTTTCTCTGATGTTCTATATTTTTCTATTTCTTTATCTGTATACGCACTCAAGTCAATTTCGGTTCAACGCATATGAAAAATTTGCGAGCGTGCGTTAATTGACGACTTGCGTTTTTATTAGGTTACATAGTAAGGAGCACACTTCGAATTGGGAGAGAAGCTCGGCCATAAAACTCGTCAGAGTTATAATAGCGCCAGTGTATTATTATAATAACAAGAACAATTTGGCCAAGAGTGCAGTAGTGCGGTAAATGTTGGAAAATTTTATTGTGGTTTTTTATTTGCTGGCTGTTACGTCATAGGATGATAGTGGAAAATTTTAAAATTCTTAAATTCATAAAAGCTTGCATTCAAGAGATTTGGTACATTACGCTTGTAAAGTAATCTCATGTGGATATACATTAACATATATGTATGTATAATATTATCCACGTATTAAAATATAAACTTCATATTGTTCGGGGATCGTATTTAATATGAATTTCACATTGTTTGTTAAGTAAGTGCAATGCATAAAGTCTAAATTAAAATAAACGTATACCGTTACTTGCTTTCGTGTCAATTTAATTTCCATAAATGCATATGAAAATATTATGGTCTTGTTTTGATGCCACAGGGATATGGTTTTACTGCTCCTTTGGCGGGAAGTGGCTATTAAGACTCCGTTACGCCCAAAAATGAGTGGTTAGCATTCCGCAAATATGTACCTTCAAATGCGTATATGAGTCATTCTTTTACAAATCGGACGGATTTCGGGAAAAAATGAATGTTACCTCTCCGATTTGCTTGAAACTCGGCTTATAGGTTCTCCACCTAAAATAAGCTTACACGTATCCGGGGATTTAATTTTGAAATTGATCTGTCAAACTTTTGATTTTTTCATGAATTAGGTAAATGAGGTACATACATATTCAAACCCCAATATCTCGGGTTGTAGTCATCGTAGAGACTTCATCTTGGCACCGTTTGAAAGCTGAAGAAACAGGCTATTATTTGTTTTATATAAGATTATTTTCATCGCCTTAAAGCTTTATTAATTGCAAGCAGGTATATTTTTGGGCCCGATTTACTTCGTGAATACCAGAAAAAAAATGATTTAAAATTATACCATCATACTCTTTGTTAAATTATTTATAAAACCAATGTTTCAACAGAATGGGCGATTTACAAGAACTATTTTTAAAATATTTTTTTGTATGACGACCTGCTATATTTTATATGAAAAAATTTTTTTTTTATTTTTATATAAAGAAAAGGCTTTGCGGCTATTTCATTTCTTGGCAGTGGAACAATACAGTGGAGTTTTAATATACCCTTAATAGCTAATGACTTTTTAAAACGAGCTCTGAAAAGGTTACAGCTAGAGCTAGCCTACAACGCATTAATAATCCGATTCAAACTCCCAAAGATTTAACATTATGTATGTATGTTAGTGTCTAGCACGAAATTATTATTTTTAATTTTAATTTTTATACTTTAGGATAAGTGGAAGATGTCTGATGATGAAGAAAGTGGTTTTTCTTCGAAATAGCTATCACATCTACCATCGCTGTATGAGCTAATTGGATTTTTCCACTTAACCTAAAGTATAAAAATTAAAATTAAAAATAATAATTTCGTGCTAGACACTAACATACATACATAATGTTAAATTATAACTTGTGCTGTTGTACATACAACTACTGTACACAGCGCCCGCTATCTCTCAGCTGCCAAAAGCTTATTCAACACTTGCTTACCGGATGTATGAAAAATAATACACGAAGTGAGGTTCGATTGAATAGATCAATGGCATATATAAGTGGAAAAAATCCAACAGCTCAGCAGGACCATCGGTAGCCGCGGTGCTTAGCGTTTCGCTAATATTCGACTACTGATGGTTGGAGCGTAGGTTCAATTCCTGGTGTGCTCCCGAGATGTCTGATGATGAAGAAAGTGGTTTTTCAGCGAAATAGCTATCACATCTACCATCGCTGTATGAGCTAATTGGATTTTTCCACTTATACTAAAGTATAAAAATTAAAATTAAAAATAATAATTTCGTGCTAGACACTAACATTAGGCATGGGACTATTCGAATAAAAATTATTCGAATAAAAAATTCTTTTATTCGAAAGGTATTCGAAATTCGAATAATAATTATTCGAATAATTTATTCGTATATTCGAACAATTATTCGAATACTACTATTCGAATAGTATTATTCGAATAATATTATTCGAATAGCATTATTCGAATAGTATTATTCGAATAGTGTGATACATATATATACATATGTACACACGTGCTCGCTGTTTGTGCATAGACATGTAGATACGTGTTTTTATGTTATTATAAATATGTGGATACATACATACGTGTGAAGGGAAGTGGTAGTTTTTTGTTATTGTGTGTATGTATGTATGCATGTACATATGTATGCTTTTGCTTTTGGAAGTATAAAAAAAGTACGCTGGCTAGCTACTAAATTTGGAAGTGCGGTTTATATGAGTGTACAATGTACATACATATATGTACGTAGTGTCCCAGAAATTTGGGAATTCTCGTTAGTAGGTAGATCTTCCTTTATGTTTGTAGGTACATACATACATATAAGTGAAGGAATTTCATAAAACGTGGCAAAAAAAGCAAACACAATGTACCTATACCTAATATGTATTTATCTTAATATGGATAGGTACCTACCTACATATTTAAAATTGTATTTAAATAAAGACAAAGGACAAGGGATCTCGCCATATATTGTTGAATATGTGTAAGAATGAGGAAAAAATTAAATCAAGGTGTAGGTATTTCTCAAGATATATTAGAGAAACTTGAAACTTTAGAGTATTTGTACCCATATGGACCTAAATAATGTCACCAAAATTTGTCAGGATCGGACCGCTAAAACATATAGCTGCCATACAACCGATAGTTCAGATATAGCTTTTTTGGGGTATAGCTTCTAAATTTAATCTACTATAACGTTTCTAAATAATCTTTATCCACATAGATTTCCGAATTGACAGTGGAATTTAATAAATATTTAGCAATATAGAATTTCATTTTTCCGCGATTTTACGCGTTCCCCTTAACTATTGTACTTATGTTCACTGTTTGTGCTAGTGTACAATTATCTTCATCGAAAAAATAGAAAATTTTGTCAATTTAAGTTATTCTAAGTTTAAATTACTTGAACTAATCGTTATAACCACGCATGCGAAATTTTGTCGCGTTCGCCATGTCACGTTACAGATTTTTTCCTAAGGTTATAAAAATCAAACTAGTGCATATATTTTCACGATAAAACCATCAGTAGAGAGCTACATTATTCTACTTTGATCTCTAATCGTTACTTCTTAAATGATGGACCAAAATTAGCAGAATTTTGAACTTTTCTGATAGCATCTAGGTACAAATTTGATTTTCTTTTTGTCACGTTCGCCATCACTCTTTAAATGCTAATATCTCAGAAGACTTAAACCGATACTACTTCTTATTTGCATCGATTATAGTGCTGCTCAAGTGCTTTCTAAAGACGAAAATCAGAGGAAAAATATTCAACGCTATGCATACTTCGTTGAGCTTTAAAGATGTGCGAACGTCACGTTCGACATTCTGGAACTGCCCCTATACTGTTGTAAGCCGTTAATTTTTTTAATAATGGTTATATTAAATGCGTTTAATAGCATTAAGGTTTTTTGCATACATATTTACATACATACAGTGGCTCTCAGAAGTATTTTGCATAATTCCTGTCCTAAGAAAACTTTAAAAATTCCGCTTTTCTTCGAATTCTTTCCAAAACTTTTTAATATGGTATTATAGCCCAAAACGAATGCCTCTACCCTAACCACAATTAAGATAAATAATAGGTAGGTACTTAGGTATGTAGGTACATAGTGTTTGCTTTTTTTTGTCACTCTTTATGGAATTCCTTGCACCTACAAACATAAAGAAAGTTCTACCTACTAACGAGAATTCCCAAATTATGCATATAAATATGTACACTCGTACAAACCAGCGTGCGCTTCCAAATTTACTAACTAGGCGCTACAAAAACCAAAAGCATACATATGTACATACAATAACAAAAAAAAATCCACTTCCCTTCACACGTGCATACATATGTCTCCACATACATATTTATAATAACATACAAATACATATGTACATATACCTACATGTCTATGCACAAAAAGCGAGCACGTGCGTACATATACTATGTATGTATATATGTATAACACTATTCGAAAAATACTATTCGAATAATACTATTCGAATAACTACTATTCGAATAATTAATATTCGAATAATACTATTCGAATAATACTATTCGAATAGTAATATTCGAATTTTTTCCCACGAATAATATTATTCGTTTATTCGAATAACATTTATTCGAATATTATTCGAAAAAAGTCCCACTACTAACTAACATACATACATAATGTTAAATTATAAATTGTGCTGTTGTACATACAACTACTGTACACAGCGCCCGCTATCTCTCAGCTGCCAAAAGCTTATTCAACACTTGCTTACCGGATGTATGAAAAATAATACACGAAGTGAGGTTCGATTGAATAGATCAATGGCATATATAAGTGGAAAAAATCCAACAGCTCAGCAGGACCATCGGTAGCCGCGGTGCTTAGCGTTTCGCTAATATTCGACTACTGATGGTTGGAGCGTAGGTTCAATTCCTGGTGTGCTCCCGAGATGTCTGATGATGAAGAAAGTGGTTTTTCTTCGAAATAGCTATCACATCTACCATCGCTGTATGAGCTAATTGGATTTTTCCACTTATCCTAAAGTATAAAAATTAAAATTAAAAATAATAATTTCGTGCTAGACACTAACATACATACATAATGTTAAATTATAACTTGTGCTGTTGTACATACAACTACTGTACACAGCGCCCGCTATCTCTCAGCTGCCAAAAGCTTATTCAACACTTGCTTACCGGATGTATGAAAAATAATACACGAAGTGAGGTTCGATTGAATAGATCAATGGCATATATAAGTGGAAAAAATCCAACAGCTCAGCAGGACCATCGGTAGCCGCGGTGCTTAGCGTTTCGCTAATATTCGACTACTGATGGTTGGAGCGTAGGTTCAATTCCTGGTGTGCTCCCGAGATGTCTGATGATGAAGAAAGTGGTTTTTCAGCGAAATAGCTATCACATCTACCATCGCTGTATGAGCAAATTGGATTTTTCCACTTATCCTAAAGTATAAAAATTAAAATTAAAAATAATAATTTCGTGCTAGACACTAACATACATACATAATGTTAAATTATAAATTGTGCTGTTGTACATACAACTACTGTACACAGCGCCCGCTATCTCTCAGCTGCCAAAAGCTTATTCAACACTTGCTTACCGGATGTATGAAAAATAATACACGAAGTGAGGTTCGATTGAATAGATCAATGGCATATATAAGTGGAAAAAATCCAACAGCTCAGCAGGACCATCGGTAGCCGCGGTGCTTAGCGTTTCGCTAATATTCGACTACTGATGGTTGGAGCGTAGGTTCAATTCCTGGTGTGCTCCCGAGATGTCTGATGATGAAGAAAGTGGTTTTTCAGCGAAATAGCTATCACATCTACCATCGCTGTATGAGCTAATTGGATTTTTCCACTTATACTAAAGTATAAAAATTAAAATTAAAAATAATAATTTCGTGCTAGACACTAACATACATACATAATGTTAAATTATAAATTGTGCTGTTGTACATACAACTACTGTACACAGCGCCCGCTATCTCTCAGCTGCCAAAAGCTTATTCAACACTTGCTTACCGGATGTATGAAAAATAATACACGAAGTGAGGTTCGATTGAATAGATCAGTGGCATATATAAGTGGAAAGAAGCCAACAGCTCAGCAGGACCATCGGTAGCCGCGGTGCTTAGCGTTTCGCTAATATTCGACTACTGATGGTTGGAGCGTAGGTTCAATTCCTGGTGTGCTCCCGAGAAGATGTCTGATGATGAAGAAAGTGGTTTTTCAGCGAAATAGCTATCACATCTACCATCGCTGTATGAGCAAATTGGATTTTTCCACTTTATCCTAAAGTATAAAAATTAAAATTAAAAATAATAATTTCGTGCTAGACACTAACATACATACATATAAGTGGAAAAAATCCAACAGCTCAGCAGGACCATCGGTAGCCGCGGTGCTTAGCGTTTCGCTAATATTCGACTAGCCATGGGTAATGGCGCAATTTTTTTGGCGCTGATACAATAACGCCAGTGCCAACCGTGGCGCCAACTCACGGTACTGGCGCAATAACACCTTTAGCGCAATTGTCATCGAATAATCGATAAATAACATTTTTTCGCTTGTTACTGTTTACCATCCCCGTTTTATTTCTTTTGGCGCAATTCTGCTTACATATACGAGGGCACAATTAATTTTAATTTTCATAATCATTTGGAAAAATATTCCGTATATATGTGAAAATATGCTGGAAATTAGAGTCACTTAGATCACTATCAAGCACACATAATTGTGACGTTGTCATACGTATACATATACTATGATGCTGTTATTGGCGTTGTGGTTGCGCCATTTTACACTAGCGCTATATTGGAGCTGGTGTTAGCGCACGAAATTGAGTCAGTGTTATATTGCAATAGCGCATCATTGAGTTGGCGCTACATTGAGTTGGCGCTATATTGAGTTGGCGCATTTCCCAAATCGGAGTTAGCGCAATAACACCAGGGTTGGTGTCAGCGCAATTGCGCCGCGCAGCGCAGTGTTACCCATGCCTATATTCGACTACTGATGGTTGGAGCGTAGGTTCAATTCCTGGTGTGCTCCCGAGAAGATGTCTGATGATGAAGAAAGTGGTTTTTCTTCGAAATAGCTATCACATCTACCATCGCTGTATGAGCTAATTGGATTTTTCCACTTATCCCAAAGATTTATTTTCCTGGGCAAACGAGTCTTTGCCGTTTTTTGCTGTTGTTTGCTGTTTTGTTACAAACGAGGAATACGAAATGGAAGATCGTTTTAAAAAGTCATTAGCTATTAAGGGTATATTAAAACTCCACTGTATAGTTTCACTGTCAAGAAATAAAATAGCCGCAAAGCCTTTTCTTTATATGAAAATACCACAGAAATAAATGTGATGAAATAAAATATATATGTATGTATACATAATTATATAAAAATATAAAATTTCTTGTTTTACCTTAAACGCGCCATGCAGGTAAGACATATTTCTGATTTTATTTGTTCGTATAAATGCGTTTGATCCGTGTATTTTATTGGGTTTTGAAATTGTTAATAATTTTTGTCGCAAAATGGACCTCGTTTTCAGGATCGGCGCATGAAAGGCCATAAGATACAACGCTTAAAATTCATTCCCTTCAAAATACACTTTCAACCATACCCAGCTACTCCATCTTATTTAAAAAAAAAAATAAAATTTTTTTTTTCATTTAAAATATAGCAGGTCGTCATACAAAAAAATATTTTAAAAATAGTTCTTGTAAATCGCCCATTCTGTTGAAACATTAGTTTTATAGATAATTTAACAAGGATTATGATTGTATAATTTTAAATCATTTTTTTTTCTGGTATTCACGAAGTAAATCGGGCGCAAAAAATATACCTGCTTGCAATTAATAAAACTTTAAGACGATGAAAATAATCTATCTATATATATAAAAATGATTTGGTATTTAATTGTAACGCTAAAATGGCTGAACCAAATCAAATAATTGCTTAGGGGGTTTGTTTGTTGTTACCCCGCGAAGGTTTAGACGAAGAAAAAATTTAAAAATGTTACGGGGGCGTGGCACCTCCCATACAACCTTAATTTTTAAAGCTGATTATCTCTAAAAGGATTTAAGGCAGGGACCTGGACATTGGTACAGAGCTATATGATATCAAAGCAATTTTTACGCATAAAAGTGTAGGTTATCGGAAAAGGGGGCGTGGCACCTTCCAATTAATCTTAATTTTTCAAGCTGATTATCTCTAAAGGAGTTCAAGGTAGGGAGCTGAAAATTGGTATAGAGCTAAATGATATCAAAGCTATTCCCACGCATAAAAGTGGAGGTTATCAGAAAAGGGGGCGTGGCACCTCCCATACAAACTTAATTTTTCAAGCTGAACATCTATAAAAGCGTTTAAGGTTGGGACCTGAAAATTAATCAGGAGATTAACGATATCAATAGCATGCTTATGAAAAAAAAACAGTTGTTTTGGGAAAAGGGGGCGTAGCACCTCCCATGCGATCTTAATTTTCAAAGCTGATTATCTCTAAAAGGATTTAAGGCAGGGACCTGGACATTGGTACAGAGCTATATGATATCAAAGCAATTTTTGCGCATAAAAGTGTAGGTTATCGGAAAAGGGGGCGTGGCACCTTCCAATTAATCTTAATTTTTCAAGCTGATTATCTCTAAAGGAGTTCAAGGTAGGGAGCTGAAAATTGGTATAGAGCTAAATGATATCAAAGCCATTCCCACGCATAAAAGTGGGGGTTATCAGAAAAGGGGGCGTGGCACCTCCCATACAAACTTAATTTTGCAAGCTGAATATCTATAAAAGCGTTTAAGGTTGGGACCTGAAAATTAATCAGGAGATTAACGATATCAATAGCATGCTTATGAAAAAAAACAGTTCTTTTGGGAAAAGGGGCGTAGCACCTCCCATGCGATCTTAATTTTTAAGGCTAAATATCCCTAAAAGCGTTCACGACGAGCGTGCTTACGATATAACTCACTTGCAACAACAAGTACAAACAAATTTTCCACTGTTGAATCAACAGCAAAGCAGTGCGTACAATCAACTAATAAACGCTGTAGATAATGGAAACCGTAGCATATTTTTTCTCGATGCGCCCGTGGTATTGCATTAGCTCTTGCATCTACCGGAATTGCTGCAACACTTTTGGAAGGTGGAAGAACGGCACATTCAGTATTATAGCTTCCATTAAACTTACAAATACACGAAAGTCCTGTTTACAATATTTCAAAGCAATCAGCAATGACATAATTTTCAAAAACTGTAAATTGATCATATGGGATGAGTGCACAATGGCCCACAAACGATCATTAGAAGCACTGGACCGAACATTGAGAGATTTGCACAATAATGATCGTTGCTTTGGAGGAGTGAAGATATTGCTGGCGGGCGACATCAGACAAACACTACCCGTGATTTCAAAATCAACAGCGGTGGATGAGATAAACGCATGTCTGAAGTCATCGCATTTGTGGAGGTTTGTTAAAACCATTTCATTGACCATCAATATGCGAGTTTTGCTGCAACACGATAGCAATGCAGACGCTCTTTCAAAAGAGCTGCTGCGAATCGGCAATGGACAAGTTCCGATAGATCCTTGCAGTGGATTAATATCGATTCCAACTGCGATTTACCAATTCGCTTCAAGTAAGGATGAACTAATTAGCAGTGTGTATCCAAATATCTCTCAAAATTATGGTAACTACGAATGGTTAGCCACACGCGCAATTTTAGAAGCAAAAAATATTGATGTCAACGACTTGAATTTGACGATTCAAAATCAAATTCCGGGAGGTCTGCGTTCTTATAAATCTATTGATCGCGTTGAAAATGAAGACGAAGTAGTAAATTACCCAGTGGAGTTATTAAACTCTCTGGATTTGCCTGCAATGCCTCCTCATCATTTGCGTCTCAAAGTTGGGTCTGTTGTTATTATGCTACGCAATCTTCATGCTCCCAAACTGTGCAATGGTACACGACTGATTATTACGAAGCTAATGGACAATTTACTACTAATTGGGTGGACCTACAGTTTTATGCCGGCTCCGAACGGCGAATGCATTTTTTGTGAGAAGCTTTTTCATGGCAGAAATACTCTCGGAGGGTATGCCGCCCACTGCCGAGAGGTGACCGCTGCTCTTAAAAAACCCAATAATTGGATTTTTACTAATTAGAAAAATTTGTTTGGCTCGGACCGTGGTTTGAACCCGAGACCTCTGGCATAGCAGGCGAGCACTCTACCCACTGCACCACAGCGGCCACGATTAGTAGTAAAAACAAAAAGGAGGCACACCTCGAATTGGGAGAGAAGCTCGGCCATAAAACTCGTCAGAGTTATAATAGCGCCATTGTATTATTATAATGGACAATTTAATAGTGGCAAGCATTTTGGAAGGCCCGTTCAAGGGAGAGGAATGCTTACTTCCCCGGATTCCCTTATCTTCAACAGATTTGCCCTTCCAATTCAAACGTATGCAGTTCCCAGAGAAACTTGCATTTGCGATGACAATTAACAAGTCACAAGGGCGGTCGTTGGAAGTATGCGGCATAAACCTAGAAATGCCATGCTTTTCACATGGTCAGCTCTATATGGCGTGTTCCCGTGTTGGAAAACCGTTCTCGCTATTTACTTACGCTCCGGGACAGAAAATTAAAAATGTTGTGTATCGTGCAGCCTTAAACTGAATACTAAAATTATATATTTTTGAAGTTGTATACACAATGAAGTAGTGAAAAATCGTAAATTTTTTATTAAAAATAATACCGGTGTAGTAGATAACAATTTTTAAAATGAAATTAATAAAAAAATCTATTTTGGGCAGAACGAAGTTTGCCGGGTCAGCTAGTCTTATATAAAACAAATAATGGGCTGTTTCTTCAACTTTCAAACGGTGCCAAGATGAAGTCTCTACGATGACTACAACCCGATATATTGGGGTTTGAATATGTACCTTTATTTATGCCTATATGACACTACATTTTTTCCTGGTTTTTTTGGTTTGGAAAACCCACCGAAAGTCAAAATACAAAAACAATTCTTCTGTAGGTTGAAAAGAGACAAATACTCCCTCAAAAACAATTTGATTGACATTAAACTTCAAACTAAATGAAAATAATATTTACTAGTAAACCCGGCCACGCGATGCTGTGGCTTTCAATTACATTGTGCGATAATTTGAGGGTGGAAGACCACTTATTGCCACATTTAAAAATTTTTTGATATACCTTCATAGCTACTGGTTATTTTTATTTTCTGTGGACCTAGATTTTTTATACAAAGATTTTGACCAAGGAGCCCCATAGTGAAGTTTTGTGCCGAATATTTTTCTAGACTATGGTAACCTTAAAGCGACCTCCAAAAGGCCATTTGGCGCGCTCCTCCTTTTCTTTCTAGTTCTCTTTCTCTTCCCCTTTCCCCTTTATTTGCGCTTCTTTTCCCTTTATCCATTTTATTTTTCATAATTCCTCTTTCGCTTCCTGTCCTTCGCCATATCCGTCTCTTTCATTTTCCTCTTCCCTTTCCTTTTATTACCCATCTTCAGTGCTAGGCCTTGCATGACACTTCAAATTTAAAAATGAGATAAACTGTAGCGTAAAAATGGATTATTGAACGGTGGCACCCTTTTTGTAAAAATTTTAATAAATTACTCATTTCCATTACAAGTCCTTTCATATGACACCTCAAATTTAAAAATCAAACAAACTATAGCGTAAAACTGAATTTTTGAACAGGTGGCAACCCTTTTTGAAAATTCTTTATTAAATTGTTCAATATCAGGTCAAGCCCCTTCATATGGTACCAAAAATTTTAAAATCAAACAAAATATACAGTAAAATTAAATTTTCAAACATCTGGCAACCCTTTTCAAAAAAATTAAACCTTCCTGCACATCTACATGTCAAGTCCTTTCATCTGACACCACATTTTCGAAAATCGGTATAACGGTGTAAAAGTTATAGTGCTTACAAAAAATCGATTAGCGTAATATATATAAAGATAAGATAAACTGTAGGTTAAAAATGGATTTTTGAACAGGTGGCACCCTTTTTGTAAAAATTTTAATAAATTACTCATTTCCATGCCAAGTCCTTTCATATGATACCTCAAATTTAAAAATCAAACAAACTATAGCGTAAAACTGAATTTTTGAACAGGTGGCAACCTTTTTTGTAAATTTTTTATTAAATTACTCAATATCAGGTCAAGCCCCTTCATATGGTACCAAAAACTTTAACCCTTTGCCTAATTTTCTACGATATATCGACCAAATTTTTCGTGTCCCTTTACATGATTTTTTTGTTAAAACTAAGCACTCTTTTTGCGAAAGAAAGCAATATTATATTAATTTGAACTCTTCCCTATCTAATACAGCCAGAAATTATATAATTTTTGTAAAAAGTTTCTCAGAAAAAAACATATTCTTCACATGCTCCCTTTCAGAAATGCAATTGTTCTCGGAGTCACCATAAAAATCGTTTTTTATAAATTTAATAAAAGCAAAGATGCTCAAAATTTATGAAGTTTTGTGTATACAATGCCCTACCGAATATAATAAAAATATTAAATAAAATAAATAAACGTAAAAATTAATTTGAGACCTGCGCAAAAAAAGTGTATGATTTATCGTACAAAATTAGGTAACTCAAATGTACGATATATCGTACATAATTAATTTGGTTGATATATCGTACAAAAGCCGCGAAAGTTGCTGCTTAGTGCTGCTTGTTACGTTAAATTCAAACGCAAATTTTTCGAGTTTGCGTGGCACGTAGCTGCTGTAGTTAGTTATACACAGCGCAAAATAAAGTTTCAGAATTTGAACAAACTCAAAATTTTTAAATTAAAATGTTAATTGGATTACAAATAGCCATAGGTTGCATGGGACGTGGTAGAATGACAACATTTTGGTATCCTATGATTTCAATAGAGATTTTTAAGGATACGATGTCACTAAAAAGCTCCATACTGTTACGACAGAATCTATACTAAAAAAAAAATAATTACTCAGATTAGGGAAAAGTGTGAATGGTTCGGCGCTAAAGACAATTTTCATTGTTTTGATGTACAATTTTCTTCAAATCAAGTAATAAAAAACACGTTTTAAAGAAAATTGTACATCAATACAATGAAAATTTTCTTTAGCGCCGAATCATTCCAACTTTTCCATAATCTGAGTAATTTTTTTTTTTTGAGTGTACATTTTATTGACAAATTCTATAAAGTTCGTCCTTTAGTCGAATTAGTACAAAACCGTTCAATATTCACTTATGTATTTAAAAAAACACTATAAATAAAATCTTTTTTCTTACCTATCGAATAAATATATACGTGCATATGCATACACTAAAAAAACTTCTCGCGATCTAAGATATATTTTTTTTTATTATTTTGAACACGCGTTCCAATACATTATTTTTCTTTGTTTTCAGTAAATTATCTTAAAAATGTTCAAACATATTCGTTGCAATGGTGATTTGTTTGAAAATTCAACTTATCAAATTAAGGAAATCAAATCTTCAAAACAAGGACAAGTTGGGAATGGAATGGCGCTTAAGAAATTTTTCCTTATTTTGATGTATGAATTTCTTTAAAACAAGTATATGAAACCATGTAAATAACTTTATTTCATAATCCTTTTAACATGTTTTAAGGAAAATTTGCTCAAAACAAAGAAAGTGTTTAATATAGGGAAGGAATCAAAGGAATGGAACGCTAAATATAACGTTTTTTCTCCCAGTGCATACATATTTTTATATCCTTAACTTAAATTACATTTTAAAAAATATGTGTCGCAATGAATTTTGTGTTGAGGTTTTTTTTATTTTGTCTTTACTAAATTTTTTTCAATGTATATATGTATTTTTTGTATATAATAATTATGTATTTAAGTATGAATTTTATTAAATCTGGATAGAACTCACAATTTTTAAGCTTAATATTAAAAACATCTTTATTTCTTTGCTTTAAAAAATGTTTGTTTGAAAAAGTCTAAACAAATTGTAAAAGCAAAATTTGAAAGATTTTGGCTCATTTCGCGAACTTTGTACGATATATCGTACAAATTTCAAAGGGCTGTAAAACCTAAACTAATTAATTTTTTTTTAATTTTCTTACAAATTATGCTTATTTAGGACTAAATGAATGAAATATGTGCCAATCGATTTTTTTCCTCCACGGGTAAAGAAATTGAAAACAAAGGGTTAAAATCAAACAAACTATACAGTAAAATTAAATTTTCAAACATCTGGCAACCCTTTGCAGAAAAATTAAACCTTCCTGCACATCTACAGGTCAAGCCCTTTCATCTGACACTACACTTTCGAAAATCGGTATAACGGTGTAAAAGTTATGGTGCTTACAAAAAATCGCTTAGCGTAATATATATAAAGACTAGCTGACCCGGCAAACTTCGTTCTGCCCAAAATATATTTTTTTATTAATTTCATTTCAAAAATTGTTATTACACCGGTATTATTTTTAATAGAAAATTAACGATTTTTCACTACTTTATTGTGTATACAACTTCAAAAATATATAATTTTAGTATTCAGTTTAAGGCTGCACGATACACAACATTTTTACACCTTTTCCAGTTTAAGTTCAGAAAGTTACAATTGAATTTCAGAAAATTACAATTGAAGCTCAGAATTTCCAAATGAACTTCAATTGTAATTTTCTGAACTTCAATTGTAACTTTCTGAACTTCAGTTGTAATTTTCTGAAATTCAGTTGTAACTTTCAGAACTTCAATTGTAATTTTCTGAACTTCAAGTGGAAATTCTGAACTTCAATTGTAATTTTCTGAACTTAAACTGGAAAAGGTGTAGTTTTCTGTTCCGGATATTTATTTTCACTGAGTATTGGCTATTTTAACTAAGTAAGTAAGAGTATTGATAATGGTTTTCAGGCCCCTCCTCCAATCCCTTTAGATATATTCAGCCTCAAAAGTTTAGTACGTATGGGAGGTGCAATGCCCCATTTTTCGATAAATCTTTTTTTTTTTGGTGAACATGGTATTGATATCGTATATCAGCATAGTGATTTCTATGTACATGCCATGAACGCATTTAGGGATATTTAGCCTTAAAAATTAAGAATGCATGGGAGGTGCCACGCCCCCTTTTCCCAAAACTACTGTTTTTTTCATAAGCATGCTATTGATATCGTTAATCTCCTGATCAATTTTCAGGTCCCAACCTTAAACGCTTTTATGGATATTCAGCTTGAAAAATTAAGTTGGTATGGGAGGTGCCACGCCCCCTTTTCTGATAACCTACACTTTTATGCGCAAAAATTGTTTTGATATCATATAGCTCTGTACCAATTTCCAGGTCCCTGACTTAAATCTTTTAAAGATATTCAGCTAAAAAAATTAAGTGTTGTTGGGAGGTGCCACGCCCCCTTTTCGTATAACTCCTATTATTTTGCGTTAATATGGAATTGTTATCGTTTATCTCCATACCACTTTCCAAGTCCCTAGCGTAAACAATTTTAGAGATATTCAGCATGAAAAATTAAGTTTGTATGTGAGGTTCCACGCCCCTTTTTCCCATAACCCCCACTTTTATGCGTGGGAATGGTTTTGATATAATTTAGCTCTATACCAATTTTCAGCTTCCTACCTTAAACTGTTTTAGAGATAATCAGCTTTAAAAATTAAGGTTGTATGGGAGGTGCCACGCCCCCTTTTCTGATAACCCCCACTTTTCTGAGTGAGAAGGGTTTTGATATCACCTACCTCTATACCAATTTTCAGCTCCCTACCTTAAACTGTTTTAGACCCCGCAACATTTTTAAATTTTTTCTTCGTCTAAACCTTCGCGGGGTAACAACAAACAAACCCCCTAAGCAAGTATTTGATTTGGTTCAGCCGTTTTCAAGTTTTAGCGTTACAATTAAATACCAAATCATTTTTATACATATATATAGATTTCAAAAATTATTTTTTTTAGAAATTTGAATCTAAATTACTGAAATAAAAAAGTTATGAAACTCAAAGGGCAAGACAGCTGTGTATTCCATGTTATAAAGGGAAGCCAGTAGGCAATATAATTTTTCTTCCGGACTTCTTCTTTACCCTTGCGGCCAAAGCAGAAGCTTACAAGTGGCAAATTTAAAATTTGTATTTCCATATATTTTTTATTTTAAATATAATTTATTTTCTAGTTGTCAAAGTGAAACAATTGTCAGAAAAAATGACCGAATGCCAAAAAACCTACCGAAATACAAGCTGGCTCGTTGGTTTTTAATCGCCTAGATGGTATTTTGTTTGGTTTTTTTCAATATAGCTTGCTCGCTTGCACCAACGCAAAACTGTATTTGACCATCTTCTTCACACAAAAAACCTGGTAGAATACCAGAAAAAAAATGTAGTGTCATATGGGCATTACCTAATTCATGAAAAAATCAAACGTTTGACAGATGATATCTCCGAAAAAAAAAATTCAAAATTAAATCCCCGGATACGTGTAAGCTTATTTTAGGTGGAGAACCTATAAACCGAGTTTCAAGCAAATCGGAGGTGTAAGGTTACAATAGGTGTCCGATTTGTAAAAGAAAGACTCATATGCATTTGTTATTTCCTGCGATTGCCAGGAGTCACCTTTTTCAATTGAATAATTTAGCTTCTCCATAGCGAGGATTATTTGCAGGAACGGCTCTGTTACCATGTTTATAAATGTTACATTGTCTTGTCAGCTCAAGAGGCAAAAAACGCGAATGATTAAGCAAACTGTATGTGTTCATCTTTATCTATATATATACATATGTATATATAAAAATCAATCAAATCTTTGTCGCCGGCTTTCGCCCAAACGCGTAGAGAGATTTTGACCAAATTTACACACAAGCTGAGTATCTTGCCCTAGATGGTTTATATGGATGGATTTTTCAAATCCGGAGGTCGGTTCCCTAGATATAGGTCAAAAGGTCAAACCGTGGATCCGGCTTCCCCCTGAATATTTTTAAACGATATTGGTATCAAATGAAAGGTACTGAGCAGGGAATTTACGTAGAATAGCACTCATTGTGATTCCTAGGTCAGGTCTCCAGATATGGGTCAAAACGTGGACCTGGATGACCCTCGAATACTTCTGAGTGATATTGGTATAAAATGAAAGATCTTGATGAGTACTTCGACATAGAACTACTTTATTTGTGATGCCTATGCCGGGTCTCCAGATATTGGTCAGCACATGGACACGGATGACCCCCGGATACTTCTGAGCGATATTGGTACCAAATGAAAGGTCTTGATGAGGACTTCGACGTAGAACCCTTTTAATTGTGATGCCTAGGCCGGGTCTCCAGATATGGTCAAAACGTGGACCCGATGATCCTCGAATGTTTCTGAGCGATATAGGTATCAAATGAGGGGTCTTGATGAGGACTTCGACACAGAACTATATTATGGGTCCCTAAAACGAGGACCCGGATGAAACCGAAAAGTGGGAATTATGGCTTCAATATAGAAAAGTGAATGGAATTGAATCGGAAAGAGAGGGGAAAGAAACGGAAATGGAATGGGAGAGTGAAGGGGAGAGAGACAGAGATTGGGAGAGCGAAAGGGGGAACGAATAGGAGGAGAGAAAAGGAGGGGTAAGAGAAAGGAAAGGGAAAGGAAAAAAGAATGTACAGGGAAAGGGAGTGGAAGTCTAAGAGAGGTCAGGTCCCCAGATGTGGGTCAAAACCTGGACCCCGATGGCACCGGGATATTTCTCACTGATATTGGTATCAAATGAAAGGTGTTGAGCAGGGCTTTTATATCGAGCCGTATCCATTATGATTCCTAGGTCAAGTCCCCAGATATGGGTCAAAACGTGGACGGATGACCACGGAATATTTCCCAGCGATATTGGTATCAAATGAAGGGTGTTGAGCTGAGATTTTACATAGGTATGAATTCATTATTCCTAGGTGGTGCAGTGAAATAACGCCCGTGGAATTAACGCCCGTGGGTTAGTTTAAAGCAAAGTAATGATATATGGGTATGTATGTATATAATAAATTACCAAAAGTGTTTTCATACAACAATGTACATATGTAAATGTAGCAAATATGCTTAACACATTTCACACATCACATCATCGTCATTATTCTTCTTCTTATTCTTCTTTTTCTTCTTCTTCTCCTTCTTCATCATCATCATCGTCATCATCCTCATTCTTCTTCTTTTTATGCTTCTTTTTCTTCTTATTTTTTTATTCTTCTTCTTATTTTTTTATTCTTCTTCATCATCCTCATTCTTCTTCTTCTTCTTCTTTTTCTTCTTCTTCTTCTTCTCCTTCTTCATCATCATCATCATCATCATCATCGTCATCATCCTCATTCTTCTTCTTCTTATTATTTTTATGCTTCTTCTTATTTTTTTATTCTTCTTCATCATCCTCATTCTTCTTCTCTTCTTCTTATTTTTATTCTTCTTCATCATCATCATCATCATCTTTATCATCCTCATTCTTCTTCGTCTTCGTCTTCTTCTTCTTTTTATTTTTATTCTTCTTATTTTTATTCTTCTTCATCATCGTCGTCATCATCATTCTTTTTCTTCTTCTTCTTCTTCTTCTTCTTCTTCTTCTTCTTCTTCTTCTTAATCTTCTTCTTTTTATTCTTCTTCTTATTCTCCTTTTTCTGCTACTTCTTCTTCCTCATCTTCTTTTTCTTCCTCCTGATATTATTTTTACGGTATTTCAAAATGTAACTGAATAAAAGAATTGGGATTAGAGGAAAAGAAGTCTCGTCATTGCGATCTTTAGCTTACCTGTAAAACGCGATGGTAAGAATGGTGAGACGATGACACCAAAACAACGATCAATGAGACTTTTAATTAATTCTTGTTTCGTCGCGGAATTTCGAAATGTTATAAAATTTTTTCACATTTACATATGTATGTATGTATTATTGAAAATATATGTATGTATATGAAAATTTCAAAACAAAACAAGAATATAAAAACAGTAATGCCTACTCAATAAAATACTAATATGGGAGTCAATATATAATTTTCGTATGGAATTTTGGTACGATTTGTAAAGAAAAAAGCCAAGAGGGGAACATTTTTTTATAAGAGTGCGAGTGTTGTCAAAATTCACCGCCATTTTGTTTTATTGCAAACACCATGGAGCATGGTGAAATAAGAGAAAAGGTGTTTGCAATAAAACAAAATGGCGGTGCATTTTGACAACACTCGCACTCTTATAAAAAAATGTTCCCCTCTTGGCTTTTTTCTTTACAAATCGTACCGAAATTCCATACGAAAATTATTTATTGACTCCCATTTTAGTATTTTATTGAGTAGACATTACTGCTTTTATATTTTTGTTTTGTTTTGAAATTTTGATATACATATATTTTCAATAATACATATGTAAATGTGAAAAAATTGTATAACATTTCGAAATTCCGCGACGAAACAAGAATTAATTAACAGCCCCGTTGATTGTTTTTTTGGTGCCTTCGTCTCACCATTCTTACCATCGCGTTTTACAGGTAAGCTGAAGATCGCAATGACAAGACTTCTTTTCCTCTAATCCCAATTCTTTTATTCAGTTACATTTAGAGATACTGTGGCGAAATCTAATTTACAATTATTAACCAATCGATTACACAATATTGGTTAAGGCGTGTGCAACAACAAACGCTACAAGTCCGGTTTGTGGCATTGTTGGTGGTGGAGTTGGTGCAGCTCGCAATGATGGTAACATGTATGTGAAAACAGGTGGAACTGCAAGGGTGAAATCATCGCCGCCCGATGACTTGGCTGCATCTTTTCAACCGGTAATGGTGTTGCTGAACAAGCCAGGCGACGAATATCCATCGACAACGTATGCGTCATCACAGAAATTGCGTCGGCAAACGCAATCAATGGAGCCGCGCAGGAATGTTATTAAGCCACGTCAACCGATCAAAACGTTGCAACAGCGTTAAAAGGAATACGGAGAAGCACGTTTGCGTATATTGGTTCGGCGAAATATCTCGAAGATGGTGTGGGGTGAGTTCGGTGAAATTTGGCTCCTTTATTTTTCTTATTACAGCTTTTTTTTTTTTTGTTTATGCAGAATATCAAATTCTACGAATGCACCGTCCACTTCCAACAACCGCAGTTTCTATCAGTACAACTGCCAGCGCAAACAATTCTAACAAAGGCAACAAAATAGCAGCAATTCCAATGCCACCAAATGGAAATCAGCTTGGCATGAATGGCGGCGGAGTCTGAGGTGGTGACAGTGGTGGTGGTGGTCTCGATAGCGGTGTTACTTGTGGACGATTTTGGCCCTAGAAATTCTGGTTCACCTTTAAGTCCATACAATAATTATTATAATCGACTGCAACAACAACAACAGTCACCCTATCTCATGCAGCAGCAGCAAAAAAAATACCAACCGCTTATAATGTCGTTCAATGTCAGCGCTGTTGCCGTTATGCTAGCCATACACGGTGCGACCGTTGACCCAACTCGGTTGCAATCGAGTTGGACTGTTTGCCTACATACAGTGCAATTTATTGTACAACCTTGTTGTACAATCTCATTTTGTAAAAAATTACTTTGAGTGAAGGTGGAATATAATAATATTGCGCTTGTGGAAAGAAGAAGAACGTACTGCAAAAGCACGATTAATTAAAAAGAAAAAAATTGCAAAAAAGTGGTTCCTGCTAGCTTTGCATTTTGCGTTATTTATTCTACAATTATTTATGTTTTTTGTGTTGAATTCGCTTATTTTTACTTATTTTAATTTGATGTGTTCACTTCAAGAATTCTCATAAAATGAAATGTTGAACAACATGTCCCCAAACGATGCAACCAAGTTGTACAACTTGCCAAAAAATCAAAACTTTTTGATTTTTCATACAACCGATACACAACTTCATACAACAGCCCCAAAAACGTTGCAATTTCGAGCGCAACTTGACCAAGTTGTATAAAAAATTGCAAGGTGTGTGGCTAGCATTACCGCTTCCATTAGCAACTACGCTGCAACATCAGCAACAGCAACAACAATATCAACTACATCAAACTTGGTCGTCAGTTGTTGGTTGCAGCGTATCGTTCGCAGCATTAAGGCAACAGCAGCACTCCCAACACCAACAACAACAAGAAAGCATCTTAAGTTTGCCACGCGGGCCCGATGGCTCTTATGGTTTTCGGATGCGTCGGTACCATGTTGATGGTGGCGGCGCAAGCATAGGCGGATGTACTACTAGTAGACTATACTACAATTTGTAACACATTTGAAAAAGTTGGACTGGACTAATAAAAAAACAACAAAAGCAACGCGCATTTTCATATGCATGTATGCACATATGTAGGTAATGCTATGCGTTATATAGTACGTTTGGTACGACATAATGCATGCCAATTACAGTGCCAGCCTTCATGCTAAGATTCGATAAGAATTTACAATTTGCAAATACTGGCGGTATTTTCTTTTTAATTTTATGTATCAATTTTATTTCTTAAAGCAAAAAATATGTTTATGTACCAGAGCTGGGCGATAAGGATTACGATTACAAGATGATTACGATTACGGTAATCGTAATCTTAGAAATTTTTAAATTACGATTACTGTAATCGTAATCGTCGTTACAAAAATTGCGATTACTGTAATCGTAATTGTCGTTACAAAAATTATGATTACTGTAATCGTAATCGTAAGAAACTTGAAATTACGATTACTGTTCTCGTTTTCTGGGATTACAATGTGTAAAAAACAGTGATATACTTACCCAACATCGTTTTCCAAGAAATAATAATTTTTACATACATACATACATATGTGTTTATTTCTCACACATTAAGTAAACAATTAAAACTGGGATGTGTATTAAGAAGAGAGAAAATTAGCGGAAATAATAAAGATACAAAATTAAGACTGCTGTTTGGATAATTTACATTCAATAATATTCAATATTAGCCTTAGGAAGAACTAATTTTTCAAAAGAAACATCGTAAAGTACATGGCGTCGAGGACTGTTTATAATGACCGCCAACGAAAATAGCCTTTCCACAGGTGCTGACGATGTAAGCGGGGTGCTGAATCTTAAAGATGCTTTCTTTATCAGAGGATATATTTTAAAACAGCCATGGCTACTATCAGCATCGTTCAAACAGCTCTGAACAGCTACATTTGACAACTATGTATCATTGCGGCGAAAAAAATTACATATCAGCTGGTCTGCCGATACCACCTTTCTAGTTGCATCATGGCTTACGTAATAAGCATTTTAAAAATATTCCCCTTTCACAATTTTAATCATATAAAAACACACCAAAGTAGTAAAAAAGTACTAAACTACTCCTAAATTTGTCCCCTTTTCTACTCCCTTCAAATGCATGACCGGAATAAGAGTGAGACGTTAAACTGCTGGCATTGGCCGTGATATCACCTATTTTTTTTATTTCACCATGACCATGGAGTATTCGTTTAGATTGTGCTCTGAAAGTGCCAATATGTATGTAATGAAGTTTTGTTTATTTTGATTGAGTATTTAAATATTTAGCAACTTACAGACCTTGAAAATTGTTACTAATAAATGATTATAAAAATTTACTGAAGCTTTGTTTATTTTGATTGAGTATTTGAATATTTAGAAGGGAATTTAAAAAAATTGAAAGAATCGAAAAATTGGAATTGAAAATCGCGCGATTTTTTATTCCAATTTTTCACCTGCGGCGCTTTTTCCAATAACAATACACCATATTCAGATAAAACGAAAAATTGGAATTAAAAATCGCGCGGTCTTAATTGCCCTTCCGAAAGAGAAATAAAGCCCATGGATCAAACGAAATAACGCCCGCGGGAATTATTTCTTTTTCAAGAAAGGAAAAAACGCCCGCGGACGTTATTTCCTTTTTTTTTGGGGGGAATGAAAGGGGGAAAGACAGAAAAGGAGTGAAAGGGAAAGAGAAAGGGAATAGTAGAGGGAAAGGGGGTGGGAGACTAATACGAAGAAAAAAGGGATAATGACATTTTTTCCTTCACTTTATTTTAAACTTTTCTGACTTTTGCTGAGTCGGCATCCCGAAGAATGTTCGGTTTCTAGATACTTCCACCTGATTTTAAAGTGTGCCGTTTTTCGCTTCTAATGCCTGTAATAGGAAGTGGGCCAAAGCAAAGCTTGGCCGGGTACAGCTAGTATATTTATAAAAAATTCCATTACCCTGTTAATAAAAAAGTGTTTAAACACGATTTTTTTCGTTTTGTGCGAAACCTTAGTATTTCATGTGAGTTATCCAAATAAATATGACTAGTAAACCCGGCCACGCGATGCTGTGGCTTTCACTTTCACTGTGCGACAATTTGAAGGTGGAAGACCACTTATTGCCACATTTAAAAAATTTTTTGATATACCTTCATAGCTACTGGTTAATTTTATTTTCTGTGGACCTCGATTTTGTATACAAAGATTTTGACCAAGGAGCCCCATAGTGAAGTTTTGTGCCGAATATTTTTCTAGATTATGGTAACCTTAATGCGTCCTCCAAAAGCCCATTTGGCGCGCTCCTCCTTTTCTTTCTAGTTCTCTTTATCTTCCCCTTTCCCCTTTATTTGCGCTTTCTTTTCCCTTTATCCATTTTATTTTTCATATTTCCTCTTTCGCTTCCTGTCCTTCGCCATATCCGTCCCTTTCATTTTCCTCTTCCCTTTCCCATCTTCAGTGCTAGACCTTGCATGACACTTCAAATTTAAAAATGAGATAAACTGTAGCGTAATAATGGATTATTGAACGGTGGCACCCTTTTTGTAAAAATTTTAATAAATTACTCATTTCCATGCCAAGTCCTTTCATATGACACCTCAAATTTAAAAATCAAACAAACTATAGCGTAAAACTGAAATTTTGAACAGGTGGCAACCCTTTTTGTAAAATTTTTACTAAATTACTTAATATCAGGTCAAGCGCTTTCATATGGTGCCAAAAATTTTAAAATCAAACAAACTATACAGTAAAATTAAATTTTCAAACATCTGGTAACCCTTTTCAAAAAATTAAACCTTCCTGCACATCTACAGGTCAAGCCCTTTCATCTGACGCCACATTTTCGAAAATCGGTATAACGGTGTAAAAGTTATGGTGCTTACAAAAAATCGCTTAGCGTAATATATATAAAGATAAGATAAACTGTTGGGTAAAAATGGATTTTTGAACAGGCGGCACCCTTTTTGTAAAAATTTTAATAAATTACTCATTTCCATGCCAAGTCCTTTCATATGACACCTCAAATTTAAAAATCAAACAAACTATAGCGTAAAACTGAAATTTTGAACAGGTGGCAACCCTTTTTGTAAAATTTTTATTAAATTACTTAATATCAGGTCAAGCCCTTTCATATGGTGCCAAAAATTTTAAAATCAAACAAACTATACAGTAAAATTAAATTTTCAAACATCTGGCAACCCTTTTCAAAAAATTAAACCTTCCTGCACATCTACAGGTCAAGCCCTTTCATCTGACACAACATTTTCGAAAATCGGTATAACGGTGTAAAAGTTATGGTGCTTACAAAAAATCGCTTAGCGTAATATATATAAAGATAAGATAAACTGTTGGGTAAAAATGGATTTTTGAACAGGCGGCACCCTTTTTGTAAAAATTTTAATAAATTACTCATTTCCATGCCAAGTCCTTTCATATGACACCTCAAATTTAAAAATCAAACAAACTATAGCGTAAAACTGAAATTTTGAACAGGTGGCAACCCTTTTTGTAAAATTTTTATTAAATTACTTAATATCAGGTCAAGCCCTTTCATATGGTGCCAAAAATTTTAAAATCAAACAAACTATACAGTAAAATTAAATTTTCAAACATCTGGCAACCCTTTTCAAAAAATTAAACCTTCCTGCACATCTACAGGTCAAGCCCTTTCATCTGACACAACATTTTCGAAAATCGGTATAACGGTGTAAAAGTTATGGTGCTTACAAAAAATCGCTTAGCGTAATATATATAAAGATAAGATAAACTGTTGGGTAAAAATGGATTTTTGAACAGGCGGCACCCTTTTTGTAAAAATTTTAATAAATTACTCATTTCCATGCCAAGTCCTTTCATATGACACCTCAAATTTAAAAATCAAACAAACTATAGCGTAAAACTGAAATTTTGAACAGGTGGCAACCCTTTTTGTAAAATTTTTATTAAATTACTTAATATCAGGTCAAGCCCTTTCATATGGTGCCAAAAATTTTAAAATCAAACAAACTATACAGTAAAATTAAATTTTCAAACATCTGGCAACCCTTTTCAAAAAATTAAACCTTCCTGCACATCTACAGGTCAAGCCCTTTCATCTGACACAACATTTTCGAAAATCGGTATAACGGTGTAAAAGTTATGGTGCTTACAAAAAATCGCTTAGCGTAATATATATAAAGATAAGATAAACTGTTGGGTAAAAATGGATTTTTGAACAGGCGGCACCCTTTTTGTAAAAATTTTAATAAATTACTCATTTCCATGCCAAGTCCTTTCATATGACACCTCAAATTTAAAAATCAAACAAACTATAGCGTAAAACTGAAATTTTGAACAGGTGGCAACCCTTTTTGTAAAATTTTTATTAAATTACTTAATATCAGGTCAAGCCCTTTCATATGGTGCCAAAAATTTTAAAATCAAACAAACTATACAGTAAAATTAAATTTTCAAACATCTGGCAACCCTTTTCAAAAAATTAAACCTTCCTGCACATCTACAGGTCAAGCCCTTTCATCTGACACAACATTTTCGAAAATCGGTATAACGGTGTAAAAGTTATGGTGCTTACAAAAAATCGCTTAGCGTAATATATATAAAGATAAGATAAACTGTTGGGTAAAAATGGATTTTTGAACAGGCGGCACCCTTTTTGTAAAAATTTTAATAAATTACTCATTTCCATGCCAAGTCCTTTCATATGACACCTCAAATTTAAAAATCAAACAAACTATAGCGTAAAACTGAAATTTTGAACAGGTGGCAACCCTTTTTGTAAAATTTTTATTAAATTACTTAATATCAGGTCAAGCCCTTTCATATGGTGCCAAAAATTTTAAAATCAAACAAACTATACAGTAAAATTAAATTTTCAAACATCTGGCAACCCTTTTCAAAAAATTAAACCTTCCTGCACATCTACAGGTCAAGCCCTTTCATCTGACACAACATTTTCGAAAATCGGTATAACGGTGTAAAAGTTATGGTGCTTACAAAAAATCGCTTAGCGTAATATATATAAAGATATCAAGCGTGTTAGAAGAGTTTGCATTTTTTGGCAGTTTTAAACAAGCGCTGCCAAAACTTCAGATTTTTGAACATGATATTAAAAGCTGCGGACCGCTAGGTCATAGAGATATGTAGGTTAGGTATGACATTTATTAAATGTAATCTTTCCCCAAATATTTACAAGAATGTTAACTCTTCTCTGAAGGACTGGATGACTGTGAGCGGTCATGTGGTAAAATTTCTTAAAAGTGTTTTATCTCATGAGTAATGTGGAGATAAAATCTATGCCTCGAAAGTCTGAAGGCATCCCTGTAGGACTTGGGATGATCGTTTTATTAATCCGGGAGTACTTTCCATTACTCCCTATACTTCTGTGTATAAGCATACAATTTGTATATGTACTCGCTTTTAACATTGTATGTCCTAGTAATAAACACAAACAACATAAAACAAGGAGAGGATGTCAAATCGAGTACTGGCGATTCATACGTCTTCCGTGGGCATTTACCTCAGTATAGGTACTTATTAACTTTTTTAAGAAAAAATGTATGTATGTATAACTATACCCAAGTTTTCGGTTATGGAACAAACCTATTTGCTGCATGATTAATCAATGTATGTATATTCTCTACAGGCCCATGTATGTATATATTTCATTTTGCTCCGGGGCTACTAGGTTAATTATATTCATATAAAGGTATAAGTAGGTATGTATTAGGGATTCCAATCCCGGGATCCCGGGATCCCGCCCTTTCTGACTCCCCGAAAATCCCGGGATAGCTAGAATTTTATCCCGGGATTTTCGGGATAAGATAAAGAGAGAATATTCCGCTATTATAGCAAAGAAAAGTTATATTTTATATAATTTTTATTGGTCTCAGATCTGTATACTAATAGCATTTCCTATTCTGAATGAAAATGTTGCATTATTACATTGCAGCATTATCAACATGAGTCCTGTGTCCTATTAAAGTGTTGAATTTTTCATGTGATGAATGAAACAAAAATAATGCAACCTTTTACTTGTGCTAAGAGCAGAAAATGTTGCCCGTAGTCGGGCCAGTTTTATATTTTGTCAATAGAACAAACATCCCTAAAAAAGTGTTGAGTCTGTATGGAAGAGAACAAAAAAATGTGACAGCCGGAAGAAAGTGCGACATTTTTGCTAGAATAAAAAAGTCCATTAGTCAAAGTAAGGATTAAAATTTTTGATTTTTTTTTTTAATAATTAAATTTTTTGTGTTGAAGTACGCGTTGTAAGGAAACGTACGTTAGGTATTTTTAAAGCTTTTAGCTTGTGGCAAAATTCATTTGATAATTTCTATTTCCTGATTTTTGGTCATTTATTTCTCAAATGTTTTTTGGAATTTTCCCACACGGAAAGTAAATAATGGAAGAAAATGGAAACAAAATTTTAATTAGACTTGATAGTCTTACAACACTACTAAAATTAAATACGCAGCTGCATACTCGGAATTCATATCAAAATTTTGCCTCCGATATTTATCTATTCAGAAGTTGCATTTCTGAATTTTTCGGCAAGCTTGGAAATATTCGCTTAAACAAAGTGCGCCGTTAAATTCTAAAAAAATTTCTATTGGAAATTATCAAATGATTGCAAGCCTTTTTATTAATATCCTAAAAGTACCAACTGCAAAGGCAAATGTTTTGTTCACCAAATGTATGTAATTTTCGTTGTTGGTTGTGCTTTTTAAAGTAACTCTTAGGTATTATTAAATAATACGCATGATTTTACATTCCTATTTTATTTTGTTACTAATGAAATAATAAAAATAGCAATAAAAATCTATTTTTTCTTTGCATTTTAAAGTTGTAGCGTTTCTCTAAAAATGTATTTACTTTTTTCAACCCCAAATATGGGAAAATAATACTGATCGAAAAATTTTTCTAACAGAAATAAAATTCTACGTTTCAAAAGGATTCGGTGTAGTTTTTGAGATGTTCATGTCCAAAGAGGCGAAAAACGCAGTTTGTGGCCATATCAGCGTTGCCGTTTTGTGGGTAATTCCCCAAATTTGGGGAATTTTCTAATATTTGGGTAATTTTTGGGGAACGCTATGATTTGGGTAATTTTGGGGAATTCGCCTTTTAATAGTTTTATATGAATAATAATATAAAAAAATTTATTATTTTTATGAGTTTCTATTACATTTGCATTGTGTGAGAGTGTGCATGAGTTTTTGGAGCATTTATTTAATTTTGAATTACCAGCTGGTCGTATGTGTACAAGCCTGAAAATTTCATAAGCCCATTAAAGTAAGAAGTTAGCTAGGAAATAAAAAGCAATTTATATGCCTTTCATGAACATGAAATGGTATTATAACACTGAGCCAAAACAGGTTTGTCGAAAGTACCAGTAGGAGAAAAATTAGACGCTCCAAAATATATACCGATATGATCAGAATCATGAGCTAGTTCCTCAGTTGTTAAGATAAGCTGATAAGCTGATAGTTTGTCGGAATCGGCCAAATTGGACCATTATAACATATAGCTCCCATACAACCAACCATACATTTTGGGGTAAAATTTCTCCACCTAAATAGCTAAGATCATTACAATATTGTTTATAATAAATACTGCATAAACAACCCACAGAATTGGAAGTACCTATAAATTAAAGAAAATCGGACTATTTAATATTTCATTTCCCCATTCATAAAAGGTATGGCCGAAAACAGCCGCGCTTTTACTTGTTTTATGTTTCTTTATAACCTTTTTTTAACCACACATTATATGTATGTATATGCACATGAATTTAAAAGTAATACAAACCGTTATGAAGTAAAATACATTTGAAAATACTAATTTATTGGAAATCTCTTGATAACACTACCCGACAAAAAAAATATCCTCGACATTTGATATTTGATTCCAACGTAGAATTTGCTGCTGATTCCAAATATGTACTCAAATGGCTCAAAAGTAGACCAGTTTTCGAGATATTTTGAAATTTCAGTTTTTGAGCTAAGAAAAAAAAGCAGGATTACTTATCTGTCAATATCTCCGCCATTACCGTCTTGGGTTTTATGTTATTTCATATCATTTTGAGAGGATGAAATACCCTTTCCAACAAAATAAAAATAATTAAAATCGACGTTAAAGTGACGTAATTTTGGCGAACAAACATTTGTTTTTATGCAAAAAATAAGTTAAATACAAGATGTATAAAATGTCGAGGATATCAAAATTTTGTTGAGTAGTGTAATTTGAAAATTTGTATGGGGAATTTTGGGCAATTTTGGGTAATTTGAATATTTGTTTGGGTAATCTCAAGAATTGAAAACGGCAACGCTGGGCCATATTCACTCCTCAATATTTTTAAAATTACTGACTTTCATTAAAAAGTGATTACATCTATTGGAAGCACGATCATTTCTTCTGAAGACAACGCAGATATCTGAATAAGATACCCGAAAAAGCAAAGCGCTGTTTTCAAGAGAAATGATCGTTCTTTCAATGCAATCATCTTTTAATGAAAGTAAGTAATTTAACAGATTGAGCAGTCTTGGACATAAATATCTCAAAACCTACACATATTACCGAAAATCCGACTGCAGATTCAGAATCAGCGCACCGAAATCCTTTAGAAAAGTAGAATTTTATTTGAGTTAGAAAATTTTTGGGAATTTTTTCGGCCTGTGTAATTAAAGTCCAAATCCCGGGATAAATCCCGGGATCCCGGGATTATAAAATAAAATCTCGAAAATCCCGGGATCGTAAAAATCTGAAAAATTGGAATCCCTAGTATGTATCTATGTAAGAAACACCACTTACAGCTCAATTCTGAGCGTTACTTCAATATTATTTTACTGGTAATTTACTTTGCTGAAAAGTTTTACTATCTCAATCGGTATTCTCGAACAAATGGTAACGCTATCAAAGCAATTCAATACGAATGGAATGGAATAGGACTCAAAATGGTAACAAATTGTTACCACTTATTGAGGTGGTAATATAATTTTCCTGCTGTTAGAATACGAGAAAGGTGTTCAAAGGTCAAGTCTTCACTTTAGCGGTAAAGTAAATTATGTTACCCCGCGGAATAAGGCTGTTAGAGGATTTCAAATATGTTCTGATATTTTGCCGTAAATAGAAATAGAACACAACAGCGACACCGCAGTAAATTCAAGATTTTTATCGTTGCGTGAGTCAAATCCTTGATTTCATATAATGAATCAATTTTATTTCTGATTTCGTTCTTCATCCAAATCCAGACAACTTTTTATTTGTGATTTCATTTTCAGTCAAATCAAAGAATATCGTGTATTTCATTTTTTGAAAATAGAAACCTTTCCAGTAATAACAAATATGTTTTATCAGGATGGCGAAGCAGATCACAAAATAAAAGTATCTTTTATTTTGAATATCAAATCACTAATAAGATGATGATGACTGTTGATAACTTAAAGCCAATGCGAAGCTTGGCCGGGAATGCTAGTAAATAAATAAAAAAATTTAGCCTTCAAAATTTCCTTCGTAATACCTTTCTCGAGGTGAAAGCCTTTTGCGTGTGGATAGATATTGTGGGTCGGATGAACGATGTGATGGTGGTGATAATGACAGTGGCGACAGAGATGATTGTAACAGTGATGCCAATATTCTTGGACCAAAAATCCCTACGGCATGCAAAAAAATTCCCTATTTTTCCCTACGCTAACAAATTTTTCCCTACAAATTTCCCTACGCCGCATTTTCTCAATATTGAAATAAACACACAAAATTGATGCAAATAAAGTTTTTATTCAAAAAGCCATGTATGCATACCTAGAAATTTTTATGTTTCTAAGTATATTTTCATGAACTTTCTTTTCATGTTCAATAAATAAATAAATAAATAAAAAAATTTAGCCTTCAAAATTTCCTTCGTAATACCTTTATCGAGGTGAAAGCCTTTTGTGTGTGGATAGATATTGTGGGACGGATGAACGATGTGATGGTGGTGATAATGACAGTGGCGACAGAGATGATTGTAACACTGATGCCAATATTCTTGGACCAAAAATCCCTACGGCATGCAAAAAAATTCCCTTTTTTTCCCTACGCTAACAAATTTTTCCCTACAAATTTCCCTACGCCGCATTTTCTCAATATTGAAATAAACACACAAAATTGATTCATGTTCAAGGAAATGAAAAATTTCCTTACATCTTATTCGCTCAGAATATTTCGGAAGAGTATTTAGAAGCTCGAGACATTAAGGTCCAATATATATATCATCGACTGGCAATGTTACGCGAGGTGACCTAATCAATCCTTATTTAATTTTTTTAATAAAATTTTGAGACAGCTTATAAAATATTTTAGTTGACTCCAAATAAATTTCATGTATTACCTGCTTTTTGGCTTGAAAAAGTGTCGGTTACCCCTGACTGCAAACCATCTAATGGGTACGGAAGCGCATAACACCCTGGATTACAAACAACGACGCATCCCTTGCTCTCTCCCCTACGGAGATACAGGAAGTCATAAAGAAGGCCAAAGCCTCAAAATCAGGCGGACGAGACGGCATATCCATGTTGATGCTAAAACATCTCGGACAGAATGGAGTAAGGTTCCTAACGGAGGCCCTCAATTTGTCTCTGACCACCCTTGTCATCCCCAATATTTGGAAGATGGCAAGGATGGTCCCCTTACTTAAACCGGGGAAGCCAGCCAATGCAGGAGAATCCTATCGACCGATATCTCTCCTCTCTCCGGTAGTAAAGATACTTGAGGCCGCCTTACTACCATATATAAACGGACATCTACAACTTGCCACACATCAACATGGATTCCGGAAAACGCATAGCACAACAACAGCTCTAAACGCCATAATTACGCAGATAGTGCGCGGTCTCAACCAACGACACCCCTGCGAGAGAACGGGCCTAGTGGCACTCGACTTGTCGAAAGCTTTCGACAGTCAACCATGCCATCCTAATGGAGGATTGGAGACATATCGAGCCTCCCGCCGAGGCTGAAAAGGTGGGCCGCGAACTATCTGAGTGGTCGACAGGCATCGGTTGACTTCAGGAATGGTACCTCAAAACCAAGGAGAATAAAACAGGGAGTTCCACAGGGTGGTGTCCTGTCCCCGTTGTTATTCAACTTATACATCTCCACACTGGGTGTGTAACGAAATCCCGAAAAACAAAATCCAGAAACACATAATCCAGAAATACACAATCCAGATTCGACCAAATCCCGACCAATCAAAATCCAGACACGACCAAATCCAGACCAATCAAAATCCAGACACGACCAAATCCAGACTAATCATAATCCAGACACTACACAATCCAGACAAAAAAATCCCGACAAAAATCCCGACAAATATAAAAATAGTTTAAAAAAAATCGCGCGGGGTGTGTAACGAAATCCCGAAAAACAAAATCCAGAAACACATAATCCAGAAACACACAATCCAGATTCGACCAAATCCCGACCAATCAAAATCCAGACACGACCAAATCCAGACCAATCAAAATCCAGACACGACCAAATCCAGACTAATCATAATCCAGACACTACACAATCCAGACAAAAAAATCCCGACAAAAATCCCGACAAATATAAAAATAGTTTAAAAAAAATCGCGCGATTTTTTTTAAACTATTTTTATATTTGTCGGGATTTTTTCACGTTTAATAAGCATCATAACAGTGTTATTGTTTTTGATTTTATTGTTGTTGTTGTTGTTGGTGTTGGTAAGGATCTGGTTGTTGTTTCTTTCATCTTCTTCATTTTCTTCTTCTTCTTCTTCTTTTTTTCTTCTTCGTCTTCTTCTTCTTCTTATTCTTCTTCTTCTTATTCTTCTTCTTCTTCTTATTTTTATTCTTCATCATCATCATCGTCATCATCCTCATTCTTCTTCTTCTTCTTCTTCTTTTTTTTCTTCTTCGTCTTCTTCTTCTTCTTATTCTTCTTCTTCTTCTTCTTCTTCTTTTTATTCTTTATCATCATCATCATTATCATCATCATCATTCTTTTTCTTCTTCTTCTTCTTCTTCCTCTTATTTTTATTCTTCATCTTCATCATCATCGTCATCATCCTCATTCTTCTTCTTCTTCTTCTTCTTTTTTTTCTTCTTCGTCTTCTTCTTCTTCTTATTCTTCTTCTTCTTCTTCTTCTTCTTCTTTTTATTCTTTATCATCATCATCATTATCATCATCATCATTCTTTTTCTTCTTCTTCTTCTTCTTCCTCTTATTTTTATTCTTCATCTTCATCATCATCGTCATCATCCTCATTCTTCTTCTTCTTCTTCTTCTTGTTCTTCTTCTTCATCATCGTCATCATCCTCATGCTTCCTTCTTCTTCTTCTTTTCTTTTTCTTTTTCTATTTATTTTTATTTTCCTTTTTCTTCTCTTGATATTATTATACTTTTTCCCCATCTTCATCTTCCTCCTCCTGTTCTTATTCTTCCGTTGTTGCTGTTGTTATTGTCATCGCTGACCATTTCCACTATAGCACTTTGTTTTTACCTACTCAGTTTTCTAAAAGAAATTTAATCAATGTACCTATGAGTGAAACGTCTACGCACAAAACTCCAATTTTAATATTAATAAAAACGAAACTGTGAAAGTAAAGTGAAAAATATAAATTACATACTGTTAATATATTTCTCGAGGTATGTACTTACATATATTAGAAAAATTCAATAAATAAATTAAAATATATATAGGATACATATGTATATACATATGTCCTATATTGCATTTACATATAAGCATTTAAATCAATTTTATTCTTTAAATTTTTATTAATTTACAGAATATTATAGAAAATGGATGGACTACAAATAATATCATCGAACAAAGGAGGAATCAAACTTGCATTGAATGGATATCATTATCATGTGGATAAGAGGAGGAATTCAAAAATTTACTGGACTTGCGAGAAACGCAAGGTAAATTTCTGCAGAGGAAGGGTGACCACAGTTATAAACGACACAGGGGCGCACACGGTAGTTACATTATCTTCGGAACATAATCATGATCCTATAGCTTCCGATGTCGATGTTTCTGAAGCAAATAACAGCCTTAAGAGGAAGGCGATAGATTCCATATCTAAGCCTTGCCAAATAATTTCATCTGTGACTGCTGAATGCAATCAAAATTGTAGAAAATATTTGCCATCAGCGCCAGCGCAACGACAAAAAGTGTATAGAGTGAGAAAAAATATGCAAATTCAGTCACCGAAAACCATTGAAGAAATTGATATCCCGAAAAATTTACAATATGTCGATGATGAAATTTTTGTCTTAGCGATGAAAAAGTTCGATGGGCAATGTGTTATTGTGATGGGCACAGTTGAAAACGTTCGTTTGCTTTCTAGCTCCAAGATCTGGATTATGGATGGCACTTTTAAAGTAGTGCCTTCATTATTAAGACAACTTTTTACCATACATGGTCGCGTAGGTACAGATAGTTGTAACGATATAGTCCCATTAGTGTATTGTCTAATGTCAGAGAAAAGCGAACGTTGTTATAACGAATTAGCATACGAGCTATTCAATATAGCCTGTCAGCACGAAATTCCCCTGAAACCTATGGTTATTCTCTCCGACTTCGAAAAAGCAAGTGTAAAAGTTTTTAAATCATATTTCCCAGAAACAAAATTTAAAGGTTGTTTGTTTCATTTTGGTCAGATAATATGGAGAAGAATTCAGAAGGAAAAATTGGAGAAAAGATACGGAAACGATGAAGGTTTTTCCCTACAAATTAGAAAGCTAAAAGCCCTGGCTTTTGTTCCCGCTACAGAAATACCACAATATTTTGAATCTATTAAGATGGGTGGGAAAGATTTTATGAAAATCGCAAACTTTTTGGAAATTAATTATGTGTATGGGAAAAAAGCCAAGCGTGGTAGCAAAACACGTACTCCTATATATACTCCTGATTTTTGGTCAATATATGATAGTGTTTTGTTTAATCTACCCCGCACGCAAAATAAGGTTGAGTCATGGCATAGAAGGTTAGGTTGCCTTATAGGCCACACACATACAAATTTATACAATCTAATTAAAAATATAATAAATGAGCAAAAGATAGTAAAGACGAAAATAGAAAAGTTAAACACTGGAGAAAAACCCGCAAAAAAAAGGTGCTATGAAAAGAAGGAAACAGGAATAAAAACATTACTTTTAGAAAGAGATAACTATAATAAGGAAGATTTTTTAAAGTACCTAGCTGTGCATTTAAGCCTTGTTTAAATATAATACATATATATCTCAGTGTCGTTTTCCTTATTTTTCATATGTATATTAATTTATTACTTAACTTAGTTATTATTACTTAAAAACCATTGTTTCTAATTACTGTTTTCTTCATAAATGAATTTCAAAAATATGTAACTATTTGACACGAAGACATATATGCATCAGTTTATTAAAAATATCTACCTACATCTATCTAATTTAATAATCTATAAATATAATTGAAAATTCCATAAACATCAAAAAACTGTTATTATTTTGGTTTTGTTTTGTTGTTGCTGTTGCTGCTGTTGTTGTTGTTGGTAAGGAGGTGGTTGTTGTTTCTTCTCCACCTTCTTCATTTTCTTCTTCTTCTTCTTCATCATCATCATCATCTTTTTCTTCGTTATTGTTTTTGTTTTGTTATTTTTGTTGTTTTTTCTTCTTCATTTTCTTAATTTTCTTCTTCTTCTTCTTCTTCTTCTTCTTCTTCGTTATTGCTGTTGTGTTGTTATTTTTGTTGTTGTTTCATTTTCTCTTCTTATCTTCTTTCCCTTCTTATTTTTCTTGTTCTTTTTCTGCTTCTTCTTATTCTCCTTTTCTGCTTCTTATTCTCCTTTTTCTGCTACTTCTTCTTCCTCATCTTCTTCTTATTTTTATTCTTCATCATCATCATCATCGTCACATCCTCATTCTTCTTATTTTTATTCTTCTTCCTTCTTCTTCTTATTTTTATTCTTATTTTTCTCCTTATTTTTATTCTTCTTCATCATCATCATCATCCTCATTCTTCTTCTTCTTCTTCTTCTTATTTTTATCCTTCTTCTTATTTTTATTCTTCTTCATCATCGTCATCATCCTCATTCTTCTTCTTCTTCTTATTTTTATTCTTCTTCATCATCGTCATCATCATTCTTCTTCTTCTTATTTTTATTCTACTTTTCCTGTACTTCTTCTTTTTCTTCCTCCTGATAGTATTTTAACGCTTGTGCTTTCGAATTGAATTTCGCTTTCAAATAGAGCTACAGACTGTAGCCTACAGTGTGATGGCCCTGTCTGGATTTTGGCTTGTCGGGATTATGATCTGTCTGGATTTTGTCTTGTCGGGATTATGATCTGTCGGGATTTTGTCCTGTCTGGATTTTAAACTGTCTGGATTTTGTAGTTTCTGGATTTTTAAAATTGTCTGGATTATGTCCTGTCTGGATTTTAAAAATTCGGGATTACGTGGCGCACCCAATCGCGGGGTGTGTAACGAAATCCCGAAAAACAAAATCCAGAAACACATAATCCAGAAACACACAATCCAGATTCGACCAAATCCCGACCAATCAAAATCCAGACACGACCAAATCCAGACCAATCAAAATCCAGACACGACCAAATCCAGACTAATCATAATCCAGACACTACACAATCCAGACAAAAAAATCCCGACAAAAATCCCGACAAATATAAAAATAGTTTAAAAAAAATCGCGCGATTTTTTTTAAACTATTTTTATATTTGTCGGGATTTTTTCACGTTTAATAAGCATCATAACAGTGTTATTGTTTTTGATTTTATTGTTGTTGTTGTTGTTGGTGTTGGTAAGGATCTGGTTGTTGTTTCTTTCATCTTCTTCATTTTCTTCTTCTTCTTCTTCTTCTTCTTCTTCTTCTTCTTCTTATTTTTATTCTTCATCATCATTATCATCATCATCATCACCGTCATCATCATCATTCTTCTTCTTCTTCTTCTTCTTCTTTTTATTCTTCATCATCATCATCATCATCTTCATTCTTCTTCTTATTTTTATTCTTCTTCATCATCATCATCATCACCGTCATCATCCTCATTCTTCTTCTTCTTCTTTTTATTCTTCTTCATCATCATCATCATCATCATTCTTCTTCTTCTTCTTCTTTTTATTCTTCTTCATCATCATCATCATCATCATCCTCATTCTTCTTCTTCTTTTTCTTATTTTTATTCTTCTTCTTCTTATTTTTATTCTTCTTCATCATCGTCATCATCCTCATTCTTCTTCTTCTTCTTATTTTTATTCTACTTCTTCTTCCTCATCTTCTTTTTCTTCCTCCTGATATTATTTTTACGCTTGTGCTTTCGAATTGAATTTCGCTTTCAAATAGAGCTACAGAGTGATAGCCCTGTCTGGATTTTGGCTTGTCGGGATTATGATCTGTCTGGATTTTTTTTTGTCTGGATTATGATTTGTCGGGATTTTGTCCTGTCTGGATTTTAAACTGTCTGGATTTTGTAGTTTCTGGATTTTTAAAATTGTCTGGATTATGTCCTGTCTGGATTTTAAAAATTCGGGATTACGGTGCGCACCCCTCCACACTCCCATCTCCACCTGAGGGAGTTCGTATCATATCCTACGCCGATGACTGCTCGATTATGGCGTCAGGCACCGACATAAATGACTTATGCTCGAAAATGAACGGTTTCTCTCCGAACTTTCCCACTTCTTTACAACGCGCTCCCTCGAACTGCAGCCATCTAAGTCCTCCGCGACCCTGTTCACGATATCGACGAAGGTTAGGCTAGAGCTTGGCATACGGATAGGGAATATACCCATCACTACCGTAAGCAACCCAAAAATCTTGGGTGTTACCTTCGACAGCCTAGCTTCCTTCTCCGCGCATACGACCGCGATCGCGAATAACGTTCAAAGTCCCAACAAAACCCTCAAATCGCTAGCCGGCAATACCTGGGGAAAAGACAAAGAAGCTCTTATCGTAACATACAAAGCAATCGGCCGGCCGGTCTTGAACTATGCATCGCCAACATGGTCGCCGGGGACTTGCAGGACGCAGTGGAAGAAACTCCAAGCCTGCCAAAATTCGGCGTTACGTACCGCTACGGGAAGTCTACTCATGTCGCCGGAACACCACAAACATCACGAGGCACACATGCTCCTAGTTGAGAATCATAACATCATGCTTAGCAAACAGTTTCTCCTGGGATGCTACCGCAGAGGGCATCCAAACAACCATCTACTGGAGCCCGAACCGCTGCAGAAGAACTAGAGTTGCCCAGAGAAATCCAAGTCACCTTATCACAATTAAGGTCGGGCTTCTGTAGTAGGCTCAATTCCTACAGGGTCAGAATCGATCCAAACATACATAACGTATGTCCGGCATGTGGAGAGACGCCGCATGACACATAGCACTTTTTTGCATGCCACCTCAAACCAACTAACTTAACACCATTGTCCCTCTGGACAAGTCCAAAAGAAGCTGCAATATTCTTGGGCCTTCCGTTAAGTGAAATTGATGACAATTTGTGAGCAGAACTCGTCGGCTAAGCCCCTGCTTAGTACCACAACAACAACAACAACCCTGGGTTAGGGGTTTTTGTGTGGGCGAAGCAGGTAAAAGAATATATTGCCAGATCAGAACAAAGTACAATTTTGAAATATTGCATACAAGCATGCAGAGACATTTTATTTGTAGTTATTAAAAAATTTTAGGTTCTTAGAAAAAATTAATTCGTTGCAAAGGAAACGAAAATTTTTAACTTCAAAAAATTCCCTACATTTAGCTAATTTTTTAAAATCTGTCCTTTTTTCCCTACACTACAAATTTGAGGTCGAATTTTCCTACATGTAGCCTCTTTTCCCTACACTTGGCATCACTGGATTGTAATAGGGACGGGTTGGGTGTGATGGTGGTGGTGGAGATAATTGTGATAAAGACGACGATGGTGATGAGGACGATGATGTTTGAGATAAAGACGTCATAGGGCGGCAATAATTATGGGGGGATCGATGAAAATTGTATACCAACTGGCCTGGAACCAGAATGAACCGTGTGGTTGTTTGATATTATTGGGGTCTGCCCAAATATTTCTTCCATAAATGGAGCGAAATATGGACTAGCTCCTGTTCGTATATTGTTATCGCACGTGGATTTGTATGCTTGAAGCAAAGCATTTTCGACTCCAAGCACATTGATGTTCTTTCGAAATCCTAGAATAACATTCTATTTTTATTCCATTTTATTCATGATTATATCACTTACCATAATTCCCATTGAAACCATGTACTATAAGATGTGGAGATAAGCCAATCTTTTCTTTTTGAGGTGTTCGAACTCGGTTTTGCGAGCTAAGTAACACCCTAAAAACCCTTCCGTTTCTTCGCGCGTCCACCTTCTTCTCTTAACATCTTTTTTTTATTAGCTATTAAATATACCAATTAAAATAAATAATAAATTTGTATAAAAATGTTTGCTTACTCTTGATTTTGACGATCCATTTTAAATTTTTTCATTTCTGACTTTTTGACGTTTATTTTGAAATTTTCCAATTACTTTCCATCGACCATTCACAGCTATGCACGTTTTTTAACTTTTCAACACCGTTTTCAAGTTGATTATGACTTACCGAGTTATACGCTTGCTGCTTATTTTATAAGTGGTAGCTTATTTTTTTGTATGCAATTCCTCAATTTTTGTGGTGTTCTTTTGCATGTCGCTTGCAAAATATTACTAATGTAACGTGGTGGAGAAGCTCCGTCAAAAGTCGTTAAAATTTCAACTACATTTAATATCCATAACTCTGTAACCTAATACAAACGCACGCCGTCAATTTACTGTCAAAAATTTCTCATGCCCATAAAACTTGTACGGGAGTAACCGAAATTGAACGGCATGCGTAAAAAGTAAACTCGACGCCCAATTTTTGTTTTGCGCGACAGTTGAAATTAAGCATTGTGGGTGATTGTTTGCAAAAAAATTGACACTTGCTTTTGATATCGTGTGTGTTAGGTACATTTGCCACAAAATAACAAGATTTTCTCTGATTGTCTATATTTTTCTATTTCTTTATCTGTATCTACACGCACGCAAGTCAATTTCGGTTCAACGCATATGAAAAATTTGCGAGCGTGCGTTAATTGACAACTTGCGTTTTTATTAGGTTACACAGTAAGTAGATTTGTAGGTCTGCTTATAAATCCAAAAACATCTACCAAACTGGAAATATTACTGGTATAGACGAAGAGATAAAGTTCAAATGATCATTGGACATTTTATGTTCCTAAGTAAATGTCATCAGTTGACACGAAGCAAGAAATTAATGACAGGTGTTCAACTCGATCAAAATTGTCTAAACATTTGAATGCAATGGAGATAGAAGAGATTTGACGGTTACGGGTTCATTTTCAGCTGATAAATCATTATTTAAATCGTTTATCTATCGCAAAGAAATGCAAATATATGTACATATGTATGTATATGTACATATTATGTATTCATATTCATATTTATATTTATCGCTGAAGGAAGCTGCGCACAAACCATCAGCGATAGCTGGGTGAATGACGGTTGGCTGCAGCTAGAGATACGGGCACGCGTGTAATACAGGGTTTTTCAATAAGATCGCTACAATTTTTTTTTAAATAAAATAAAAACAGTTTTGGATATCAATGAAATTCTTTATTCCTGTGAAAGTACGTTCGATAACCTTATGTATGGAACTCGATTTATTTTGCATGGCCACCACGGGCAAGCTTGCAGAAGTCCAGAAATTTCAAAAAACTATGAAGTCAAAAAATCAAAATATTTTTTTTTATTATCTCATACCCAAAATCAATACTTCTGTACCCAAGGATAACAAACATAAATTTTGTTCCCGATTGATGACGCTTTAGTGGTGTTTCACGAGGGTCAAAGTTCACATTTCCATAGAAAACTTAAATTTTTAGTGTCGCATCAATGCGCTATGCCTCAACCGCCACCAATCGGGACCAAAATTTATGTGTGGTATCTTCGACCATGTTACCAATGGAGGGCGGGACTGTAAAATATCGTTAATTTGAATTTTAAAGGCACTCTAATGTACATATGTACATACATGCATATATGCCCAAGTCAGTATTTTATAGGCAATCGGTGGAATATATGTACATAAATATATATGTGCAATACATACAAACATATGTATGTATATACATATGCATAACTGATGATATATTCGTTTAGGAATTGAATGAAAGTAAAAACTTCTATTTAAACCGTTGATCCAGGTTTCGTATCTAGTCAGTCTAACTTTGTGAACGGAACCAACTAGACGGTATTTCGTGAAAATAAACTTTTCCCAATAAAATTTATTGATTACAGCTTTTATAGACTAATAAATTCCAGCGGTGTTAAAATGCAAATAACAAGTGAGCAATGTGCATGTAAGGAAATAAAAAAATATTCAGGAAAAAGGGCTGCAAATATCAGGGCTGGTAATTAATAGAGAGTGTATTTGTAAATACAAAGAGAAACTTAATTTCCTTCCATACATAGCTTCAGGAATGCCATTAAAATATGGACTTAATCAGCCAAAAGGGATGAATTGTTGCTGTTGTTGTAATAGCATAAACACCATTTGAAGGATTCAAGAAGTGCAGATCGTGTTACATCCACTTACTGAATATGTATAATGATTAGTAAGGCAAGACAGAATATGCAAATGTATAATGTATGTAGGCGTTTCAACTCAATACGAAGAGGATACTGCAGAATTTTGCATAATTCAAGGGAAAGAGAATATTTCAGCATATTTTCGCAATTAGAGCATATTATGCAGCATAATTAATCCATTGATTTAAATTACCATCAAAGCTATATTCATTTTTTTGTTGTTAAAGCTAGTTACACCATTTGAATGTATGTATATTCATTACCCTTGAAACCCGTGTTTTGTTTTTTCAGATATCTTCATTTGAACTTGAAATATTGTTTTTTAAGTTTCATTACTTACCCAACAGACCAGGAAGTAAGCGAAATGTAATAAGACTTGAGAACAAGCTTATAACAATTGTCCATTGTAAGATTATTGCAATACAGTTTTTATAAGCTTAATTGTAAGCTTATTCACAAGCATGATTGTAATAATTGAGGAACACAAGCTTGAAAACAATATTACAATAAGCTTATTTTACACTTGCAATGAAAGCTTAAGAAACTATTAATAATAAGATTGTTTTAAGCTTGCTGTAAAATTTTTTTAAATTTTGGTTTTACAATGATTCATATAATTCATTATTCTTCTTTCGGAAAAGGGAAGTATAAAAGCCTCAATAAAATTCAATATAATGTTGAATGTTCCACTATATGATACCGTTCAGGTTGATTTCATGGTTCGAAACAGGAGAAGAATATAAAATAAAGAACATTGCAGTAAAGGTGAAGAAGGAAAGAAAATGAAAAGAAAAATGCAAATAAAAATTAATTTTTTTTTCTTTTTTCTACTATTTATACATACAATTGTATTTATAAGCTTACAACAAGCTTTCACAAGTAATATTTTTCTACAATTACATTTGTAAGCTTATAAAAAGGGTGCCGTTTTGATTTTTCTACAATTGTTCTTAAGTCTTTTTCAATACTTTACACAAGCATTCCTCAAGCTTAACGCTTATATTTGTAAGCTTGTTATAATATTATTCTCAAGCTTTTTGGTTTATTGGGTAGTTTTCCAATGTTTGCTCAACACAAAAAAAATTAAAACTATTTGAAGCATACTTTTAGGCATTATTTGGAAGAAAATTGTATGAAAAATTAAAAAAAAAAATCAAATATCATCGTAATAAAATCACTGAAAGTGTATATTTTTTTAAAATTTAAAAACTCTTCTTTTAAATCTTCAAATAATATCTTCAAATTTCGACTTGGTTGCACAAAACGTTAACTAATGCAGATACGACGAAGTCACATAAGAACAAGTAAGGAAGCCTAAGTTCGAATGGAATCGAACATTATATACTCAGCTGTATGCGTTCATTGTTTGTTTGCGTTTGATGGAAACACGGTGTATTTTATATAAAGCGAGTGCTGCATAAAGTGGGCGTAGCCACGCCCATTTTAAAAATTTATATCAGTCTTCCAACTAAGCATATGAATATTATTCTTTGTGCAACATTTAATTCCTTTATGACTTCTAGTTACAAAGATGTCACGTTACAAATTCCCAAAGGGTATCCAGAAATATCTTTGTTAAAAAGTAGGCGTGGTCATAAACCGATTTCAATAAATTTCTGCGTGTCTATTAACACGAGTTATAAAAGTGTATAAACCAAGTTTCGTCACAATATCTCAATTATTTGTCGAGTTATAGGCTCCGAGATCTCGTATATTCCTTTGTTTAAAAAGAGGCGGTGCCACGCCCATTTTCCAAAATTGTTCTATTTTTTTGTTTCCGGTCTATTGTGGAACTCATGCCACAAAATTTCAATGCATTATCTTTATATTTGACTAAGATATCGCTTAAAATGTTTTTATTAGGCCACTTTATAATACCAATATATAAAAGTGGGCGTGGTCGTCAACCGATTTTGGCAATTCTTCGTCCAAACATTTGCCTAAGTATATATATCACGCGTACCAAATTTCATCGATATATCTTCAACGGTTTCTTAGTTATGACATATAAAACTTTCAATGTTTGACCCTTAATAAGTGGGCGTGGCACCGCCCATTTTCCAAAATTTCATCAAATTTCTTCAAAGGGGCCTGAGCTCAACACCTGGGTAAAATTTCATCGCTCCAGCTATATTAGTGACTGAGATACCAAATTTCCGATTTTTTCTATATAGGAAAAGTGGGCGTGGTCATGGTCCGATTTCGCCCATTTTCAATACCAATCGTCCCAGTCTCGATACCAACTTGCATTTCAAATTTCATCAAAATATCTCAATTTTTGCGCGAGTTAGAGTGTTTACAGACGGACGGACGGACAGACTGACGGACGGACATGGCTCAATCGACTTCTCTTTTCACCCTGATCATTTTGATATATATAAGTCTATATCTATCTCGATTATTTCATTCTGTTACAATCCACCGTTATGTGATTAAAACTATAATACTCTGTGTACTAGTACAGCTGAGTATAAAAAGTTATTTTCGTATATATGTATTATGAATGAAAGTGGTTATGTTACTTTTCCTCGCAGAATGACTATTTTCGGAGTTAGAAACAAATAAAGGTAAATAGTTGTTTTATTTTTTTCCTGGGGGCCTTGTTTTTTGATACCTTATTTTGTAATCTCAAGCTATCAGAGAATTCGCGAGGAGCGGAAAACTCGAAACTTTACAAATATGGGTAAAAAAAAATTAGAGAATTTTTTTCAAGCCGGGTTCTCAGATAAGGGTCACAACGTGAACCCGGATGAAACCGAAAAGTGGGAATCATGGCTTCAATATAGAGATCTTCTCGATGTAATGCTCAACCTGGTTCCCTAGGTAAAGGGCAATAAAAAGGAAAAGGAAAGTCAAATGGAATGGAAGGAAACGAAAATAGAATGGGAGAGGGAAGTGGAGAGATAGAGATTGGGAGAGGGAAAGGGGAAACGAATAAGAGGGGGAAAGAAAAAGAGGGGTAAGAGAGACCGATAGGGAAAGAAAAGGAAAAAAAAGTAAACGGAGATGAAGGAGAAAGGAAAAAATAGAAAGTATAGGGAAAGGGAGCGGAAATCTAAGACGAATAAAAAAGGGAGAAGAACATGAAGAGGTAGATGTATTGCGGCAAAGCGAGACGGATTTACTTTGGTTCTGGATCTCACAAACGGCTTAAACAATTTTCATGAAATTTAGTATACAAGGGGTCTCTGGGGCACACTTCTTCCACTCATTTTTTTTTTTTTAACTTTTTATTTCGCTTGGCAGCCCGAAATAAGCTCGGACATCCGGGTACTAAGGGTCTTAATTGTGATAGCTAGATCGGTTCCCCAGATATGGGTCAAAACGTAAACCCGGATAGCGCCGGAATATTTCTCAGGGATATTGGTATCAAATGAGAGGTATTGAGCAGGGCTTTTACTTAGAAATTAACTCATTTTGACTCCTAGGTCGGGTCCCAAGATGTGGGTCAATACGTGGACCCCGTATTGGTATCAAATTGATCCATTTACCTCTACCTTTACTTTTACCTTTACATTTACCTTAACCATCTGGCAACGTTCAAGCTGTGAAGTCGATTATTTGTTCTCTCTGTGATTTTGTTCTTTTAAAAATAATAATAATAATATTCCTTGTTTTATTATTGGAAATTAAGTGTTTAAATAGTGTGCTAAAATTAAAAATTTAATTGCTTAACTTAATACATACAAATATTTATGTTTTAATTTAATAATTAATATAAATTTTATTGCCAAGGCAATTTACATTGTGTTGTTGTTGCAGTTGAGTGGCTAACTTTTTTGTTATAGGGGCGTCAGAATGAATACTTTTCGGTCAATCCAGTAATCCGTTTAACTGACAGCAGAGTGGAATTACATGTATTTGAATGACGATCGACACATTCAGTACTTCAACTTTGCCGTAAAAAATATATGAAATTGAAGTATGTGTCAGTTAAACGGTGCTGGATTGCTGGAAAAGTATTCATTCTGACGGGCCCATTATTTTATAAATTTGTGCGCGCACTTATGTATGTATTTGTATTGCTCTTTTTTCATCACTTCATTATCCTCTCTTTCTTTCTTTGTTGTCACAGCTGTTGCCGTGTTTATTAAGCGTCATACAGTGGCTATTAAACTGCTCAAGTTGCTTTTAAACTGTTATTTGATTGCTATTCAAACTTTCATTATTATACTTAACCTTTCCTTTCCCATTTATTATACATATATAATTTTAAATATTATTATACTCAGCTGTACTAGTACACAGAGTATTATAGTTTTGATTTCCTAACGGTGGATTGTAACAGAATGAAATAATCGAGATAGATATAGACTTATATATATCAAAATGATCAGGGTGAAAAGAGAAATCGATTGAGCCATGTCCGTCCGTCTGTTCGGCTGTCCGTCTGTGAGCACGATAACTCGCGCAAAAATTGAGATATTTTGATGAAATTTGAAATGTAAGTTGGTATCAAGACAGGAACGGATGGTATTGAAAATGGGCGAAATCGGACCATGACCACGCCCACTTCCCCTATATAGTAAAAATCGGAAATTTTGTATCTCAGTCACTAATAGAGCTGGAGCGATGAAATTTCATCCACGTATTGAGCTCAGGCCCTTATGAAGAAATATATTGAAATTTTGGAAAATGGGCGGCGCCACGCCCACTTATTAAGGGGCAAACATTGAAAGTTTTATGAGTCATAACTCAGAAACCGTTGAAGATATATCGATGAAATTTGGTAGGCGTGATATACTTACTTAGGCAAATGTTTGGACGAAAAATTGCCAAAATAGGTTGACGACCACGCCCACTTTTATGTATGGGTATTATAAAGTGACCTAATAAAAACATTTTAAACGATATCTCTGTCAAATATAAAGATATATCAATGAAATTTTATGGCAGGATTCCAACTATGGACATAAAACAAAAAACACAAAAATTTTGGAAAATGGGCGTGGCACCGCCTCTTTTTAGACAAAGAAATCTACGAGATTTCGGAGCCCATAACTCGACAAATAATTGAGATATTATGACGAAACTTGGTTTATACACTTCTATAGCTTGTGTTAATAGACACGCAAAAATTTATTGAAATCGGTTTATGACCACGCCTACTTTTTAACAAAGATATTTATGGAACACCTTTGGGAATTTGTAACGTGACATCCTTGTAACTAAAAGTCATAAAGGGATGAAATTTTGCACAAAGAATAATATTCATATGCTTATTTGGATGACTGATAAAAATTTAGAAAAAGGGCGTGGATACGCCCACTTCATGCAGCACTCGCTTTATATAAAGTACACCGTGTTTCCATCAAAGGCAAACAAACAATGAAAGCATACAGCTGAGTATCTAATGTTCGATTCCACTCGAACTTAGGCTTCCTTACTTGTTAATTTCTTTTTTTTAATTCGTATTTATATTTATATTTGCTTTTATTTTATTATTACTATTATTATTATTATTTTTATTTCTTATTTATATTTATATTTATATTTATATTTGTTTTTATTTTTATTTTATTCTCTTTTTTCTATTTTATTGGTACCATGCCTTGTATTTATGAAAACTGTCCACTGAAAAGCGACTCCGAACGCTTCGTGTCATGCTGGCTTTGCGATGGGCCTGCCCATATGAAATGTGCTGGCTTGACAGGGAGAGTTCTTGACGCTGTTAATGATAAGAAAGGTCTGAGATGGTCTTGTGTGAAGTGCAGATCAACCGAAGTTGATCTTTTCAAATTCTTCAGGCAAACCAGGAACGGATTTTCAGAAATTGGTAGAGAACTGAGCGCTCTAAACGATAAATTTAGGCAATATGAAGACATTTTTAAATCCTTCAAGTGCTTGGATACGCCTGCAGGTTTTGGTGAAGCCAAATCGATTAGCTCCACTGAATTTTGAACCAAATCGACCTGAAGGTTTTGTAACACCACTTCACCGCCCCGTGAAATGGATTCCTTCGGACTTTGTCGGTTCCCTTTAGAAGACTTCAGGTCCGTCTTCTAAAGGGAACCGACAAAGTCCGAAGGAATCCATTTCACGGGGCGGTGAAGTTGTGTTACAAAACCTTCAGGTCGATTTGGTTCAAAATTCAGTGGAGCTAATCGATTTGGCTTCACCAAAACCTGCGGAAGACAGACCTTGCTCTTCTAAGCATGCACCCGCTTCTTCTATTAATTCCCGGAAGGAGTCTGATCCGAAGAATTTTTCTTTGGGGCCAAAATCCAAGCCCAAAGAGTTGGTTGTTGTCCCGATTAAAAAATCTGTTTTTGTATCGAGATTCGATATCAATACTACCGAGGATGACTTGAATTTTTACATATCATTGAAAATTAAAACCGATGATATAACTATTAATAAATTTAAATTCGGCTACAATAGAAATGTCGCATCATTTAAAATAGATGCTTCTTTGGTAGACTTTGACACTCTTTTGAACACGTCCTTTTGGCCGTCCGGAGCTTTCGTCCGTGAATTTGAACACAGGCCAAGATCACGTAACAAAAATTTACCTACAATTTCTGTGCCTAATACTGTTCCAAAAAACTAAAATCTAAATCTGCTTTGAAAATTTACTACCAGAATGTGAGAGGCTTAAATACTAAATTAACTGACTTATACACTGAGGGAAAAAGGCAATTGTAAAAACTCCCAACGGTGACAATGTTACATTTTTCAATGTCGACTAATTTCTTGTTGAATCACACTTTTTTTATAGTTAAAGTAAATATTTTTCTGTTTAAATGTAAAATAGTCAATTTAGCAATAATTCGTAGTTAAAAATAATCTAACAATATAAGCAATTTCATTACAACATCAGCATTTCCAATTTGGCATGGCTACATTGTCAACTTAAAGTTGGCATTGTTGATCTGACGTTCAGAAATTTTACTCTGGTGTGGCTACATTGTCAGCTTAATGTGGGCATTCTCGATTTGACGTTGAGAAATTTTAATTCGATATGGCTACATTTTCAACTTAAAGTGGGCATTGTTGATCTGACAAATTTCAAATGCAAACGTGTATACAATTTGTAGCCGAAATTGAACGGCGTGCGTAAAAAGCAAACTCGACTCCCAATTTTTGTTTTGCGTGACAGTGGAATTTAGATTGTTTACAAAAAATTAATCACTTCCTTTCGATATCGTGTGTGTTATATATTCTACAAAATAACAAAGTTTCCTCGAATTTTCTATCTTGTTCCGGCAATGAGTGAGATGGAGAATCATGCGGCGGATGCCAAGGGAAAACTGAAAGGCATATTAATACAGATTGGTGGCATATTATTGGGTGGATTTAAAGTGTTGGCGATTGCTGTGAATGAGCATGCGTTGGTGGAGCTTTTTAAATTAATTCGTCGGAAAAATGACTTTTTCAGGGGCTCTCACAGATATCAAACCGAAATCAAAATTTGCCGGAGGCTTATAGTTCACGAGATATTTGTTGGTAGTTGGATGGGTCTATAGATATTACCAGCTGAGGGTTATTTTTTAAAGCGCAGCCAAAGGCCGCCAACGGGAAAATTACAACACACAAATTACTTTATCAAGGAATATCTCCTCAACTATAAGCGTCCGGCAGGTAAGACTTTTGTTTTTCTCGAACCGTGGTTCCTTAATGTAAAGCCGACCCTTTTGGTAAGCAGATTGAAATCTGAGCCAAACTATTATGTATTACTATCGGTTTGTTCGTGTTGAGTGAAATTTTTCTAAATATGTTAACTGTGTAATCCAGAGTTGTAATTATTATAAGAAAAAAAATATAAATAAAAAAATAATTATTATTGAAAGAAACATATCCTTGGCTTCGTGAGCAAATGTGCTAAGTCCAATTTTTATCAAAACTGAGATTTTAATGCAGTAAGATAGTACAACTAAAAATACATCGTCTGCCAAAAAGAAGTTACCATAATGTCTGTTTTTGATGGTGTAATGCAGTGTTAAGCAAATGTGCTAAGTCCATAAAAAATTTTTGATGTGTAAACATCTTTGCTGTAGCTACGAGTGATTTCGAAAAGTTTACGCGTAAACGTAAATGACCTTTGTGTTAGTGCACTGCTGCGTCCGTGTGAATCGCTTGGCATTGTCAGTGGTAGGTAGGTAGATAGACATGTACTTACAAATGCTTGCATGCATAGCCGTGCAAATGCAAATATCAACAACAACAGCAACGAAGCGAAGTGAAGTTGTTGTTGTTGTTGTTTTCTGCAACAATGCGACAAATAGGCAAAATAAAAAGGACCAACCTGTTTGAACATGTATGCAAATGTATGGATATGCATACCTACATCTACCTATCTAATTTTCTGAGCAATATTGGTATCAAATGAAAGGTTTTGAGCAGGACTTCGATATGAAGCACTTTTCATTGTGACCCCTAGGCCGGGTCTCCAGATATGGGTCAAAAGAAGGACCCGGATGATCCTTGAATGTTTCTGAGCAATATTGGTATCAAATGAAAGGTTTTGAGCAGGATTTCGATATGAAGCTCTTTTCATTGTGACCCCTAGGCCGGGTCTCAAGATATGGGTCAAAAGGAGGACCCGGATGATCCTTGAATGTTTCTGAGCAGTATTGGTATCAAATGAAAGGTTTTGAGCAGGACTTCGATATGAAGCTCTTTTCATTGTGACCCCTAGGCCGGGTCTCCAGATATGGGTCAAAAGGAGCACCCGGATGATCCTTGAATGTTTCTGAGCAATATTGGTATCAAATGAAAGGTTTTGAGCAGGATTTCGATATGAAGCTCTTTTCATTGTGACCCCTACGTCGGGTCTCAAGATATGGGTCAAAAGGAGGACCCGGATGATCCTTGAATGTTTCTGAGCAATATTGGTATCAAATGAAAGGTTTTGAGCAGGAATTCGATATGAAGCTCTTTTCATTGTGACCCCTAGGCCGGGTCTCAAGATATGGGTCAAAAGGAAGACCCGGATGATCCATGAATGTTTCTGAGCAATATTGGTATCAAATGAAAGGTTTTGGGCAGGACTTCGATATGAAGCTCTTTTCATTGTGACCCCTAGGCCCGGTCTCCAGATATGGGTCAAAAGGAGGACCCGGATGATCCTTGAATGTTTCTGAGCAATATTGATATCAAATGAAAAGTTTTGAGCAGGATTTCGATATGAAGCTCTTTTCATTGTGACCCCTGGGCCGGGTCTCCAGATATGGGTCAAAACGAGGACCCGGATGATCCTTGAATGTTTCTGAGCAAAATTGGTATCAAATGAAAGATCTTGAGCCGGCCGTCTTCAGGGAGCTCTATTCTTCATGGTTCCTAGGTCGGGTCTGGAGATATGGGTCAATACGAGGACCCGGATGATCTTGCATGTTTCTGAGCAATATTGGTATCAAATGAAAGGTTCTGAGCGGGGATTCTACACGGAGCTCTACTCTTTATGATTCCTATGTCAGGTCCCGAGATATGGGGCAATACGAGGACCTGGATGTCCTTGAATGTTTCTGAGCAGTATTGATACCAAACGAAAGGCTTTGAGCATGGATTCTACAGGGAGCCCTATTCTTTATGATTCCTAGGTCGGGTCCCGAGATATGGGTCAAAACGAGGACCCGGATGATCCTTGAATGTTTCTGAGCAATATTGGTATCAAAGGTGTTCAACGGGGCTTCTACATGGAGCTCTATTCTTTATGAGTCCTAGGTCGGGTCCCCAAATATGGGTCAAAATGTGACCCCGGATTAACCCAGAATGTTTCTGAGCAATATTGGTATCAAATGAAAGGTGTTGAGCAGGCCTTCTACACGGAGCTCTACTCTTTATGATTCCTAGGCCGGGTCTCAAGATATGGGTCAAACGTAGACTCGGATGATCTTGCATGTTTCTGAGCAATACAAAACAAAACAACATAAAAATTCAAAAGTCAAAAACCAAAAACCAAAACAAACAAAAACAACAAAATAGTAGCAGTCACAATGACAACAAAAAATTACAAAAACGATAGTCGCCTTTTAATCCATAGAAAACCAGGAAAAAAAGGAATAAGGAAAAGGGAATAAATATCCGATTTCGAAACTGTTTACACATCAATGTTCATGAATACCCGTTATTCACGCTTTAATTTTTTTTCAAAAATCTACGTGCTAAGTCCAGGTGAAAATGAGAAATTATTGGTTTTTTTAATTTGTTTTGTAGAATGATATAGAATTATTACTACATTGCTTTAATAAGCATGGCTTGGGACTGTAAACGTTAATAATTTGCGAAAGTGACTAGCTTTCCCACCAATTTGATATGCAAACTAGTTTGCGGTACTTCTTACATCTATATTATTAATACGCTAACATAAATTTTGTTCCATCTTCTCCGTCGAAACCACTGAACCGATTTTAAAACTAAGCACACCATTAGAAAGGTATTGTTCTCAAAAAGAACTGCGCCAATTTTCATGAAAATTGGTTGGAAAATGCGTCCACAATCGTCGTTGGAAAATTACCGTGTGGTTGTTGTTGCATGCTTTTGCACACAACAGAGCTGTCTCAATGCGCAAGCATATGTAGTTGACTTTGTGCGTTTTCACCAAACTTACCATGCAATTCTGAACATGTTTGGCTGGATGTGGTGTGTAGTTTCAAAGAAGTAGAAACACAAAAAAGTAGCAAAAGCACTACAACAAAAACACAGTCATGTAATAAGAAGGATAAGAGAGCATAAGTAGGAAAGAAAAGAGCAGAAATAGAAAGAAAAAAGTAGGTAGGAGAATTGTGAAGACGAGTAACGACAACAATACCAACAACAAAAACAAAAAGAGAGTAGCAGTGACAGTAACAACAAAAGGAGCAGCATCAACAGGAACAACAACCAACAGTGACAATAACAACAAACAGTTATACAAAAACTATAGGTTCACCTTAGTAATAAGCAAGCATGGGCACCACCACAAGCGAACAAGCAGAGAGTGTGAGCATGTAGTAGTGCGCTTAAAATTGCACAGTGAGGCAAAATTCAAAAATTTTTCGTAACTTCGTGTGTTGATGAAAATTTAATTATATCAGATTTTATAGCATGAAAATAGAGGTTATATTTAAAATAGGTATGTTTGTAGATACAAATTTAATAAAAAAATAAATGTTGATTTATTTCGATTCACATTCGAATTAATTGCAATTTCAATATAAAAGCATAGAAAATTAACCCATTTTCAATTTTAAAGAGTTGAAAATGGCAAAAAAATAATACTTCATTAATACTATTGAGAATATTTAAAATAAAAAAATAATCAATATCTCAACCAGTCTTAAACATTTTAAAAAAATTTCATACATCAGTCGCCCACTGTTGTTAAGGACAAAAAAAGGCATCAACCTGCTTCCATCACTGTTGAAGGCGAACTGAATCGTTTTCTCGCTGAAATAATTATGCTCTGCATTTGTGTACGTATACATTTTTTTACGCTCGCAGCACAAAGAGCTCTCTTTGCCCATGTCCGGTAATAAGTAAACATCTAGAAAAACTGTCGAGTTTCGACAGTAGGCAGCACTCTAGTTTTTATTATAATTGTATGCGTTTGATCGAAAGGCGGTGTACCAATTTTATATAGAGAGGGTACAGCATAATATTGGCGTGGTCACACCAATTATCAACAGTTTTATATCTCATCAGAGCAAGCCTAAAATATTCTTGTTAGTGCAAAATTTCATCCCTTTATGACTTTTAGTTACAAAGATGCCACGTCACAAGTTTCCAAAGGGAGTTTTACAATTTTTTTAAGTAGGCGTGGTTACAAACCAATTTTGCTAAAATTTTACTACAAGTAATAAAAGTACATATGTACCTACACCAAGTTTCACCGTAATATCTCAATTATTTGTCGAGTTATGGGCTCCGAAATGTCTTAGATTCACGATGCCACGCCTATTTTGAAAAATATTTGTCCAGTTGGACTCATGCCAAAAACTTTCAATGAATTATCTTCATATTTGACAAAGACATCGCTTAAAATGTTTTTATTAGTTCCATTTATAGTTCCCATATATAAAAGTGGGCGTGGTCTTCTACCGATTTGGACAATTTTTCGTCCAAACCTTTGCCCTAGCAAGTAAATTACGCCTTACACATTTTATCTATATATCTACTATGGTTTCAGAGTTATTTATCACTTATAAAATTCTTAGAATTTATCCTTTCATAAGTGGGTGTGGCACCGCCCATTTTCGAGAATTTAAATTTATTTCTTTATAACGGCGTAAGCTCATTGCATGTATGAAATTTCATCCATTATCACTTTTTGCGTGTTTTTCGAAATATACTATATAGGGAAAGTGGGCGTGGTTATCATCCAATTTCGCCTATTTTCAATACCAACTTTCCCTGTCTAGTTAGGAGCCTCTGTACCAAATTTCATCAAAATATTTCAATTTTACTACGTACATTTGAGTATAATAATTTGTGAGAAAATGTGCTAAGTCCACCTAAAAAAACAAAATCATAGAAAGCAAATGTGCTAAGTCCTAAAGAAGCTTGTAACTTTGTACAAGCTTTATATTAAAATGTGTCGATAACTGATATTTTAGCACGACCATCTGAGGAAGAAAACTGCATTTTCAGATTTTTAAAATAGTAACAACAAAAAAAGTTAGGAGGTTTTTTGCCTCTCCTGAAAAGTTACCACAAATGGACTTAGCACATTTGCTCACGAAGCCAACGATATTTTAAAAGTCTTTCCATAATAGTTATTTCTGAGATATTTTTTTTAAGTCTTTTTGTAATTATTATGAATGAGAAATTTTGTTTTACGTATATCTTCAAAGACTTTTATATTGAGACAAATTTGAAAAAAGTCTTTGAGTAATTATTATCCGTAACAAATTGGTTTTTAAGTCTTCAAAAACTTTTTCATTGAGACGAATTTCAAAAATATCTTTAAGTAATTATTTTGAGTAACAAATTTATTTTTTATATCTTCGATAAAAATCTTTCATACAATAGGTTCGTTTCTTATTAGCTAGTTATGAATAGTTAGCCAAGTCTCGGCTGGCAAAGCGTTTCTTGAGTCAAAAAAATAGCAGCAGAGAGCCATAGACAGCTCCAAATTTCAGCTAGTAAAATTTTCACTAGCTGGAATTATTTGCTGCCAAAGTAAGAACAGCTGTTGAAAAAATAAACAAAGGAATATTTTTGATTTTGTTGCTTTTGAAATTTGGTGATTTTTTAAAATAGAAATAATGAAAATTAAATGTTTTTTTAGAATAAATAACCATAAACAGTCAAAAATAGCATTCAAATTATTAATCGCTAATTTTTACTATTTTTCCGTTTCTTGATTTTCTGTTCGTTTCGCTCTTTATGAGCCTTTTTGCTCACATGACAGCTAGCTGCTAGTTTAATAAGAAACAAACCTAATTTCAAATTGGAAATTTGCTTGAATTTTGAAGTACTTATATGAAAGTTATTCTTATTTTATAATAATAATAATGTAATACAATGGCGCTATTATAACTCTGACGAGTTTTATGGCCGAGCTTCTCTCCCAATTCGAGGTGTGCTCCTTTTTGTTTTTCCTACTAATTGGGTGGACCTACAGTTTTATGCCGGCTCCGAACGGCGAATGCATTTTTTGTGAGAAGCTTTTTCATGGCAGAAATACACTCGGAGGGTATGCCGCCCACTGCCCAGAGGTGACCACTGCTCTTAAAAAACCCAATAATTGGATTTTTACTAATTAGAAAATTTTTGTTGGTGTTTGCTCCGACTGGGGTTTGAACCCGAGACCTCTGGCATTGCAGGCGAGCACTCTACCCACTGCACCACAGCGAAAGTTATTGAAAATTTTCTGAGACTTTTTTGAACTTTGTCTCAATGAAAGTCTTTGAAGACTTAAAAAAAATATATTTGAAATAACTAGTATGGAAAGATTTTAAATTAAAATATAAGTTTCTGAATAATAATTATAGAAGATTTTTATCATTTTCATCAGGAAAAAATTATTATCAAAAGACTTTTATGATTCTGAAGAAAATTTGTAAGACTTTTTTATAATTTCAAAATGAAATAATAGTTATTCTACATCTCTGGTGTAATCTATTAAAATAACAAAAATGTACGTTATATTTGTGTTTATCTAAATAAAAAAAGCAATGAATTCTACAACAAACACTCTGCGTTTTAAATTGAAAATAGATTTATATTTCATACTAACCTAGTCAACAATGCCGTTTGTTACCCCATCAATAAAAGAGCTTTCACCTAACATTATAACAATTTCAAATTGACAATTCAATTTTGTTTCAAAGAATCTTCACTATAAAATAACCACGATTCCTACGTTACATCAACGTATCATTGTTAACCCAACAATAAAAGCATTTTTACCTAAAATCACAACAATTTCAAATTGACATTTTAATGTTGTTTCAAATAATCTTCACTTTGAAATAACTACGATACCTACGTTGAATTAAAATTTTAGTTGTTCTTTCATAATGGAATGTTTTTAAATTGTCAATGTCCTGATGCATTATCCACTCACATGATATGTCAAATTGGCAATCGTTACAGTCATATTAAATATAAATGCGGTTGTTTTCATTGTAATATTTGTAAAATGGGAAAATAACAATTATTATAGTCGATGCAACAATTTTCAAGGTAGGCTGACTATCATGACTGTTTTTTGTTGAGTTGACGTCGTTTTTGTTGGATATACGTTGTTTTTTTTCCTCAGTGTACTTAAAATCCTTTGAATGTAATTTCCATGTAGTTTGTTTTACGGAAACATGGCTCAAGCCACACACTTTTAATTCTGAAATTTTTAGTAACGTATATCAAGTGTACAGAAATGATCGTCTAGACAGAGTTGGCGGAGGTGTACTGCTCGCCGTGCATTCTTCAATACCATCGGAAGAAATTAATGTAAACTCCGTTACAACTTTCGAATATAAGTGTATCCGCATCAAGGTTGGAACGGGTCATACTTACTTAGCAATCTGTTACATTCCTCCTTCTTCCGACCTATCAGTTTATTTACAGCTTATTTCCTTGCTTAAATTTGTCAACTTAAGGATGACAGAGTTTGATTCTATAATCGTCTTAGGAGACTTTAATACCGCACATCTCTTGGTGCATTGATAGTCATAATACCGTACCATTAACATCTAATTTGAACAGCAATACTTTTATTGATGAAATGTCTGAACTCTGCCTTCATCAAACTAATATCATTAGAAATAAATTTGGCAAAATGCTGGATTTGATTTTTGTTGATGATGAATCTAATTACTCTGTTAACGAGGCTGATGCCATTATTTCACCTGAGGATGTCTATCATCCTTCTCTAGAGCTAGTTTATGAAATTATAAACACTGATAACTGTATGAGTGTAAAAGACTCTGATTCCCGTTTTTGTTATGACTTTTCAAAAGCAAATTATAATAAAATTAACTTTGAGCTCTCAAGAATATCGTAGCCAAACTATAATGGAAATTTCGATCATAATGTTTTACATTTCAATAACTTAATTCATAGCCTTTTTGATAGATACGTACCATTACGTAAACGTACATATGATGAGCCCTTGCTTCTTTGGGCAACTAAAGAGTTAAGGGCTCTAAAAAACAAGAAATCTCGCTCCTTTAAATTATATAAGAAGACTGGTTTACAAAAAGACTACCATCAATACTCAATTTTGCGTCATAAATATACCGTTCTAAACAAAAATTGCTATAACTCTTATATACTAAATAAAATTAAAAAGAATATTTTTTCCAACCCAAAGTCGTTTTGTGGTTTCGTAAACTCTAAACGCAGAGTGAGGGGATTCCCGTCGTCTATGAGATATCGGAATAGTAACTCCAGCTATAATGAGGATGTTGCGAATCTGTTTGCAGAATTCTTTGAGTCAAATTATTCCCATGTTAACGTAAGCATTGATGAATACCCGTATAAAGTTTTTTCGAATAACACATTTAATATTTCTTATATTGATCCGGAAGAGGTTTTATTTTTCCTAAAATCACTAAAGGTTTCCTCAAACCATGCGCCAGATATAATTCCCACAATCTTTTTAAAAAATTGCGCCGACCATATTTATGAACCATTATCCAAACTTTTTAATTTGTCACTGAAGTCTGGTGTTTTTCCGAAAACATGGAAAGAATCGTTTATCATTCCTCTGCATAAATCTGGGAATAGATCTTCCATTGAAAATTATCGTGGCATAGCAAAAATGTCTGCTATTCCTAAAAACTGAGTACGCCATTGGCTTTAGCGGTTAACTCTACGTATAGCTAGACATCAATTTTTTTTCTTGTGTAAAATCATAACTTTTTTCATACATAAATCTAAACTTGCCTTGAAATTCTCGAAAATCGCGCGGTTTTTGTAGTAGCCCCATTCAGTTTTTGCAAAAGTTAACTTTTTTCCAATTTACCTACTCTACAACAACCCAGTTTCATATTCCGATGCCGGAGGGAGGATCTAAAGAACAAAAAATGCATCTAATGTGTATACATGTAAAATTTGTTGCATATTTCAAGGCGTAATTTGTGATTGTTATATCCTGTGGTCTTTTGCGTTATTTGTACAAAGATTTTGTCTGAGGGGACCCCTAGTGAAATTTTATGGCGAATAATTTTCTAGAACATTTTAACCCTCTATCTGCATTGCTAAGTGATATTTTCCACATGTGTTTCCAAACAGGGGTTAAAAACAGCCATTTGCGTGGGCGTTAGAGGGTTAAAGTCTACAGCAAAGAAATCCCTTATTAAATTCTGTAGAAGAAGTCCGAGCTCAAAAACTTCATTTGAGGTCATTTTTTTTTTTTTATAAGATATTTTCGATAAAGTAATTGCACCTCCAGCTAAAACCATAAAACTTTAACCCCCTCTAAAAAAAAACTCAGACCCTCTGGACTAGTACTCTGTTCGGCAAAGTTGGTCTGGGAGACATTCTCTTTCATAATTAGTAGCGTTTGTTCGTGTTGAGAAATCACTGTTGGACAGTGTAATTAAGACAAATACAAATCAATTACTTAACCATAGCTTAAAAACTAATTAATTAACAATTATGTAGGTATATATGTAGATGAAGAAGGTAGAGATGGTGAAAGCAAGGAGAGAAAAATAAAAGACAAGTAAGAAGAAGAGAAAAAAAATAAAATAAATAAATAAAGATAGGTGAGATAGTTGATCATTCCTTTACATTCATTTCAGCTTTCTTGACAACTGAAATGCTCATATATGCACCGTTTAAAGTTGCTTCTGTTTAGTCCCTTTCTGATAGTGGATGGAATGGAGTTCCATAGACATGTAGTGTTAACGAAAAATAGCCTGGCCGAAGCTAGAAGCCTGAAATGAGGTATACCTAATTCTCGCCTTTAGATAATTAGCAATCCCACAGCCCAGTAGGCGGTGCTTCCACGGAGAAATATGGTCGAACCTCGGGAGGCCGTAGACATACCGCGTGACGTTATTGAACATGACTTCAGCTTTATGCGCAGAGTGACTATCCAGCTTACTATATACTACCTCAGCATAGGTTATTATAGGAAGTATTAATTGCATGGAGTATAGTCACTAGACTGTCGCAGATTTCTTAATACGAAATAAACTTTACTGATTACGGAGTTAATATGGTCCTCACACGAGAGGTTGGAATTTATGATAAAACCAAGATTTTTAATTTTATCTAACGTTCTCAGGCTTGTGTTATTTATGCGCACCTTCGGTAGTAAGTCTAGCGACTTAATACTTTTGTTGTATACAGGCAAAACAAATGATTTGTCATTTATACAGATTTCAGCAAGGCTTTTGATAAGGTTAACCACTCATTACTTGTCCGTAAACTTGATCTGCTTGGCTTTCAACCTGTTCTTTTAAAATGGATTGCTTCTTATATTTCAAATAGAACACAAAGGGTAGTTTTCAAAAATGCTTTTTCCAACTTCATTGATATATCTTCTGGAGTTCCACAAGGGAGCCATCTCGGTCCGACTCTGTTCTTATTATTTATAAATGACATTTCTTACGCTATTAACAACTCAAAAATTCTTATGTATGCCGATGATGTGAAACTTTTCAAGTCATACTCTTCTTTGGAAGAAAGATCTGCGCTCCAAACTGATTTAAATTCTTTTGCTACTTGGTGCCACTCAATCTTAATAAATGTAAATTTATGTGCTTTTCGCGGAAGAATATACAACCAGCGTCTTACACAATTAATAACTATAGTTTGGAACAGGTTTATGATTTTGTCGACCTAGGAGTCAGATTTGATTGTAAACTTAACTTCAATCTGCATATAAACGTCACACTAAATAAAGCTAAAAGTGTCTTGGGATTTGTAAAGCGTTGGTCTAAAGAATTTAGAGACCCATATATAACTAAACCCCTTTTTACAACGTTAGTGAGACCAATACTAGAATATGCCTCTATAATATGGAGTCCGCAATATCAAGTTCATTCTGATCGACTCTAATCAGTACAAAAACAGTTCTTACTTTTTGCGTTAAGAGATTTTCATTGGGACCCACGGTGCAATCTTCCCCCGTACACTAGTCGGCTGAAGCTTATTAATCTTCCAACATTATCAAGCCGCAGGGAGATGTTAGGCGTAATATTCCTGGTTAAACTGTTAAAGGGATCAGTTGACAGCCCATCTCTTCTAACCGAAATAAAATTAAATATTCCTACTCGCCCATCAAGATATTTTCAACCAATCTTTTTAAAGCAGTGTAGAACAAATTTTGAATTACATGAACCATTCCGTTGCTTATGTAAAAGTTTCAATTCTTATTATACTAATTTTGATATTTCAGAATCTATTTTGCAAATAAGAAGATCCCTGTTGTTCGCTCTTAACAAGTGACAACAGATACCTTACTTGTTACACTTATTACTACGTATATCAATATTTACTTTATTTGTACTATTATTTTAATTGTAAGTTCTTTCTTCTATATTATTATATTATGTATGTACATACAACCAGCTGAATGAATTTATTTTCTGTAGTGTAAGACCTCGACGTTGAATAAACTCCTCCCACTCAACACCTTAGCTAAATTTAAATTTAAATTAAAAAAATCCGCACGTCATGTGGATGCGCCCCTCGTGCGGTAGGGCGGGTGGAGGGTAACCGTTGGGTTTATTATCTTTACCCTTACGTTTACCTTTACTCTTACCTTTACCTTTACCTTTACCTTTACCTTTACCTTTACCTTTACCTTTACCTTTACCTTTACCTTTACCTTCACCTTTACCTTTACCTTTACCTTTATCTTTACCTTTATCTTTACCTTTACTTTTACCTTTACCGGGACCATCCATCACCATCCGAGCCATCTCTGGGAAACTGTTTTAGAAATCATAATGAAAATAGCTGTATGTTGAAGTCCTAATTAACGCCTTTCATTTGCTACCAATATAGCTTGGAAACATTCAGAGATCATACGGGTCCAGGCTTTGACACACACACACACACATTCGCTTTTATATAATAGACTAGCAAATACCCGTCCCCCTTCGCAGCGACGAAAAATTGTTTATGTTATAATGGGTGTTTCCCTTTACCTTTACTTATCTTTGAATCCCTGCTCAACGCATTTCATTTGATACCAATATCGCTCAGAAACTTTTGTGACCCATATCCCGGCCTAGGCATAACAATTAAAAGAGTTCAATGTTGAAGTCATCATCAAGACCTATCATTTGATACCAATATCGCTAAGAAACTTTCTAGGGTCATCCGGGTCCACGTTTTGACCCGTATCCGCAGACCCGACCTGGGCATCACAATTAAAAGAGTTATATCTTGAAGTCCTCATCAAAACCTCTCATTTCATACCAATATCGGTTAGAAACACTCGAGGGTCATCCCAGTGCACGTCTTGACCCATATTTGGGGACCCGGTCTAGGCATCGCAATGCAAATAAAGAAAATGTTGAAGTCCTGCTCACCACCTTCCATTTGAAACCAATATTGCTCAAAGACTTGCCGGATCACTCTGAGTACACATTTGGGCCTATATTCCGGGAATTTCCCACTTTTTCGAAATTCTGTTTACCCTATCATGTGCGCTAATACCACGTGAATCTACTGTGAAAATTTCATAAAGATCGGTTGATTACTTTGGGAGTTCATAAAGCATAGATAACTAGATACGAAACTCTTTGTTTCGTGAGAGCGCTGAAAAATGCACATTTTTTTATAACATTTTCCATTGGTGCCACTGTGCAAAAAAGTGATGTGGATATTTTAAAATCAAAATTGGGGTATTTCGTTATTTCTTGCAAATTACTAATATTAAGTAATTTTTGCTCCAAATATGACAGTATTTCGCAATTATACTTTAAATTTGATCTAAAAATAATCTTGAGTATTTTAGGTCATGTAGAAGAGTTTAAATGTTATTAAACGAGTTAATAAAATGCACACCAATATTTCATTCAAATTAGGTTTCCAGCTTTCCATTGGTGCCACTGTGCAAAAAAGTGATGTGGATATTTTAAAATCAAAATTGGGGGTATTTCGTTATTTCTTGCAAATTACTAATATTAAGTAATTTTTGCTCCAAATATGACAGTATTTCGCAATTATACTCTAAATTTGATCTAAAAATAATCTTGAGTATTTTAGGTCATGTAGAAGAGTTTAAATGTTATTAAACGAGTTAATAAAATGCACACCAATCAGTGGCGGATCCACGGGGGGGGTTTTGGGGGTTCAAACCCCCCCCCTTGTGGTTTATCATAGATCCCAAATTAATGCCTTTATAGATTCTGCGCCCAAATTTCCCAAAGTGATCAAGGAAAACTCTATGATTCCAAAAGCAATGGTTGGACCACATAACATCCAAAATATGTACCTACATGCGAAAAAAGTTCATGTAGGTACCTTTGGACGCACGCGCATAAAATCAAATTTGTCAAATGCTATTCGCAAATTGCCAAATCGCAAATTTATTTTCTTTTCTTTCTTATCCCTATTTTTATCGGGATTGTACAGAATTAATTTGGTCAGAAATGTCTGGATCGTTGGAGAAATTGCCTTTTTCAGAGGCATTTCGCAATTCTTGTTTAAATTTATCTTTTAAAAATTTGAGTATATAAACACAAGAACTTCAATAAAGTAAAAATTATATGTATTAAAAATATAAATATAACCAAAAAGTACTACATACATATATTCTTATTTATTTTGGCTTTAAATGCAAGGGTAAGTGAAATTGATGATCAATTTGCCACCAATACGATACGATACTCATTCGCACGTACCAATGCAAAAATATATATGTATACATACGTTATACATGTTATTTAGAACTTCAATTGAAATCTCCTGCACTTTATGTGATGACATACATATTGTTAATTTGGAGGGTTTTGAGTTTGGTGTTTTTAAGGTGCGGGAAATGGCGCAACTAGTATATAGAATGATAATAGTAGGTGGTATTAGTCCATATTTTCACCAGCGCACATAGGTAGATTTTCAAGTTTTATGCGGCCAAAAATATTTTATTGTCTACATCTATTTCAAATTGCTTGTTTAATGCAAAATTTTAATAATTTGAGTTAAAAGTCGATTTTATTGAAAAATATATACAGTGACTCAAAAAAAAAATCATACGCCAAAGTTTTTAAATTTATTTCAAAGAGTTCTGTCGAAAATTTTACTTTCTTATTTTAGTTTAAAAATATATAAAATTTTTCAATAAAAATCGTTTTAAGCAGGATTTCTGAGCTTATGGAAAAAATCTGAAAAATCGTAGAAATTTCTGAAAGTGGATTAAAAATTTCAAAGCAAGGCCATAATTTATAGAAGATTTTGAGGAGATTTCTAAGTGTACTGTTATGTAGCCAACAAATTTTAGTGTAAAAAGTTAAATTCTCAATGCTGTGAAAAATTCCGTCAATTTTAGAATTAAAATTTCCGAAAAGCCAATGAAAATTTTCAAAAAGTTGAATGTTGCATATTGTTATATTAAAATTGAATGAGCTGCAAAACTGCATACTCAAAACTCTTCTAAAAAATGTAGCTTTAGGATTCTTAGCCCCTTTTTATGATAAGTATTTCCTTGACTTTGAAAAATTGGAAATACTAAAAATACGAAAGCAGGTAATTTTCCAAATAGGCCAATTTTTAATCCATTTTAGATAATTTCTGGCTTTGCATTTTTCCGTAGAGAAATTGACGGGTAATCGATCGGAGGCGATAATATAACTAAAATGCTTTTGAATTAAAAAATTAACAATATTTTTTCAAGAAAGGCCAATATGCTTAAAAGCTTCAAAATGGTGGGTCTCTTATTATGCTAGGTTGACGATTTCCTCAATAAATAATGATATTTACCTGAAGCACTCGAATCCATGATGTTTACTTTGATAACTGTCTTAAAACTAAAACTAAAAACGGGTTACTTAAAATACGTAAAAAATAAAAAATCGAAAAAGTGGGAGAATAATAAGTTTCGACTAGCGGCAGGGACACCCCCGTTGTCTATAAAAGCCGAGAAGACCGGTTTATTATCGCCCGGTCTATTATAAACGTAGAGCGATTTTGGATTTTGTATTTGCACCAATTTTAAAATTTTCAATTTTGGCCGCATAAATTCGTAAAATCTACCTATGTGCAGCGTCTGCCCTTAAAAAACATCTTCCAAAAAAAGAAATTTTCAAAACCCCCCCCCTTTGCCGAAATCCTGGATCCGCGCCTGACACCAATATTTCATTCAAATTAGGTTTCCAGCTTAAAAAGGAATGTGATTTTATGTTTTAATTGAGTAATCAATTAATATAGCAATAATTTTAATGCAAATATATCCTACTTCCCGTATCAAGCAGTGGCGGACCTAGCATAAATTGTCTGGGCAAGCCCATGTGTGTGTGAAGCATAAACATTAGCCACTTACGTAATTTTCTTTGCTGTATTATCTAAAAGTCTGATTGCGTTCCGTCATTGACTTTGATCTAGAGCTCTCGATTTTTGTTTTTAACATTTGCGAGTAGCCCGAATAAATGCTTTTCAAATGCTCAAACACTCGTTTGTTTGCTTATTACCCGTATGTTTGTACGGGCATTTTGTCTTCATATGTATTTTTTATTTTTGTTTTCTTGATGCACATTTTTTTTGTTTGTACACTCAGAGAAAATGATTCAAAAATAAAATTTTTATTTTGATGATGAACGTTTTAAACCAGGTCATTTTTATTTTAAAAATTTATAAATTAAAAATGAAAATTAAAAATTAAAATGTATTTAGGATTGAAAAAGGAGCATGTTTAAATTGAAATTGAAAATTAATGGAATAAAACGAAATTTTCTGGTTCAAATTTTCATAGTGCTTAAAATAAATATTAACATTTTTAAATTTGAAATGTTTTTCTTGATTTTGCCATTTTACAATGAACATCTTTAAAATAAAAATGTTCGTATTTACTAGAGCTCTCGATTTTTTTTGAACATTTTCGAGTAGCCCGAATAATTGTTGTTCAAATGCTCGAACAGTTGTTTGTTTGCTTATTACCCGTATGTTTGTACGGGCATTTGAACAATTCGGGTATTTTGAAGTTTGCTTTTTCTTTTGTTTATTATTATTTTTTTTCTTTACATGTAGTTTTTTTTATTTTTGTTTTTCCTATACACATTTTTTTTGTTTGTAAGCTCGAATGCTCGAATGTTTGTACGGGAATTTGAACAACAAACGGGCTTCAAACAAAAACGATCAGATCGAATTGCTCGATACCCGGGTATCTACAGCCCTAGTATTTACATTATTTTTAAATACGTCTTGGCCCATATCTGGGGGCCCGGCCTAGCCCTTACAATTAAAATAGTTCTATCTCGAAGTCTTCATCATTTGATGCCAATATCTCACAGAAACATTCGAGGACCATCTGGGTCCACGTTATGACCCATATCTGGAGACCCGGCCAAGGCATCACAGTTAAAAGAGTTCTATGTATGTTGGAGTCCTCATCAAGACCAATTGCTACCAATATCGCTCAGAAACATTCGAGGGTCAGCCGGGTCCATGTTTTGATTGATGAAGCTAAACTTATAGGGAAATCTCACACAAAAGCGCAGAGGTATTTTTAATTTCCTTATACTGACGGAAATTTCAGCAGTAGCAAGTGTATTTGCTTATTATCTAATATCTAAAAAATGGGTGCTTTAGTGTTTGAAAAACTGAGGTCCAATTACAAAAAGTTGTGAAATGTTTGATTTTATTTGATTTTGATTTCCGTCGCTTTTTAAAATTATCTTGATATTGTGCCAATAGTCGCCAAAAATCACAATCAACGCTTTTATAATCTGGTATTTGATATTTATGTTTGCATGTACATGTACATGTAAGAAATTATGTACATAAGTATATACATGCAAACGAAAATATCAAATATGCATATGACTGTAAATACTGTTGAATGCCGAAGCCAGCTTCTCATCCCCATACAAATTTCATGTGAAAAATAAAAAAGTGTTTTGCTAGTTTTTTTTTTTCAATTTAAGTATGAAAATAAGCAATTGATTTCTCCTTAGAGAAAGCGAGAAAACAAGCTATGTTATTCTGTTTTGAAAGCCACGTAAAAGCTAATGTGTGGAAACGTTAAAGCATGCTCACTGTGTTGTGATTGGCTGTACAAACAAAATACACATTGTGAGGTGGATTGGTGGTGTATTTGCGCTATTTTCTTAGCATGCTTTTAGGCACCGGATGTACAGTGGGGGCTATATTATTGAGAACTTAAATAGTAAACGCATTTAAAACGTAAAATAACCAGATTTTAAAGAAATTTGTAAAATGAAATGAACGAAAATATGTACGCAAGCCGGGCTTCTCAGCTTGTATGAAGCGCCCGCCTCTGGTATCAAGATATTTGTTACATATTTTTCATTAAAAACGCTAAATATGGAAATAATTACATCTTCGCCCCTTTTCAAACTTTATCATACATTTTTAATTCACTTCTCGATTAATATATGTAATACGTAATAAAGTAATTTAATGAATTGGTGGCAAATATCAGAAATCCCGAATTTGTTTATTATTTATGGCGGATTTGATCTGGTTTCTTGTACGAGCTGATTTTTCGATCAGCTGTTCCCCCTGATTCGTCAGTGTTTGGAAGTGAAAAGACAGATCAGGAACCCGTGATAGCAGATAAATTTGAGAGTCTCGTATCTAGTTATCTTTGCCATAAAGGACACACACACACACACATTCATTTTTATATATGTACATAATAGATATTATCTTTTTAATTTACAGCTCCCGTTATCGGAACGAGGCATGTACAGTGTTTCCTATGTTTTTGCTGTCTATCGATCTGCTATGCGTTGCGCGTCAATCTTAGCGTGGGTGTTGTTGCTATGACGGATCATAATTCAACGAATACTAAATTGGAGGTATTACAAATAAATTACTATATTACAAACATAGAGCGAAAAGTGAAGTGAAAAGAAATTCTGTTTGGTTTAAAAACTTTTGATTTGACCCGATTCTTGTTTTAACGCTGTACCTCTTTCCTTCTTACAGATCTTCGATTGGGACGAAAGCACCAAATCGTATGTACTGAGCAGCTTTTTCTGGGGTTACATCATCACGCAAATACCTGGCGGACACATCGCCCAAAAATATGGTGCTAAAACCCTACTACTTATTGGCATAACACTCTGCTCCCTGTTGGCAATGCTCACGCCCTTAGCTGTCAAATATGGTGGCTGGCAACTACTTTTACCCCTACGCGTGCTACAGGGTATCCTGCAAGGTTCGGTACATCCGGCTACGCATGCCATGTTAGCCAAATGGTCACCGGTCGATGAACGTGGTGCGCTGAGCACCTTCTGCTATTCCGGCTCACAATTCGGTACAGTTATCATATTGGCCATAAGCGGTGTCATCGCCGAATCGCCACTTGGTTGGCCTGGCATTTTCTATATATCTGGATGTTTCGGTATTGTTTGGAGTGTGTTTTGGTATCTTTTCTCTGCGAGTACACCGGCGGAACATAAAACAATTTCACCGGAAGAACATAAATATATTGAAAATTCTCTTGGCGAAGTTGATTCGGCACCGCGTACAGTGGCGCCTACACCATGGTCAAAAATCTTCACTTCACCAGCATTCCTTTCGCTAATTGTTGTGCATTGCACGCATATGTGGGGCTTCTGGACATTGTTGACACAAATTCCCGCTTACATGAAGAACATCTTGGGTGTGGACATGAAGAAGAGTGCTTTGTTGTCGTCACTACCGTATGCCATTATGTGCCTGCTGAGCTTCTTCTTTATCTATCTGTCGAAGGTGTTGGCGCGTCGTGAGAATGTTTCGCTTTCATTCAATCGGAAATTCTTCAATTCAATTGGCCATTGGATACCGATGATCTCGCTTATTGCGCTCGGCTATGTCACAAAGGAGCATTCAACGCTTGCGGTGGTGCTGCTCACCCTGACTGTGGGTATTAGTGCGGCGACCTATTTGGGCTTTCAGGTGAATCACATTGATTTGTCACCAAATTATGCCGGCACGCTGATGGGTATCACAAATGGGGCGGCGAATGTTATGAGCGCATTGGCACCACTGGCTGTCGGTTTTGTCGTTACGGATAAGGTAAAATATAAAATTTCCTTGTGTTTAAGATGCTTTCATACCCAGTAGTGTACCTTTGCCTTGCGATTGGGGAAATTGGAAAGAAAAGTGTAACATTTTGATTGGAAAACTCTCCGGAATTCAGTGGAGTTTAAATGCTATGCTTTGGTTACTAAAGTTTAGTATTTCGCAAAACCTAATGTTTCATTAATTTCATTAATTAGTGCAAAAAATATTCCATTTTCTCCCTATAACTTGTGTATTACTGGGTTTATCAAAAATAATATGACCTTTTCCATTTTTTTTTAACATCCTACTTTTTAATTTTAGGAGAATGCTTTCGAGTGGCGCATCGTTTTCTTCATAGCTGCCGGCTTTTACTTTGTCGGCAATTTGCTCTTTGTCATTTTTGGCAAGACCGAGGTGCAAAGTTGGAATTCACCCGAAGATGCGTTGGCTCACCGTTTAAGAGTGGTGGATGCTGAATCGCCGGCGTTACTGCCGAATGGCGATTCGAAAAAGCCGACAATCATCGAAAATGGCAAACAATAGGCAAGGACCCGAGGATCCATTGAGTCATAGTCATGTGTAGATACATACATATATGGTAGTACATAAAGAAGCATAGTGAAGACCTCTTAGTTATTATAAAATAGACATACGTACATGCATATGTATATATTTTTAAGGTTTTAAGGCCCTTGGCAACATACAATCTAGCATGTCAAGCAGTGCATATGTATGTGTGAGTGGCGGGTGATTGACGCAAACCCTGCAAAAATCATTGGAGTATATGGTCCATTTGTGGTAGGTTAGAGTACTTTCAAAGTGATCATTAGCATAGCCCAAACGGCCGATTCATGTATCTGCATCGGCTCGTAGTTAGCCGAACATAAACTACGAGCCGATGCAGATATATTCGGTGGTTTGGGCTATGTTAATGATGTCTTTGAAAGTACTCCAACCTACCACAAATGGACCATATAATCCATAGATGCTCATGCCCTATCCCATTGAATCACATTTGTTTTTGTTCCCCCCCAGACATAGGCACAGATACAAATTTGCCCTTTGAATAAAAATATTCAAAACTTCTCCTTTCCATAAAAAATTGAAAATTACATTAACAAGTTGAATTCTTGAATTGAAAAGCGGCATAACTCAAAATGTAAATAAATATAAAAAAAATTAAAGAGAAGCAAAAAAAACTTTTTCTTTACAAACGATGCTTTGAAGTAAAACCTTTGGTACGGAAGAAGACTGTTGCTGCGAGGAGACTAACATTTAGCAGTCCCTAAAGATGTGATTCGTGGATTCAAAAAATTTTGAGTTATGCAAATTTAGATTTTTTCAAATTTCACAAACACAAGTAAACAAGCACAAGTAAATTTTTGTAGATGTATTGTATTTCCCCTTTCAATACGAGAGCGTTGAGCAACCTTGATATAATCCAGACCTGTTAAATAATGATTATTAATCGTAATGATTACCGGTTTGATTGATTATTTTTTCAGGTATCTATTTAATGATTGATTACCCATTGTTTTCAAATTTTAATGATTATTTTGCAATTACCATTAAAAAAATCAAAAAAATCATAAAGAATCAAAAAAAATGAAAAATAATCATAAAAAATCAAAAATAATCAAAAACAATCAAAAATAATCAAAAAAAAATTATTTTGATTGTTTTTGATTATTTATGATTATTTTTGATTTTTTTTGATTTTTTATGATTTTTGTTTGAGTTTTTTTGATTTTTTTTTGATTTTTATCAACATCGTTGTAAAGAAAGATGCACATTTGTACGTATGCAGGTATGTATGTAGCCTTTTAAGGTATACTGAGGGCAATAACGTAACTATTACGGACTTAAAGCCTGGTGCTCAACCAACCTCCCGACGGTAACTTGATGATAGTACCACGGGGGGAAGGGGGTTCGGTACGACGACAGCGGGTTTAGTGCGGGTGCCACACTGACAGGGTAAAAGCTTTAGATGCTTCCTCCTCCTGAAAAAAAAAGTAAGAGCGCGGCTGTCTTCGGTCGTACGGAAACTTCATACCTTTCATGAATGGGGAAATGAAAAGTTACCTATGTACATAGCCTGATTTGGTTTAATTTCAATTCTGTGGGTTATTTATGGAAAGATTTATTAGAAAAAATTGTGTCTTAGCTATTTAAATTGAGTAGTTATACCCCATAATGTCCATATCTGAACAATTGGTTGTATGGGAGCTATATGTTATAGTGGTCCGATCTTGACAATATTCGGTAACCTTGTTTGGGCCCATATGGGTACAAACACTTAAAAATTTTAGGCCGTTAGCTGTTTAAATGCAGAAGTTATACCCCAAAATTTCCATATCTGAACAATAGGTTGTATGGGAGCTATATTTTGTAGTGGTCCGATCTTGACAATTTTCGGTAACCCTGTTTGGGCCCATATGTGACCAAATACTTCTTAATTCCAGGCCGTTAGCTGTTTAAATGCAGAAGTTATGCCCCAAAATATCCATATCTGAACAATAGGTTGTATAGGAGCTATATGTTATAGTGGTCCGATGTTGACAATTTTCGGTAACCTTGTTGGGGGTAAGTGGAAACCCTTGTTTGGGGCAATATGGGTACAAATACTTCTAAGTTTCATGTCCTTAACTGTTGAAATGGAGGAGTTATACACCAAAATGTGTATATATGAACAATCGGTTGTATGGGAGCTGTATGTTATAGTGGTCCGATTTCTCTTAAAAAGTCACCCACGTACCAGATTTCAAGTACATATCTCAAAAACATGAGGGACTAATTTGCGTTTATGCAGACGCACATATGGACATTGCTCAACGACTCAGCTCATACACTCAGCAAAAAACGCACGTAAATCTGACTATTTACACCTTGATTTGACTATTTTTACCAATGGTTTTGCGCCTAGGATGGAAATAGTGATTCTGACTACGTTGCACTTCATACCATCATAATAAATATTAAGTAGTTAAAATGAAAATTAACCATACTCGACTTGAAGTGTTGTCATAGTAAAAACAACTATGAAAAATAGTTGTCCTAAATATGTTGAAAAATGCAGCATATTCAAATTGAATATTTTTATAGTCAAGTTAAAGTTACAACATAGTTGTTTTAAAAAATGTTCATATTGTATGTATTCACGTGGGGGGAGCGCTGTAGCTCCAAGGTTCGGCGAGAGTGCCAACCTCTGGGGTACGAAAAATGGCTTTAAATAAGCCAACTCATTTCCCGTGTGGAAAATGAGTTATATTTGAGTTGCTCAATAATACAATATAGCTCGAACAATGTATAAACCATCTAAGAATTACGGAAATTTGAAAAGCCGCATTCAAATGAAGGAACGAAAATCTACACAGCGTAAATTTCTTTTACTGTGCTAAATATTTAAGTTTACTATGAACCATATTCAAGTTGAAGCATCAACAGTAGTTAAAATAAATATGTTTCAACTTGAAGATGACTTACAAATTTTATAATGACAGGTGTTAATACTTGTCCAGTTGGATTAGTATTTACTAGTCAACTCAAAGTTTTTCATATTCAAGTTGAATATCTTTCATACTTGAACGGTTGAAATAATACGTTTATATTCAGATCAAGTTGTTTCATAGTCATATTTCCTTGGTTTCATAGTAAAAAAGCGAATAGTAAAGCTGAATATTTTCATAGTCATTTTTACGATGCGGGTTTTCTCTGAGTGTAGCCCTCATCATATCGAATATATTTTGGTGGGTCTGCCGTATGCATAGACTTACTGTCTGTCCTCTTAATCATCCGGTCTTAGCTTACAAAAGGTGGGTGAGCGCAGATGAGAGATTTGAGATAATAGCAATATTTTTAGTGTGGCTTGCACCACATATACATTTTATACTTTACATACATATTAGGGTGGGGCGATTTACTAACCTACATCGCGCCAGGGATGGAAAATGTGGTACAATTGTACTTTTTTTGGTACATTCCGGTAGCCAAAAGTACATAGGTACTACGCTGACATATTTGGTACATTTTTGTCAAATAATACATCACTGCATCCCAAATCCATTAAAACAAAACAAATAGTATTGTCCCTTTGATTTTAGAGTTATTTCCAAAGCGTGAATTTGACAAAATAGAGCAAATTAATGCTGATTTTAGAGCTTTAGCAGAACATGAGAGCCTTAAAAAGTTTAGAAATTTGAGTATATGCCATTTCTGGGAAATGAATGAAATATACCAATGTTTTCTAATATTTATAGAATTGCTCAAGGTATATTATCGATTCCACACTCATCTGTAAATGTAGAAAGGATATTTTCCTTGCAAAATTGAATCAAAACGAAGTGTAGGAATCGTCTTCAAATAAACGCCATTTCCAATTTATTAAAAACTAAAAGGACTTGTTGAAATCAACAAACAGTTGTTGTCATAATATAAGTATTGAAAAAAAAAATTGCTATCAACTGATTTATCAAATGATCTCAAAGAAGATTTGTTAGCATAGATTAATCTAAGACGAAGTTTATATGTATATAAAATCTTTTGTACCTAAAACGTTTTTGTTTTGTGAAATATTTTTGCATTGAATGCGGATGTGTATTTAAAATAATTTTATTTTAAGTAACTTTTTATGCTCCTAAAGTAATTTAATAAAAAATTTATATGAATTTAAGCTTTAATAATGTTATTTTTAGAGGAAAGATTTTGCTTGGAAAAGCAATATTATTTTGGAATGGCTAAAGAAGAAGATATAATTTGGGATTAGTATAAGTCCTTAGAAAAAAATTGCTACCAAAAATGATGGTACATTTTCCTTTGATTTGGTACATTTTTTTTTCTCAATTAGTACAAAATCAGAAAACCCATTTTCCATCCCTGCATCGCGCTGTCGAAATTTGGATTCCTCTCATTTTTCTGAGTAGAAAACTCCTCCACGACATTTGTCTAAAATTAATTTTGATGTTGCGGAATTTGGTTTTTATGAACCAAGACGAATTTTTGAAAATAAAAATTGGGCAAAAATCGACAAAAAAATATCCAGGTCAATATGCACATCGAGAAAATTTGTTTTTTGCTTCCAATAGTACGCTATGGCGTATGAGTAACCTTGAGTTTTTGTTAGAGTTGAGGAAAGTAAAAAAACAAGTCTCAAACAGCATACGTCTACGTTTTGGGTTATAACTCTTCAATTTTTGCAGCAAAAATTCTGAAATTTTGGATTTGAAGAATTTATTGTACACAAAGCGCTGTCGGCGAAAATCATCGGTATCAAATGACTATAACATAGAGAACCCATACCGCGATTTTGGGCCAAGGAAAAAAGAGTGCATTCTAGTTTTCCTATACCGCAAGATAAATTAATATTTTAAAATATTGCTCATATATTGTATTGACCTATCTTTAAGAAATTTGCAAAAAAATTTAAAATATATTGTACATAGCAAGAGATAATCGCGAAAATATGCGATTTTCGGCATTCAGCCTCCATAACCGGAAATCAGGCTATATCTCGAAAACGGATCATCCGATTTTAATTCGGATTTCATATCTGGATTCAGCACAAAATTCTGCTTCAACTCAATGTGCATATTGACCTGGATATTTTTTTATCGATTTTTGCCCAATTTTTATTTTCAAAAATTCGTCTTGGTTCATAAAAACTAAATTCCTCATCATCAAAATTAATTTTAGACAAATGTCGTGGAGGAGTTTTCTACTCAGAAAAATTAGAGGAATCCGAAATTCGATGGCGCGGTATCGATTAATTTCCCTCCATACAAATCGCCCCACCCTAATACATATTATTATGCTTATAACTTCATGTTTCACTGCATTTTAAATTATATTCTTGCACTTCCTACATTTATGTGCCAAAACCATATATTTTCACTGCATATAATTATGTGCATTTTAAATAAAGTACCTAGCTTTTTTGGGGCCATACGGAGACAACGGAACCATTGATTCTCTATACCATCGTGCTGTTTTCTAATAAAAATTTATTGCAATTTAAACATTTAGATACATAAATAAACAAACTCTAGGCATCGTGCATTCTGCTGATCGCGGAACAATGATACAAGCCCGCGGTCTTCCTGTTCCTATAAAGTGAAGGAGATTGCCTCAAGAAATCCCTCCAAGGCCACAGATGCGTTCACGACATACCCATTGTTCCTCAAATAGGATTATTTGGGAATTTGTATGCCGCTTCGCATGCCTACTACATAATAAAGCAGTAGACGATTTGCTATGCTGCAAATAGATTTGCGTAAAGATAATCTCTGTCATAATCAGAATTGTTTACTCGCTTTTCCCTGTCCTTATCCTGGACCTAGAAATTAATCTTCCCCAGGTGTAGGAAGGGTTTGTATCCGTATCTAGTACGAAAAACTTCCAACGAGCCAAGGTCTATACAAATTTTGTACTTCTAAATTTGTCGACATTTTAATTAGTGCAGTTGTCGCTGTAGAATACACAATGACTTGGATACACCTGTCCCCATTTTTACTGCAGGGTTGCGTACTTATCCTGTACCTAGAAATTAATCTTCCCCAGGTGTAGGAAGGGTTTGTATCCGTATCTAGTACGAAAAACTTCCAACAAAAACTTCTATACAAATTTTGTACTTCTAAATTTGTCGACATTTTAATTAGTGCAGTTGTCGCTGTAGAATACACAATGACTTGGATACACCTGTCCCCATTTTTACTGCAGGGTTGCGTACTTTAATATGCGTTCCCATACATTTGAACAAACAAACTTTATTCCTCTCTGACCAAACATGCATGCCTACCTGAATACTTATGTGCATGCGTATCCAAATTTGATGTATTGTGGAACGATTTTCCGTCATCCCTTGTCAAGTTTGGTTTGGAGACAAACCGGTTTCGGCTAATATGCGCCATCTTCAGTGTCTTCTTTCGTTCTGAGTTATTTTGTGTAAGTTCGATAGTATTTATAGTAACTAACTTCCGTCGTTTTGTTCAGGTACTTCGTGTTCATGTGATGTGTTCGTGCATTCGTGCGTTCGGGTGACGTGTGTGTGTGTGTGAGTCTGTGTTGTGTGTTTAGGTATGCAAATCTATTTTTTTGTCATATTTTCATTATTGTACCCTCATTAACCAAGTAGGTAAAAGTCCGTTATTGTCCGTTTGTGTGTTGTTTTGTTTATGTCGGTTTTAGGTCTTTTGTCCTCTTTCGGGTATAGTAGCTTAAGCGGTTCAAATAATGTATCCGATGCGGTGTTTATTTGTTCATTTATTATTTTACCTACGAATGTTTTTTGTTTGTATATCTCCATATTTTCTAATATGTTAAGTCGTCTTCCTTTATGCTGTATGTGGAGAATTTTAGCTGTTTTTCCTATTTTCATGGGTGTACACTTGTTTTCTGCCATGTGGTTGGCGAAATTTGATTCCACTGTCGTTGATGATTTTCTTATTTTCTTATTGTAATCCCTTATGTGTTCTCGATATCTCGTCTTGATTTGGCGTCCTGTTTGTCCTATATAACTGTTTTGGCATTCGCAAGTCAATTTGTATACGCCTTGTTTTTCAAAGAGGTCTTCCTTGTTAATGTTGTTTCGTAGAAGTTTTCCCATATTGTTCCTCGTTTTAAATGCTGCATTAATGTTATATTTTTGGAAAACTTTAGCCAACTTGTAAGATGTTGCTCCGGTATATGATAGGACTGCCCATTTCTTCTCTTCTTTTTCTTTGGTTTCTGACTTCCTCGAATTTATGTTTTTTTGTATTTTCTTCACTAAACTTTTTTGCTCCAAAATTTTGGAGCACCTCAACAGCCAACACAAAAATATAAAATTCACTATGGATACAGAGAAAAATGGAAAAATCAACTACCTGGACCTAACAATTAAAATGAACAAAGAGACTAACAAATTTACTCACGAAATATACAGAAAACCCACAGCAACAGATACAATAATACACAATAAATCTAACCATCCTCAACAGCACAAGAACGCCGCTTTCAGACATTTATTAACACGACTTGAACGAACCCCGTTAGAAAAAGAAGCTTACAACAAGGAACTGAGCACAATATACACAATCGCAGAGAACAACGGATATCAAAGAGGTATACTATATCAATACTCTTACTTAGTTAAAATAGCCAATACTCAGTGAAAATAAATATCCGGAACAGAAAACTAAAAATGTTGTGTATCGTGCAGCCTTAAACTGAATACTAAAATTATATATTTTTGAAGTTTTATACACAATGAAGTAGTGAAAAATCTTTAATTTTCTATTAAAAACAAGTAAGGAAGCCTAAGTTCGAGTGGAATCGAACGTTAGATACTCAGCTGTATGCTTTAATTGTTTGTTTGCGTTTGATGGAAACACGGTGTATTTTATATAAAGCGAGTGCTGCATAAAGTGGGCGTAGCCACGCCCATTTTCTAAATTTTTGTCAGTCATCCAACTAAGCTTATGAATATTATTCTTTGTGCAAAATTTCATCCCTTTATGAGTTACAAAGATGTCACGTTACAAATTCCCAAAGGGTGTTCCAGAAATATCTTTGTTAAAAAGTAGGCGTGGTCATAAACCGATTTCAATAAATTTTTGCGTGTCCATTAACACAAGTTATAAAAGTGTATAAACCAAGTTTCGTCATAATATCTCAATTATTTGTCGAGTTATGAGCTCCGAAATCTCGTTGATTCCTTTGTCTGAAAAGAGGCGGTGCCACGCCCATTTTCCGAAATTTTTCTATTTTTTGTTTCCCATCTATTGTAGAACTCATGCCACAAAATTTCAATGAATTATCTTTATATTTGACAAAGATATCGCTTAAAATGTTTTTATTAGGCCACTTTATAATACCCATATATATAAGTGGGCGTGGTCGTCAACCGATTTCGCTAAAATTTTGAACATGTATTACTACAAGTAGTGAAAGTGTATGCACCAAGTTTCGTCATAATATATCGATTATTTGTCGAGTTATGGGCTCAGAAATCTCGTATATTCCTGCTTCTAAGAGGAGGCGGTGCCACGCCCATTTTCCAAAATTTTTGTATTTTTTGTTATATGTCCATAGTTGGACACCTTCCATAAAATTTCAATGATATATCTTTATATTTGACAGAGATATCGCTTAAAATGTTTTTATTAGGTCACTTTATAAGACCCATATATAAAAGTGGGCGTGGTCGTCAACCGATTTTGGCAATTTTTCGTCAAAACATTTGCCTAAGTAAGTATATCACGCCTACCAAAATTCATCGATATATCTTCAAAGGTTTCTGAGTTATGACTCATAAAACTTTCAATGTTTGCCCCTTAATAAGTGGGCGTGGCACCGCCCATTTTCCAAAATTTCATCATATTTCTTCATAAGGGCCTGAGCTCAATACGTGTGTGAAATTTTATCACTCTAGCTCTATTAGTGACTGAGATACAAAATTTCCGATTTTTACTATATACTAGAAGTGGGCGTGGTCATGGTCCGATTTCGCCCATTTTCAATACCATCCTTTCCTGTCTTGATACCAACTTACATTTCAAATTTCATCAAAATATCTCAATTTTTGCGCGAGTTATCGTGCGTACAGACGGACAGACGGACGGACATGGCTCAATCGATTTCTCTTTTCACCCTGATCATTTTGATATATATAAGTCTATATCTATCTCGATTATTTCATTCTGTTACAATCCACCGTTAGGAAATCAAAACTATAATACTCTGTGTACTAGTACAGCTGAGTATAAAAATGGTTCTCGTTGAGTTTAAAATTAAATGACAATCAAATTGTTCTTTGAGGGATAGTTTATCTTTTTTCAACCTACAGGAGAATTGTTATTGTAGTTTTACTTTCGGTAGATACAAGAAAAATTCAGTGAAATAAAGTGGTGTCATACCGGCTTTCGTTATTCGATTTCGAACATAAAAGCGCTGCCAAAGAGTTTTCTACCACCACATTTGCCATAAAGTACATTATTTTGAACAAAAGTCAAGATTAAACAAATATTTAATCTTAAAATGCGATAGATTTTAAGCCCCGTGCAGTAGATCTTCATATTTAAAAAAATACGCTGTAGATTTACCACATATGCGTGCAGTGTGCACACTGTAGACAGAGAACGTAGATAGTTTTCTCTTGATTTTTTGTGATTGCGTTATGAATGAAAATGTTATTGTTGTTTTTTGATAGCTTTGGAGGACAGTAGGGTTTGCGTTTGGATAGCACATATGTATGTTTGTACGTATGGATGTACGCATGCTTTGAGGAATTTGCGAATGAGTATGTATGTATGTATGGATTAGCACATGTGTACTTTTGCAAGTATGTACATACATATTTACACAAAAATAGAGTAATCAGAAATGCCGACGGCAATTTTGATTTGGTATGCAATTAATTATACATACATATGTATATGTATGTACGTACATACATATGTATGTATGCTGGTCATCAACAAATATACAAGATGGTTGATGGTTGATTGTTGGTCTTCAACAAATGGACATGATGGTTGATTGGTGGTCACCAACATGTTAGTAAATTTTCTTGCATGACTTATGATGATGGTTGATGGCTGTTGGTCATCAACAAATGTATAAGAAAATAATTTTAAGGACAACATAATATTTTTATATGCTAAAAATTGCTTAAAATGGATAATTCGATAAAAAATACATACATACTTACCGGTTGTTGTGTACACACCAACATCTCATTCAATAATTTTTAGTATAGAAAATGCCATGATGGTTGATAGTTGGTCATCAACAAATGGACAAGAAATTATTTTTATGGACAACATAATTTTATATATGTTCAAAATTTCGTAAATTTAATTACAATTGATAATTCGATAAAAAACACTCACCAGTTTCATCTAATTGGTGCTTTCTTGTATACACACTAACATCTTATTTAATAATTTTTAGTATAGAAAATGCTAGGGGTCGCGGGTTCGAGTCCCAGCAAAGGAACTTTTAAAAGTATCTTTAAATTAATTTTTATCGTTTTTTTTTAGTTCCTAAATTAAAACTCGATAGGAAATTTTTGGAAAAAATTAGCGGTTGTAAGAAATTGATGCATTGATGGCATCGGTGCATTGCATATAAAAGCATATAAATTCATAAATAAATTCGCGATTAAACTCCCCACGAATTTAACTATTGGCACAACGAGTGCGCAAGAGTGAATCAACGAGTAAATTGTCTTCGATACGGAAAAGCAACTCTGAGGCCCACTTGCAGAACTTCGAGCAATAAAATGTCTTGCAGATCGATGAGTTAGAGCCTATACACACTTGCGACTCAATCGATTTAGTCGAATGTTGATTTGCATGGGAATGTATGGAAGCATTCACACTACATTCAATTAGTTGTACAACTGAAACAGTTGGATTTGCAGCCCAATTTCATTCCAACTGAAACAGTTGTACAACTGCTTGATCAGCAAGGCGCCCTTCTACGTATTCACACTTGAGACAATTTAGTCGAACGACTACAACAACAACAGTGATATTCGTAGTGGAAAGAGTTGCCATGCTGACAGCACTACTTTTATTTCACTTTTGGTAAATTGTAGAGATTGAATATTTCAATTAATATTTTCAAAATGTTTAAAAACAAAAGGTTCGTTTCTTATTAACTACACCATTTCCAGATGGATTTTAGAAAGCGTTAACTGGATTATAGAAAGGGGAAATTGGATTTTAGAAATGTCAATTGGATTTTAGAAAGGGGAAATTGGATTTTAGAAATGTCAATTGGATTTTAGAAAGCGTTAAAAGGATTTTAGAAAACAAAATTGGATTTTTGAAAGCGTGAATTGGATTTCAGAATGTGCGTTTATAATAAATTTTACACAGAATTTTTCGAATAGAAATTCTTTATTGCGTATGAAAGTATAAATTAATAATTATATAAATTTTCGAAAATCCAATTTACAGTTTCTAAAGTCCAATTTCCCTTTTCTAAAATCAAATCGACATTTCTAAAATCCAATTTCCCCTTTCTAAAATCCAGTTGACGCTTTCTAAAATCCATCTGGAAATGGTGTAGTTATAGACAAGAATTATCTAACTAAGGATATTTACTTCCGTTTTCATATGTTTCTTGATATTGTTGTTCTCTTCAAATGTCATTAATCGCATTTTAAAATAGAAATAATGAAAATGAAATTTCATGAAAATTATTAATGGCTGATTTTTACTATTTTTCCGTTTCTTGTACTTCTGTTCGTTTCGCCTTTATGAGCGTAATTCCTTCCGTTTTTCTCTTTTCATTTACTTGACAGCTAGTTGCTAGTTTAATAAGAAACAAAGCCAAACAATGTATGCACTTTTTGATTATTTTATTGTTTTTTATTTATTAATCAAGTTGACAGCTGACAAGAAGGTGCTTTCATGTAAGAATGCAGATAAACTTTAACAATTTAATACTTCATCACTTTATATGAAGACCACTAATGTAAAATTTGCTGAGTAAAATGTGAACATTGGCAACACTTTGTCATTGTCAATCGCACGACTATTTAGTCTCAAGTGTGAATAGCTGCCACCGATTCGACTAAATAGTTGGAGTAGTGTGAATACAACAGTCCAATTCGACCAAATCGATTGAGTCGCAAGTGTGTATAGGCTCTTAGGAGTTAACCCGGAGTTAAAATGTTAAATATTTAACCCTCCAATTTTGGAGGGTTAAATGCCTAACTCGAAGTTAAATTTGAAAAAAACGCACATCATATTATGTACGTAAATTTTATTGTGATTTTTTTAATAATTAATTAACGAATTTCTTCTATCGGACGATGATGAAGAAATTATACAGTTTTTCAGCTATGGTTTTTTTAATAGAAGAGTTGCAGAACGTGCTGATTACTTCAATCAGTTAAGGGACCAGGCGTTCCATAAAGAAGCACGCCCCGAGAGAAATAACTTTTCAGGGGGTAGAGGAGCACTCACAGATCTCAGAACTGAAATCAAAACTTGCCGGAGGCCTATAGTTTACACGATATTTGTTGTCGAATTTGGATGGGTACATATATATTACCCCACTATTACCGAGGAAACGCACGTCTAAAAACGGGCACATATGCATATGCATATGTGTGTAGATCACCTTTTTGCGTTGGCGGCCTTCGGCCTTGCTTTAAAAAAATAATCATCAGCCGGGGTAATACATATCTATGGACCCATCCAATTTTATCAAGAAATATCTCGTAACCTATGTATAAACCTCCGGCACCTCTACCTCCCTGAAAAAGTGACTTTTCTCGGAGCGTGCTTCCTTAATTGAAAGCCAACCCATTACCCCAGAAAGTGAATTATACCGGCTAAGGATTAACTTTTTAAAGCAAAGCGAAAGCCCTGAAATAATAAATATTTTATTACATGATAGGATGCAAGTTGATCGATGAAATATGATGAAAATGTGGTATATGGTGATCTCGGCTGTGGAGAAGCTGATGCCGTATGACTAAATTGATAAAGTTAATTGCGTTTGCGACGTAGAGCACCACTTTATGAAATGTTGCATATACACGTCCGTCCGTCAGTGGAGATGTGCACAATTTTCACGAAAAATATAATACCACGAAATAATTTTCTGTTTTATTTTAATCCACAACATTTCACAAATTGCGATGCTTTCATTCCAAATTTCAAATTGAAAATAGCAAACGAATGAGAATAATCAAAACAAAAGATGAAAAACGAGTCAGTGATGCCAACTTGAATGAAAACTGCCCCCCCATAGGTTGGGTTAACTAACTCGGGTTAAATATTATGTTCAGCAACGTACAGGCTGGGTTAAAAAATTAACCAATTAACTCAGAGTTACTTAACTCGAGATTTATAAATTTAACCCTGGATATTGCGCAAGTGGGCCTGAGTGGCTAAATCGGTACGTTCACTCTTATGTGTGCACGCAAATTCTGTTAAATTCGGGCGACGCAACATTTGCTCCTTCTCTACTATCTACGTTCTCTGGTTTGGTGGACAATAGTTTTTGTTTTTGGATAGCACACATGTTTGTACGTATGGATGTACGCAAGATTTGAGGAGTTTGCGTATGGAATATGTATGCACATGTTTACGTATATTTTTGCATGCACATACATATGCACATAAGGATTGAGGCTTTTGCACGAAAGTATGAAATGCCGACGGCAATTGGTATTAGATAATTAGTTAAGAAAATTTGTGTTGTTATTTACACACACACATGTTTTGTATGATTTTTATTTTTCACAAAAAAACCGATTCTTCAAATTTTCTCCAAAAATCCCAATGGAAAATTATGAAAATTTGCCAAGAAAAGCAATAAAGAAGTTTGCATATCGAACACAGATCAATTGCTTCATATCAACCCTTTAATCCAATTGAATATTTGGGGGTTGGAAATCGAACCTTGTCATCAGCATATGTACACTGTATATTGTATGTATGTATGTACATATATATGTATATGTATACATATGTATTTTAAAAAACTTTTTTTCGGATTCCTTAAATTCTTATATTAAACTTTGCAAACAAAAATCTTTTTAATTCTGAAAAATTATGGAAAATAGCCCTACATGAATGAACAAATAGAAAATTTGGTTATCCACCAGCAATCACTTCACTCATACAGCAATTCGCTCAATTGCAAAAATCGTGTTTCACTCGCTTTTATGAGTGAACGATGTCGGTAAGGTGGAGCGATGTGGTGAATTTACCCATCTCGGATCTACAAATTTTCATGTTAAATTTCGGATTTAACATTTGCACCTTCTCTATAATTTACATTCTCTGGTTCAAATTCTATTTATAGCACGGTTGCCGAACTTGGTAATTACCAAAATAGGTTATTTTTCGTTGTTGGTTTCTTGGTAACTTTCACATCTGTTTGGCAATTTTTATTTTCAAGAAGTTGTTTACTATTTTTGGTATACAAGAAAATATGGAAGTGATAATAGGACAATGAGAATATTTTGGAGCACTGACTGTTCATTGTGAATCAAGGCTTATCCAATACAGGTTAAGTTACTTGCGTTTGCTTTATCTTGTTTCTTCTTTAAAAATGTCAATGTGAAAGAGGAGAGAAATGAATTTCAATGTAAAATTTTTCCCAATTCGTTTTGTCTGACATTCACACTTTTTAGTATACATACACAATTCCAATCAGCTTATCTACTACGATATCCTTCTTTAGATAATTCTTGTTGTGAATGTGCAGAGGCAAATAAAGAAGAGCATATCTCCGATTAAAAACTGAAATAGTTTTGCTTCGATACACATAGTACATATTAGTTGATATTTTTTCGTTTAGGCTTCATTTTTGAGCTCTTATGACCAATGTTTTTTTTATAAGGAAAAAATGTATGTGAAAAATTAATATTTTTGGTAGAAGTTATAAATACATATGTATGTAGATCTATTTCGGAGATCACCACATCCCTTCATCAGACTTCTTTTACTTTTATTCTTGCGTCCGCATAAAACATCCTTTAATGAAAATTTTCACTAAAAAGTTAAAAATAAATAATAGCTTAAAAAAACTAAAAAACACGCTTTAATCTTAAAAATTGTACTAAAAATTGAGAAATAATTTAATAAGAAACAAAATGATGAACGAAAATATAAGTATTTAAGGAAAAGCGTGGGGGTGCTCAATAATATTTGAATATGAAAATATTCGATTCGTACAACTAGTACAAAAATATACATACCTAGTTGCGAAATTAAAGAGTACGTTATAGGAAATCTCAAAAAAGTCCAAATAAAAATATTAGTTAAAAACAGCGATCTTAAATATTTTTTGACATACTGAGCACCACCCGACGCTTTTCCTTGAATACTTATATTTTCGTTCATCATTTTGTTTCTAATTAAATTATTTCTCAATTTTTAGTACAATTTTTAAGATTAAAGCGTGTTTTTTAGTTTTTTTAAGCTATTATTTATTTAATCATACATTCTTTAACGAGTTAATCGTGCAAAAGCTTGTGTATTTGCTAGCGTTTTTCAAGTTAAATAAAAACAAAATATCTGCTTTTTACATTCGTGAAAACAGCCATCGAACGGTAGTTGCCTATTCTCTTTTGACTGCTACGGTTCAAAAAAACCATCGATAATCGCTATGGAATTGGCTCCATCGATAGTATCGATCATTTTCGAATACGGCCGTCTAACTGTAATCACCTATTCTCTTTCACATAAAGCTCAAATTAGTTATGCAGTAACAGTATCGTTATATAACAGCTGATCAACCAACCTTATGGGAAATAATGTATTTGATTAGTGATTCGCTATTCGCTAGTAAATACCACAAAAGAAAACCACCTAATGCATTTATAATTGTTAATTTCAAGTTTTTATTATAGTTTCATCATCAGTTTAAAATGTTCCAGCGCAACTTTTCTATGCCCATGTAAGTGAAACCCTGTGACCAACTGTGACGCAGGGTTGTAAAACGTGGTATTAAAAACAGGTGATCACAGCTGTTTTTCATCGATTGCCAAGTTATCTTACTATATAGAGTATACTTTTATATAGATCATGGTTCAATTATAGAAGGTTTTCGCAGTACAATATACGTACATACATACATACACACTCCATGTAAATTGTTTGTGTATTCTGTGATGCTTCTGTCAAAATCATAGTCCGCCATTGTAGAAATCATATTGCGTCAAGATCAAAATTGAAATAAGTTTGACATAAGCACCACAATATGAATAAAAAAAGTAGAAAAAAGTTAGCAATCAGCTGTTTAGTAGGTTAACCTTCTATAAATTAGCCTTGATATTAGGGGTTAGTATTGACACGATTTTTTGGGAGTTGACATATAAGCACTGACTCACTAAAAAGAGTCGACTCACTGAGTTGGCACGATTGTGCTACAACACGTTTGTGTTACAGCACGATTGTGCTACAGCACATATTGGGCCGTATTAATAAAAACGAAGCAAATACTTTTACTCAAGATTTTAGAAATTTGACATAAATTTGCTCAGCTTTTATTAATATGACCCATTACTTTCGTGCTATTGTCAACCAAAAAGTGTTACTGTGTGCTATGAGAGACTGTGTCAGTGAAAGAGTCGCTCCGATGATGAATTGATATTTGTACGAGAATCTCATATAAATCAATAAAAGAATTGAAGGGATGGGCAAAGTGAAGTGTGGGTGGGCAAATATATGGAAAATTAATTAATTAATGTCGTTTTTGTTGTTGATTATTGATTTAGACCTATATAGCTCTGAGATATAGGGTATTTAGGGATTTTTGAGATCTTCATGAAGTACACATATTGGGTTATCTGGTGGATAAATAAAATATACATATGTGTGCCAATATAAACTTAGTTGATAAGATCAATTACAAATTTCAAATGAATGTATCTTTTCATATATGCACGATATACCATAATTGGTTAAAGTCCAAAAGTTGGGAAAAAATCATCTAGCTTCTGAATATCATAACCAAATTTACCAAAATTAAGGGGAACAACCGAAAAAAAAAAACACAAAATAAGTGTCTATACAAAAACGGGTTAGTGTCCGAAAGTTAGTTCAATTCATGCAGAATACAACTACATACACCAAATTTGCCTAAATCACCTGGAACAAATGAAAAAATACATAAATAGGTGACCACCCCAATACCAAAAACCACCAAAATACACCAAGTGCCATATAAAGTAAGCATGCACAAGATGACACTTAAATAAGAGGCGAAATCGAACGTGCCAGCGGAGTCGAGTGTGCTACTGAGTTAACATGCTATAAACGTGCCAGCGGAGTCAAGTGTGCTATTGAGTTATCATTTTATCGTGAGGTGAGCTTGAGCGTGCAGCTCACTTATGGGAGTTGACACAGAGTCATGACTCAGTACTGAGTTACCCAAGCCTACTTGATATAGATTGGTAGGGACACGATATCGAATCAAAAGCATCGATCTGGTACTCATTTAAAATATCGGTTAAAAAGAATTGCGAACCCGATAATATCGAAACTAAACTACTCGATACTCAAGGTATCGGTATCGAAAGCGGTAATTTTCTAGAAGGTGCAACCTTAAAATTTCCTCTAAATAGTTAAAAGAGGTACCAATCGACGCGTTCTGACCTCTAGATTATGAATTCGAAAGCGGAAATAAAAGATTTTTCCACATTTAAAAGATATTTATTAAAACGGTTTAAAGTTGCACCGTCTTCTAGAAATTTACCAAAAACGCAATAAAACTGCATCCTGAGGCATACGCATATAGCTGTATTAGTGCTAATTCCATGGCATAGTATGCCATGGCTGGTTCCAAAGTTTTGATTTTGACGTAAATCCTTTTCCAACTCATAAGAATAGTTCAAGCTAATTAAAAAAATTATACAAGTTTATTAAGTTCTTGAAAACATTTTTTTTACAAACCAACAGCTTTTACAAAACAACAGGTGTATTTAATGCAATCACAGTTGTAAAAATATATTTGCAAAATATTTAGTATTTCGAAAAATAAACATCTTAAAAAACATTAACAATTCATTTTCATTGAGATTATATGTATCCATCAGTGAATTTTTTTTTGGAAATTTGAATTTAAATTGGGCCGTATTAATAAAAACCAAACAAATGCTTTTACTCAAGATTTTAAAAATTTGACAATAATTTGTATGAACCAAATTTCAAAATTTGAGTAAAAGGTCTCAAATTTTAAGTAAAAGCAAATGCTCAGCTTTTATTAATATGACCCATTATCGAAACAATAAAATAATTAAACTCAAGTGGCAGAATATCTGTGCGTTCCATGTTATAACGAGAAGCCATTGCGCAGTATGATTTTTCTTCCGGACTTCTTTTTTCCCCTTACGGCCAAAGCAGAAGCTTACAAGAGGCAAATTTAAAATTTGTATTTCCATATATTTTATATTTTAAAAATAATTTATTTTGTAGTTGCCAAATTGAAACAATTGTCAGAAAAAAGTGCGGAATGTCAAAAAACCTATCGAAATACAAGCTGGCTCATTGGTTTTTAACCGCCCAGATGGTATTTCGTTGGTTTTTTTCAACATAGCTTACACAAAACTGTATTTGACCACCTCTTTTACACAAAAACCCTTGTAGAATACCAGGAAAAAACGTAGTGTAATAGGGGCATTAATGGAAAACATATCCTTTTTTGTTTATACCGTGTTTTTAGTAAAATGAGAAAGAAAAAAGATATTGACGATTTTTTCGCTGAAACTACGATTTTTTATTTGCAAACGTCAAATTATCGTATGAAAATGAAAAATATATAGTCCTATATCTCCAGTTATCATTATTTCTATCGCATGGTAATTGCAAATTGTAAGCAAGTTTCGGTGGTAAGTGTGCGCCTCGTTTAATGTGAAAATCAGTAAACAGATTTGGGTAACTTCATACAAAAAACCTTACGAAGTAGCCCAAACCTGCAATTATTTCAGCACGTGGCTCAGATCTATTTTTCGATATGTACCAGTGAAAATTACTCGTGCTTGTGCATTTTTCGGCCCCTTATGGCCTGGTTATGCTACCAATCAAACTGGTCGAGCACCGTGTAATTGTTGTTGTGCACTCCGACGGTGAGAGAATTTTCGGACTCTCACATCCAGCAAACTTGCTGTGTGAAACAGGCAGCCAGCAAACGAGGTTTCAGAGGTAATAATGTGTTATGTTGTGTATGTGCTCAGTAATTATCATGTGTTATGTTGTGTATGTGCGCTCCAATCATCAATGTAAGCGTAACCACCTCTCACCAATCACGAAATGTTTCCGATTTTGATTGGCAATCAAGATTGTAACCATAACCATAGCATTAGGAAGCAGCTTGTCACTTCTGCACACTCGACCGATTTTCAGCACTATTTTGCGTTGCACAATTTTTTGGACAAATATGACACAATTTTAATTTTCCATCACTGAATGTACTCATTTGTTCGATACCGTGGTTGAAGTACTCGATACCAAAAAATATCGTTGCAAAAGAATCGAGTAAAAAGTATCGGTATCAAATGCAAAAAATATCGATTTGGTATCGTATCGTATCGAAATTCGTGTCCCTATAGATTGGTCTTGTTGGAAACCATTGGAAACGTATATGAAATTTGTAGTTTGTTTTACAAAATTATCGTAAATATTCTTCGGTAAATGCAATGTATTAAATAATATATAAAGGAGTAACGAAAGTGAGTTTGAAGAAACAACCATTCAAAATTGCAAATCGAAAGCCCATGAGGCTCGGTGAAAATGGTTTTTTGGTGTGCTTGCTTCAATGGCGGCTATCAACAGATTGATTCTGCAAATCAATGTGAGTAAAATTCTATGAAATTGCTCTGTATTATATTTAACTCACATAGGTCTTAATAACTTGTTTCGCTCCGATTTATAATTAGGTTCGCGTCTTGGTGTCCGTCACTTACAATGCTTCCTTGCGTTCTGCGGATTGGCCGTCGCCTACTCGTTGCGGGTGAATCTCTCTGTGGCTATTGTGGCTATGACGGATAAAAATGGGACAAATCATGCATTTGATGTAAGTACATATCTACTTATAACAATTTTTTCCTACGCCAGGAAAGTAACGGACAATATCTTTCAAAATTGTTAAAATGGCCTAATGAATTATCCTTGTTATAAGGTTCTAGATGGGTTCAACTACAAGTTTTATCATTCGTTGTGATGGCCATTTTAACTTAGTAAACGCTAGTAGTACTGCATCATACACACACACCTACTTATGTCTGCCTTGCCGAAAATAATACACGTCATGTATTATTGCCGTGTTTGTTCAGGTTGTTGTATTATCGAAAATGAAGTTGTCGACAGACATTTCAGTTTTAAGAAAGTTGCCTTTGTTCAGAATTTAGTTCATGTTAAAGGAAAATTTTTGCATACTGGACGTTTGTGTGCTGATAAAGAAAAACAAAGGAATATGCATATTTTCGGGTAACATGACGCAGATGTAGATATGAATATACATACCCAGAAAAACATCTACGCCTTATTTAAGAACTATTACAGAAGATTTAAATTTTTTTTTTTAATAATGCCCGAAAATTCCAAGGGAAGCCAAGTTGTATGGGCAAAGGTTTAAAATAAGGCTGGTTTTCCTGTGTTGATGTCATCATACTCTCTCTCTCTTTCTGAGCACAGCTTATTCCTAAGGCTTATCCACAATGCGAAATAAGGCTTATTTATGGCCTGATAAACAGGCAATATATGGTGTATTTATACCTTAAGATTGCCTTATTGATAAGGTGTTTCTTGTTTAGCTGCATAATTAAAATTTTTTGCGCAATTTGAGTGTTGCGGGAATTTAATAATAGCTTTGTTCGTTTACGGATATTTTTTGATGTTTTTCGAAAACTTTTAAAAACAAACACTTTGTCGCCGTTTTTTTACGCCAAATCTCCAACAGAAGAGAACCAACTGAGAGAGAAAACTGACATTTCATTTTGTGAGAAGCTGTTGAATTCTGTTGGGCAAATTTTTGCCAACAGCAATTTTCCAAAAGGAAAACAGCTGATCAAACAACAGCTGACTTGAATTTTTGCAAGTAACAAGATTTGCAAAATATACAAATCAATTATAAAATTGGAAAAATACACTAAATTGGCAACAAATATGGATAAATTAAATATGCAAAATAAGTTACATACTTTTTGCGAAGTATTTATATGCATATTACTTATGTACCTTAGTAAATTGTAATCTCCTTTGCGGGAATATATATTAACGGGGCCGCTGTGGTGCAGTGGGGAGTGTTGTGGCCACTGTGGTGTGGCGGACAGTGGCTAGTCTGCCATACCAGAGGTCAGGGTTGGATCCCCAGCCTGGATAGAGGGAAAATTTGTATATAATGATCCACGATCCGATAACAATTAATTTTCCAGAGCGTCAATAAAATTACCCTCAGCCGGCAGAATTCTCTTTCTGGATTAATATCCATGGAGCAATCCACAGTTGTTTTGTATAGAACACCTTTTGCCTTCAGCCGCGCTTTACAAAAATAACCCTCATCCGGTAGAATTCTATTTCTGGGGAACTTTAATATTATAATTTAATAATAGTTGAAAGTGTTAATATAAGATGAATTATCATCTACAGAATATTTCCTGAAAGTTTCACTGAGCCTGGATAGACAACAAATTCTAACTAAAACCCAATTATCCGGATTTTAAAAATAGCAGCCACTCTAGGCAGTGGGTGGCACACCCTCCGAGAGTAGTTCTGCAGTGGGTCGGCTTCAGTATAATGCGCCCGCCGTATTTATTTTCAAACCACTGGAACTTTCGGGAAATCTTCTATGGATGTTAATTTTACTAATTATAACACTCCCGATCGCTCCGCAGATATAATTCGAGAAAGGAAATTTTGCTGGCTGGGGCTATTTTTTTTTAAAGCGCGGCCAAATGCCGCCAACGCAAAATTTTGTTCTACTCAAATGTACTGTGGATCGGTCCATAGAGGGTTATTTTTTTAAAGCATGGCCAGGGCCGGGTGCATTAAATTGAAATCTCTTCTGCGGGGCAGCAGACGCGAAGACATACTGCGGTGGAAAACAGTATGGACATGGGTACAAAGAAAAGCAATTGTTAGTGTGATAATTATTACAATGAAATCCTATTTATTAGATAGTAACAGCGAACCCCAGCGGGTTAGGGGGTCTAGAATATACCCGTTGTAAGGAATGCCTGTCGTAAGACGCGACTAAAATCCACCGGCCTAGAAGGTTGATTATGGCCAGAAAAAATCGTTCGCAGGACAGTCGGGCTAGTGTCAGAAGGGACTAGTACCCGAGCGTACCGGATTTATCCGGCAAAGGACTGTCACATCCCCTACACTCCCCAAAACCTTCGGGGAGTGACTTGGTGGCTACAACAACAACAACATGAAGGTAATTGTATTGCAGATACATACATATGTGCATATATCTCCACTGTTTTCAGGCAGAATTGTAACTCCATTAGCATTTATATAGAACAAACAGTGCCGATTTATTGTAAAAGAGAGTTCCGGATGCATTTCCGAACTTCAAAAAACCTTTTTGCGAGCCTATGCGAACGATTTTTAGATTGAGGAGGTTATCGCGAGGTGACAAAAGACTGACCAAAACGAAACCCAAAACGAATCAAAAGAAATTAAATAAGAAAAAAACTATGTTTTATTTTATTATTTTTATGTTATATGTACATATATACATAATTAACAGCAATAATTTCCACCAATTTTATTATCATTTTAATTTTAATCCTTTTTATCCTTTGAATTTGGGGCTTGTGAATGTAAATAAAAATCAGCTGTTTGCCAAAGCTGTTGAACTCTGCAAATTTTAGGACCGTTCGGCGGCAGCAAATTGCTGCAAATTGCAGAAAAAACTGCAAATTCGCGTTTTTTGAGGCATAAACTCAGTCAAAATTTGCAGAAGAGAGCGCAATTTTGACAGTTCAAAGAAGAAGAAAGCTGCAAAGTTTTACTGACGAAATTTGTCGTTGCAAAGTTCAGTAGACTGAAAAAACATATGATTTGCGATCATATGGTTACAATTTAAAAAAAAAAAAAAGTCGAAAGTGATTTCAAGTCAAAAAACTATGAAAATAGGGAATATATGTGATTCAATAGAAAATGAAGTGAGAAAATTATATTATTTTAATTTATAAAGTTTATTTAAATGATTTAATTTGTTTAATAAGGTACCAGCTAAAAGGAAACGTGCTAATGACAGCGCAGTGGGATCATCGTCTGCACTTTCGGGATTCTGCGTTGTTGAATCGCAAATAGGAGGTAGTATACTACTTAAATGGGAAAATTGTCCATTAATGTCGCACGCCCCGAAAAAATAACATTTTCACAGATGTTATAACAGAAATAAAAACCTGCCAGAAACTTATAGTTTATGAGATATTTGTTGGTAATGTTGTAAAATCCACCAAAAAAAGCACCAAAACTGCGCACTATTGGGAAATTTTCCATTATTCCAGCACGCCCCGAGAAAGATGACTTATACACGGGTATAGAGGAGCTATCACAGATCCCAAATCTGAAAACCAAACTTGCCGGAGGCTTATGGTTTCCGAGATAGGTAAAATTTTAGACGAGTACCCCACGGCTAGAAAAAAATGGTTTTTTTTTGAGGGTAGAGGGGGGCCCCCCGATTACAAAACTGAAGACCCCACCTACCGGAGGCCTATAGTTCCCGAGATATTTGCTGTTAAAGTTCCCATACAACTTTCACCACACATGCAGTTTAGCGAAAATTTCGCAAAAGAATACTTTTCTGCGTTGGCGGCCTTCGCTTCCCGCCGACCCGCTTTCCCTTCGATTTCATTTCGTAAAATTTTAATTTTGTTATGCACTTGTGAATAAAGACAAACAGCTGATTTGCTGCAAATTTTGACAAAGTTCTGTTCGTTGAAATGCCAGTAAATTTGCATAAGTTTCTCTCTTTCGGAGAGCAAGACATATTTTTCTTTGTTTGCAAATTGCTGCAATTTGCAGCCGCCGAACGGACCTTTTGTGTTCGTTTACCTCTTACGATATTTTTCTCTTGTGAGAGGATAGGTGACATTTTTCTCCAACACCTGGCTTTTGGAGGCTGCTGAGTAAATGCTGTTGGAGAAAGTACGCGAACAAAGCTAATAATAAGCACATCTCACACTGAAAAACTTCAGTGTATGAATACACACGCTTTCGCCAAAAAGTTTGCTGTGTTTACATACATACATACAGGTGAAACTAATAAAAGCGTGTTAAAAAGTATATTCTGCTAGGGTTGAAACTTTATTATTCACACATTTATATATGTATGTACATGTACATACATATAAGTATATATCGGAATGAAATAAGCGTGCGCACTTAACACTTGATTGTATGACAGTTGAAAATGAACTGAGGCGACAACCCTGCAAAAAAGCCGAGTACTCCATGCACGCGTGTATAGAGTACTCGCTATGGACCAACCGAGTACTCCTCAACCTGCCACATTTCATATAAAAAATATGGTCCATTTAACATGGCGATGTCCTAGGCAGGGAACACATACTCCGATTTCCGCATGACACCCGAGTAATCCAAGGAGTACCTACATGGGACCAACCAACATGTTGTGTCGCGTTCAATGTCTCATTATTACTAAATCGTGCAAGTTCAAACGAGCATGCATATGTACATACATACATACAAATTTACGCACTTGCTTCGTCGTTATCGCGATATACATACATACTTTCGGTTTTCGTAGCAATGTTCGGATAACTACGAGCCGAAGCAGATAAACGAGTCGCTCGCTTGGGTCTATGTTTATCATCACTTTGAAAGTACTCCTAGCTACCACAAAATGGATCATATAATCCTATGATTTTTACAGGGAATACGCAATTTTTACGCTCGCCACACATTGTACTTTGCTCATAAAAACTCAGTTCCCTTTCTCTCTCTTTGGGATATGTTAAAATTAAGTATTACAACATTTGGAGCAGAAAAATTAGTGCGTAACAGCAAGCAGCCCTACCAGCGTATTCCCATTCCCACGACAGCCGGTTCTACGTACCGGAATGACTCGGGGTTCCCCCGACCAAGGGCTGTCATTTCAGTCTAACCCCGTTTAGACCAGCACACACGATTCACAAACTACGTCCATTTGAGCAAACCCAGCAGCATGCGCAGCAACTTCCACCGCACCTACAACGAGGCAGGCCGGACCGGGGCAGTTTCCGACGGGCTCTCGGGCCCTTCTACAGCCAGTCATCTGGCTATGTTCAGTGTGCAACACCAGGATACCTGCGAACATGACCTCAGTAAAATGCAACTCGTGCAATAGCTGGTGTCATTTTCGCAGGTGCTCTGGGTTGCACACCACAAGAGATTGGACTGCGAACTACATCGCACCATGCTGCCAGGCTGGATTAACATCGGTGCATCCGATGCAAGCTCCCGCAGGAAGGCAACCGCCCACCTGCGGGCAGCAAACAACTCAACACCAACCTGTAAGCTCAGTGCAGCAGTCACTCACGCCCAGAGTCACGTCCATCCCTCCGCGTAACTTCAAGTTCCTGCAATTTAATTGCAATGGTCTCGCTGGAAAGATCGCAGAGATCACAGACTTCATGAATCGGCATGGAATACCTATAGCCGCGGTCCAAGAAACTAAACTAAGACCTAATTCAACATTGCTTAGTCATGCTGACTACAACATACATAGAAAGGACCGCGCAAGAGGTAATGGTGGCGGACTCGCGTTCATAACACACAACACCGTGCATTACCGTCTCATCGAAGCAGACATAGCCCGCGTGGACACTACCCTAGAATGTCAGGGCATAGCAGTCCGAGCCGGCGATGTCGAACTGCAGATATATAACATATACGTACCTCCAGCCTCCTGCTGCCCGCCTCAATACCTCCCTGAAATCAGCTCGCTGCTGACGGGAGATAATAGGCTGGTAGTAGGAGACTTCAATGCTCATCATGAGCTTTGGCAATCGGCTCTGTCAAACGACAGACGAGGCCTATATCTTGCAGATCAGATAGACGCATCGACATTCTGTACGGCAAACGACGAGTCCCCCACTAGGATTACGGGAAGTTGCTGCAGCTCGCCAGACATCACAATAGTAAGTGCTAATCTGATAAACAACGTAGACTGGCAACCTACGTTGACTCTAGCATCAGATCACCTTCCCTTAATCATCTCGATAGATATGCCTGCCGACTTCATTACGACAGACAAAAGGACTTACATTAACCACAACAAAGCGAACTGGGACAACTGGACGACATATACAGAGAGCATATTTGGTGCCCTCCCCGCTCCGACTGATGTGCTCGGCGGCGAAAAACAATTCCGCAAGGTCATTGCCAAAGCTAATGCACGCTTCATCCCGGCTGGAAGAATTCCTGAAATTCGACCAAACTTCCCGGGTGAAGCCACTACATTAGCCAGGGAGCGAGACCAGATCCGCCACACCGACCCGGGAGACCTCCGCATAAAGGACCTCAACCGGGAAATTCGGGCGTTGGTGGACGAACACAAAAGATCGAAGTGGAGGGAGCACCTCAAATCCTGTAACCTCTCTGCTGGGGTTGCCAAGCTCTGGACCACCGTGAAAGCCCTGTCTAACCCGACGAAGCCTAAGGACAAAGTGTCCATAACCTTTGGAGGTGAGGCTGAATCGGGCCCGAAGCGATGTGCGAACCTATTCGGTCGACAATTTCTATTACATCCTCCGGTAGACAAGGCCAAGCGTCGAATTTTCAGAAAGATGCGCAAACTGCCAAACAACGATGCGCACCTTGACATCTCCAGCACAGAGGTTCAGGAAGCCGGGTAAGAATTTCTGAAACGGGCCACCCAAAACATAAAATATTTCCGTTTTGGTCGGCAGTGGCGTTTTTGGAAAGCTCTTTGTGACACCAATAAACTCCTGATTTTCTTTTTGGCGACAAAATTTTTTTTTGTTATATATAAGCAATTAAATTTTTTTGACCTTTTTTTAAAACGCGATTGCAGACGATCTACCTAACCGATTTTGACAAATAAACCATCATTTTCTTTGTTTTTAAAAGTTTTTTATTATCATATGTTTAAAAAAAAAATAAAAAAATTTTTTTAGTTAAATTCTTATGAAATTTCTTGAAAGATGGTCGCAGAAATTGTGTTCTCCGCCTCTTTTCCATAAAAAAAAATTAGCCGCACGTGCAAAATTTTACTACCTATAATATTCAGAAGTCAAAAAAAATGGATCGCAATAGGGAAAAAATTAGTAATTTTTTATATGAAACTGAAATATGAAAATCTGCTCATTTAAACGCTTACAACTCTTGAACCGTGGTACGGAATCGCACGACATTAAGTACGCTTATTTACTATAATACCGTGAAGCCGTAAGACATAATCTAGCCATCATCGGAAAAGTGGGAGTGGTACCTCCCATACTAACTAATGGTTTCAATTTATGTAATTCTTGCAAGATTTTTGGTACCGTAGTGGGCGAGGGAACAGATCATAGGGCATAGTTTCCTGAAGAGGAAACAAAGGGTCCAAATGTGGAAAATAGTTATATTGATTGCACTATGGTGAAAGGCTTTATATTTAACTTTTCTTGTGCACTTAAACAAACTATATTTCGTGCAATTGAATATAAAGTAGCCCAGTGTTTTATGTTATAAAATAAGGTTCGTATACATACATATGTACATATATAGCAACGATGGGCATTTTCGCACTATCTTTCAAAGCGGATTACCATTTAAAAGAGAGTGGTAGTGAAAATTTTATCTGCACTACCAATCAAAAATGAATGCGAATAAAAAATTTGACTTGCAAGTGGCCAATCAATTTATTAACTGCAATGAAGTTTATGGGATACATGGAATTAGGCTTAGAAAAGTGAACGGAAACCAAACCGGCATGTTAATATGTCCTGCATATATCAATGGATGTTAAAGTTTTAGTAAAAGTAAAGAAATACTTATGCATATAGGTATAACATAGGACGTATTACCATGCTGTGTTGGTTTCCGTTCACTTTTCTAAGCCTAATTCCATGTGTACAATATCCCATAAACTTCATTGCAGTTAATAAATTGATTGGCCACTTGCAAGTCAAATTTGTATTCGCATTAATTTTTGATTGGTAGGGCAGATCAATTTTTCACTACCACTCTCTTTTAAACGGTAATCCGCTTTGAAAGATAGTGCGAAAATGCCCATCCTTGCTATATATGTACATATGTATGTATACGAACCTTATTTTATAACATAAAACACTGGGCTACTTTATATTCAATTGCACGAAATATAGTTTGTTTAAGTGCACAAGAAAAGTTAAATATAAAGCCTTTCACCATAGTGCAATCAATATAACTATTTTCCACATTTGGACCCTTTGTTTCCTCTGCAGGAAACTATGCCCTATGATCTGTTCCCTCGCCCACTACGGTACCAAAAATCTTGCAAGAATTACATAAATTGAAACCATTAGTTAGTATGGGAGGTACCACTCCCACTTTTCCGATGATGGCTAGATTATGTCTTACGGCTTCACGGTATTATAGTCAATAAGCGTACTTAATGTCGTGCGATTCCGTACCACGGTTCAAGAGTTGTAAGCGTTTAAATGAGCAGATTTTCATATTTCAGTTTCATATAAAAAATTACTAATTTTTTCCCTATTGCGATCCATTTTTTTTGACTTCTGAATATTATAGGTAGTAAAATTTTGCACATGCGGCAAATTTTTTTTTATGGAAAAGAGGCGGAGAACACAATTTCTGCGACCATCTTTCAAGAAATTTCATAAGAATTTAACTAAAAAAATTTTTTTATTTTTTTTTAAACATATGATAATAAAAAACTTTTAAAAACAAAGAAAATGATGGTTTAATTATCAAAATCGGTTAGGTAGATCGTCTGCAATCGCGTTTTAAAAAAAAGGTCAAAAAAATGTAATTGCTTATATATAACAAAAAAAAAATTTGTCGCCAAAAAGAAAATCAGGAGTTTATTGGTGTCACAAAGAGCTTTCCAAAAACGCCACTGCCGACCAAAACGGAAATATTTTATGTTTTGGGTGGCCCGTTTCAGAAATTCTTACCCAGCCATAAAAAGGCGAAATCGTCAAAATCGATCGGACCAGACGGAATCTCCATGTTGATGCTTAAACACTTAGGACAGGCGGGAGTAAGATACCTAAGTGAGGTCCTTGAGTTATCACTGACCACCCTTGTCATCCCCAATATCTGGAAGATGGCACGGTTGGTCCCACTACTCAAACCGGGGAAACTAGCAAATGAGGGTGAATCTTATCGACCAATATCACTCCTCTCCCCAGTAGTGAAGATACTCGAGGCTATCTTGCTCCCATATTTTAACAGACATCTGACTCTTGCGACTCATCAACATGGCTTCCGCAAAACGCCTAGCACAACAACAGCTCTAAACACCATAAACACTCAGATAGTTCGCGGACTAAACCAACGCCGCCCATGTGAGAGAACGGTCCTCGTGGCACTAGACCTGTCGAAAGCTTTCGACACGGTCAACCACGCCACACTAATGGAGGACCTCGAGCAAACATCCCTCCCACCAAGGCTAAAGCGTTGGTCCGCCAACTACCTGAGTGGTCGACAGGCATCGGTACAGTTTAGGAACGTAACATCTAAGGCAAGACGAATTAAACAAGGGGTGCCGCAGGGTGGTGTCCTATCCCCACTATTGTTTAACTTCTACATCTCTAAACTCCCTCCCCCACCAGAAGGAGCCAACATTGTTTCCTACGCCGATGACTGTTCGATAATGGCAACAGGCACCGACATTGACGACCTGTGCTCTAAAATTAACAATTATCTCCCCGATCTTTCCAGCTTTTTCAACTCGAGAAATCTAGCTTTGTCACCCAGTAAGTCCTCCGCCACCATATTCACGACATGGACGAAGGAGGTGAGACTTGAGCTGGATATCCATATTGGAAACAATAGGATACCAACAACAAACAACCCTAAAATCTTAGGTGTGACGTTTGACAATCTCACCTCTTTCTCCGCGCATACGACCGCGATTGCCAATAAAGTACAAAGACGCAACAAGATTCTCAAATCGCTAGCCGGCAGCACATGGGGCAAAGATAAAGAAACTTTAATAGCGACATACAAAGCAATCGGCCGGCCGGTCCTCAACTATGCGTCGCCAATATGGTCGCCGGGGACTTGCACCACCCAATGGACAAAGCTACAGGCGTGCCAAAACACCGCACTCAGGACTGCCACAGGATGTCTCCAGATGACTCAACCACACCACCTTCACCTCGAGACCGAAATGCTCCCAGTAAAAACCCACAACAACATGCTTGACAAGCAATTTCTACTGGGATGCTATCGCAGAGGCCACCCAAATAGTCATCTTATTGAGCCAGAACCACCTCCTCGCCACATCAGGAATCACCTTCTTGACCACCGCAAAGAGGTGGAAAAATACGTCCCACAACCGCTCAACCAGACATCCTATAGGCAAGCCCTCAACAACATTCATAAAGACACAGTCAACAGCTACGTGTCCGCCCGTCCGGCATACCTCTTGATTAGAGACCAACCTCCACCAGTAGCAGAAGAAGAAAAAGAACTACCGCGTGAGACACGAGTTGCACTCGCGCAACTCCGTTCTGGATACTGCAGTAGACTAAACTCTTACAGGTCCCGAATTGATCCCAGCATACCGAATGTATGCCCGGCATGTGGAGAGTCACCACACGACACCAAACACCTCTTCACATGCCCAACTAAACCAACTCATCTAACACCAATGTCCCTCTGGACACATCCCACTGAAGCTGCAACATTCCTGGGCCTCAATTTTACATCCCATTATATAGAGTGAATTGATCGCATTTATTCGAGCATGTGACTAATGTGAAGAGACTAAGGGCCGGTTTCACCATCTCCTGTCAACGCTAACCGGAGGTCCAAGTGCCGGTTAAAATGTCGACTGTATCATCGACCACGTTCGTTTAACACGTAACGCAGTCAATATTTTAACCGGCACTTGGACCTCCAGTTAGAGCCTATACACACTTGCGACTCAATCGATTTGGTCGAATTGGACTGTTGTATTCACACTACGCCAACTATTTAGTCGAATCGGTGGCAGCTATTCACACTAGAGACTAAATAGTCGGGTGATTGACAATGACATAGTGTTGCCAATGTTCACATTTTTCACAGCAAATTTTACATTAGTGGTCTTCGTATAAAGTGATGAATTATTAAATTGCTTTTATCACTTTATCTGCATTCTTACATGACAGCGCCTTGTCATCTGTCAACTTGATTAATAAATAAAAAATAATAAAATAAACAAAAAGTGCATACATTGTTTGGCTTTCTTTCTTATTAAACGGAAGGAATTATGCCGGAATCGCAATTTGGCGTTAGGTCGGTCGCGCCTTGATCGTATCTCAAAGCCGCTTCACACTGACATTCGATATTAGATGTTGGATTGCAAACATGTTCACTGCCACTAATATATTTTGATGAACTTTTTTTTTATAAATTTCATATATTTTCATCGAAAGAAAACAATTTTAATTTATTTAATGTCAAACGCCCGACTTAGTAGAGAAATGCTCAACTCAGGCGTTATACAGGGTTGCAATGAACATACGATATTACAAAAATTTTACGATCAAACGTTTGAGGTCACAATGCGATTTGCTCCATATATTTCTATACATTTCTACTCACTTGTCAGAAGCGCGACCGAACGCCAAATTGCGATTCTGGCATTACGCTCATAAAGAACGAAACGAACAGAAGTACAAGAAACGGAAAAATAGTAAAAATTAGCCATTAATAATTTCCATGCAATTTCATTTTCATTATTTCTATTTTAAAATGCGATTAATGACATATTTGAAGAGAACAACAATATCAAGAAACACATGAAAACGGAAGTAAATATCTTTAGTTAGATAATTCTAGTTAATAAGAAACGAACCCTTTGTTTTTTTTTTTTTTTAAACATTTTGAAAATATTAATTGAAATATTCAATCTCTGCAATTTACCAAAAGTGAAATAAAAGTAGTGCTGTCAGCATGGCAACTCTTTCCACTACGAATATCACTGTTGTTGTTGTAGTCGTTCGACTAAATTGTCTGTAGTGTGAATACGTAGAAGGGCGCCTTGCTGATCAAGCCTTGGGCTGCAAATCCAACTGTTTCAGTTGTTCGACTAATTGAATGTATTGTGAATGCTTCCATACATTCCCATGCAAATCAACATCCATTGAGTCGCAAGTGTGTATAGGCTCTTAGCGTTAACTTTTTGGACATTCTAAGCCAAAACCCAGAACTAGTAAAAAAATGTCACTCATGTGAGAAATATGACTTTAAAAATAAATGTTAATTCAATAGTAGTGTTGTTTGTTTCTAAATCAATTATACCACCAATAAATCCTCAGTCTTGTTGTGAATAGAGGTAGGTGTCCCGCATTGATGCATCATAAAGTTGGCAGCCTTACAATGTGGTATGTACATATTTATGTACACATATGCCGCTTCCGGCTTGATAGCTTATAAAGTTTTAAGTTCTTTGTCACAGGGCTACAGCCTTTTAAAAGCTAAAAAGCGATACTCAACCTCCGATTAACGCTAAACGGAGGATAAAGGTCCGGTTAAGATATTGACTGCATTATCGACCACATGTTAAATGTATGGTTTGTTATTGTTGTAGCAGTCGTTGGCCCTTCTAAGTCATGGTTATTATAAAGTTAACCTCAACAAGGCTGTTGCTCAGTCATTATTATTGCTATTTTCCCATTTCGGAAAGTTTTTATTCTTATTTAAACCATTTACAGGAGTACAATTGGGATGAGAGTGTTAAGTCCTATCTCCTCAGCAGCTTCTTTTGGGGCTACGTAGTGACCCAGGTGCCGGGCGGTTATCTCGCACATCACTATGGTGCCAAATATACATTCTTCTTCGGAGTGCTCATCTGTTCGTGTCTAGCAATTTTAACACCGCTTTGTGCCAAGATAGGCGACTGGCCTCTGGTGTTGGCACTGCGTGCTTCGCAAGGCCTCTCCCAAGGTATGATCTTTCCATCCACACACACATTCCTTTCGAAATGGGCACCTGCAGAGGAGCGTGCACGTCTCGTCACATATTGCTATTCCGGCGCACAGTTCGGTACGGTGGTAATGCTTTCCGTAAGCGGCTACATTGCGTCATCGTGGCTTGGTTGGCCAAGTATATTTTATCTATCGGGTTTAGTGGGTATAATGTGGACCATGATTTGGTATTTGTGCAGTGCAAGTACACCAAGTGAACATCCGTCGATTAGCTTGTCGGAGTTGCGTTACATTGAGTCATCGGGAATGCCACGTCGCCCATCGGATGCTGGACGTGGCGCCAGCGGCGGCACACAAGCGCCAGCGTACAAAGTACCTTGGCGAAGCATTTTCACTTCACCACCATTCCTCACATTGATATTCGTGCATTCATCGAATAATTGGGGCTTCTGGACTCTGCTGACGGAAATACCCACATATTTGAAGAACGTCCTTGGTGTGGATATACGCAACAATGGACCACTCTCAGCACTACCGTACCTTGCGATGTGTCTGTTGTCTTATTGCTTCATCTTTTTGGGCGATATCATTAATACACGCTTTACCATGCGCCTTTGGATGTCACGTAAATTCTTTAATACCATCGGCCAGTGGGTGCCAATGGTGGCGTTGATCGGTTTGGGTTACATCAATGCTGGTGGTAGTTTTAAATTGGCGGTGGCGCTGCTAACTATCGCGGTCGGTGCAAATGCCGCCACCTATTTGGGACATCAAGTGAATCACATCGATTTAGCGCCAAATTTTGCCGGCGCAATGATGGGCATTACAAATTGTGCAGCGAATGTGATAAGCATAATTGCGCCGCTCACCGTTGGACTGATTGTTACAGACGAGGTGAGAGTATTATTAAGAAAAATTTGACTACTTAAATTACGATTGCCTTTTTTTATTTCAGAAAAATCCTGCTCAATGGCGTATTGTGTTCTATTTGAGTGCATTTTTCTACTTTATCGGTAATCTGCTCTTCCTTCTATTCGGACGTACAAGCCCACAAAAATGGAATTTCCCTGAAACGCAGGCAACGCGCATGGAAAGAGGAGAAGCCAATAACCTTGTCAATGATATGAACGAGAGCTCAGATCACACTGATGATGAAAATGCTCCACTAAATCGCAATTTAGCGGAGTAATCAGCGAAGCAGTTTTGGTTTTAGTCCAGCATTTAAAGTAATTGTGATAGGAGGCAGTACGTACAATTCATTTTTTGTATGTTTTTTTTTTTTATCCAAAAGAGTGAAAAAGATCATGACAATTTGATGCGAGATAAATTAGGCTACAAAGGTGTATATTAGGGTATTAGGGTTATGATTGTTTTACACTTTTTTTGAATTTTAATTTTCCTGCGGTGGCAAACGATGAGCTTTCCCCCGCAAAATCGAATTCCTTTTACAGATGCTTTATTGCAGGGCAAAACTCAAAAAGTGCCAAAGCTAACCGAAATCACTTCTTTCCTACCAATTTCAACCGGAAAACGTTCTGTATAAGTAATAAATACATTTTACTTTAATAAAATTTTAAATATCCTTAAGTTAGGATCACATGATATGTACCTACGTTTGGCACAAAATTTGTCAAATTCATATGGGAATCAAAAAGGATATAGAAGAGACAAAGGAGTTCTATTAGTAAATATAACTCTTTAAATTGAAGAATTTAATACTTTAAATAAAAAAAAAGATACCTTGAACTATTTCACTTTGCTTCACTTCTTCTCTTACCGAATTGGAGAACTCAGCTCAAATTTACTCGCGATTTTATTGCAACTGAATGGGCAAATGCAAGGTTTTCAAATCAGCATTATTTAGAGGTCATATACATACGATGATTTACATGCCGCTTGCAATAAGGCACTAAAATCTCTCACCACTTACTGGGTAAAGGAACGCTCTGTGCTTGGTGTGCCACGTACAAATGTTGTGGCTGAGAGAGCTGTGAAATTAATGGAAGAGCTGCACAGCACTTTCAAAAGTGACAAGTATCTCAACCACAAGTTCTTAAATAGTGATTTAGAAATCTAAAATATATGTATCTATATTATTAATACGCTAACATAAATTTTGTTCCATCTTCTCCGTCGAATCTACTAGAGCGATTTTAAAACTAAGAACACCATTAGAAGGGTATTGCTGTCAAATAGAACTGCGGCAATTTTCATTAAAATTGGTTGGAAAATGCGCCCACAATCGCCGCTGGAAAATTGCCGTGTGGTTGTTGTTGCATGCTTTTGAATACAACAGAGCGGTATCAATGCGCATCCATAGGTGTGTTTGTGCGTGTTCTCCAAACTTACCATGCAATTGTGAACATGTTTGGCTGGAAGTGGTTTGCAGTTTCAAACAAGTAAAAACATAAAAAGAGAAGCAGAAGCACTATAGCAAAAACAAAAAGACAAGGATTAAATAGGATAAAAAAGAATAACTAGGAAAGAAATTGAGAAAAAGAAAAGAGCAGAAATAAAAAGAAGTAGGTAGGAGAAGTTGGAAGTAGTAACAACCACAACAACAACAAAATAGCAGCAGTGACAATAACAACAAATAATTATACAAAAACTATAGTTGCATCTTAATCATAAGAAAACATCTAGAAAAATTGTCGAGTTTCGACAGTAGGCAGCACTCTAGTATATATAAATTCTTTGTATTCCTTATTCATTACAATATAAAAAATATGAAAATTCCTTCAAACTAAAAGCTGTTTGCGGCGAAGTTTTTTTTTTTTTATTCCTTACCAAAATTGTAGTCATTTTTGTAGTTTTCATACAAAAGCTCATCGTTTGCTACCACAGTGTTTTAAATCTAAAAAAAAATCATAAGCCTAGTGCATATATATATATGTATAATGTAGATAAATATTAATAAAATACTAGGAGTTCCCACTACTGTCGAAAATCGACAGTTTTCTGGTAGTTTACTCCAGAATGCTAAAATATTTTTAACTTTATGATATTTTTTATTAAAATTTATCTTTATTTGATGAAAATATCATTTGTAGTTCAAGCACAACCCTTTTCCATTTTTAATTTATTAAAAATTTTCATACAAAATTATTTTTTTTTACCTTAGTTTGGATGGCACGGTTTTGTTTTTTTTTGTTTTAGTTTGGACACAACCCATTTATTACGCCTCAAAGCAGGCAACAAAAAATATTATAAAAATTATTATAGGTAAAATAATTTTCTCCAACAACAACAATTACACAGAAATTTTCCAACAACGATTGTGCACGTATTTTCCAACCGATTTTAATGAAAATCAAAATGGACCTATTCTAGGGAATTCCCTTTCTAATGACGGTCTAGCTTTGAAAATCGGTTCAGTAGAATCGCCAAAAGGTCGTGGAAAAAATTCATGTTTGCGTATTAATATATAGATTAGGAGTTCCCGCTACTGTCGAAAATCGACAGTTTTCTAGTAGTTTACTACTCCAGAATGCAAAAATATTTTTAACTTTATGATATTTTTTATTAAAATTTATCTTTATTTGATTCAAACCCCATTTTTAGTTCAAGCACAACCCTTTTCCATTTTTAATTAATTAAACTTTTTTTCACACAAAACTTTTTATACCTTAGTTTGGATGGCACTAGTCTTTTTTTTGTTTTAGTTTGGACACAATCCATGTATGACGCCTAAAAGCAGGCAACAAAAAATATTATACAAATTATTATAGGTAAAGTTGTGTTTTGTAATAACAATAACATAGGAATTTTCTGCAACAACAACAATTACACAGAAATTTTCCAACAGAGGTTCAGTAGTATCGCCAAAAGGTAGCGGACAAAATTCATGTTAGCGTATTAATATATAGATTTCAAATTAAATAAATTTGCGGCCAGTCGAAATTCAAATCTTGTGTGAATTTATTACGGTTAAGAAATTATAAGCTTTGTTAACCCATTAGTGGTCAAAGCAAACCTACAATAAATATATAATTGGTTGTTCCCAAATTGGCACGCAACCACTAATGGGTTAATAAAAATTTAGCTAAACGTTTGCTGTAAGTTTTTAAAAACTGAAATACTAACCTTTACTTCCCCAAGTTTAATTTGTTTTAATTTTCTTTTTGGAAAATTGTATTAATAATAATATCGAATTCGAATAAAAATAGTACCCAAATAATTGCATTTTGCACGGCCAAGTTATACATATTTTTTTTTAATTCATAAAAATAGACTAAATTTACATAATATACATAATATAACTAATTTTAAGTAATTTGAAATCATATGTTTTTTTATTGTAAAATAGAAACATGAATTATATAATACATACCCAATAAATACAACGGATTCGTCTTCGCCGATTTCGAGACGAGTTCGCTTCTCTGATTGTATTATCGCGGCGATATTTCGCGACGATAGATCGGCGAATCTGAATTCCCAGGCGAGCCGCCTCTCATTAGCGATTCGCGCATTTTTATATTCTCGGATCGTTGGCGATTCGATATTTAGGCTCATTGGCGAATACATTCTAGATTCTAGAAAGTCTTCTTCTGCGAATCCGCCTTGAATTCGCCACGATATCATCCAAGCTGGTGAGTTTCTTGAGTAGAGTTTTAAATAGTAAATTTAAGCCCAACAGGGAATTTCTTCGTGTCAAGTCATATTTTAACAAAGAATATTAAATGCTAATGCGATAATTGTTTTTTCTCGAGTCCATCTCGAACTTGATACGAGTCCGAAAAAAGACACTCACCTCCGCGATTTTATCTAGAAATCACGACGATATCATCCTCGCTTTTGTGTTTATTGGGTATTTGTATGTATGTATATACTTACATAAATACATGCTTAAGTTTCATTTACATATGCCGTATTGCATGTCAATGTAATAAAGTGTCTTTAACCATATATAAATAAATAAAAATCTCACAATACCTCTACCCTTTCATGTCTTTCTCCCTTTCTTCTTCGTCGTTGACTTCAACTCCCTTTTCCTCTATTTTTCCCTTTCCCTATCGCTCTTCCCAATCCCTCCTATTCGTTCTCCCTTTCCCTCTCACAATCTCTCTCTCTTATCCCTTCCCTCTCCCAATCTCTCTCTCACCTCTTTCCTCACCCCCTCCCTTCCCCCGCGCATTCTATTCCATTCGACTTTCCTTTTCCTTTTCATCTTCCCTTTACTTAGGGAACCAGGTTGAGCATTATATCGAGATCTCTATATTGAAGCCATGATTCCCAATTTTCGGAGTCATCTACATAAGTTGAAGTCCCCATCAAGACCTTTAATTTGATACAAATATCGCTCAGAAACATTCGAGGATCATCTGGGTTCACGTTTTGACCCATATCTGGGACCCGGCCTTGGCATCACAATTAAAATAGTTCTATGTTGAAGTCGTTATCAAGATCTTTCATTTGATATCAATATCGCTTAGAAACATTCCAGAGTTAACCGGGTCCACGTTTTGACCCATATATTGGGACCCGGCCTAGGCATTAGAATTAAAATAGTTCTGTGTCGATGTCTTCATCAAGACCTTTTATTTGGTACCAATATCGCTTAGAAACATTCGAGGGCCATCTGGCTCCACGTCTTGAGCCATATCTCCGGACCCGGGATAAAAGTAAGAAAAAAATTAAATTTTTCGAGAGCTCACCCCCGAAGCTCCCAACATACCAAATTTCATGAAAATCGTTGGAGCCGTTTCCGAGACCCTGATTATATATATATACATACATATGTATGTACATAATATATATTATGTACATTACACTGGGTTGATCCCCATACGAAATAAAAAAGTTGTAAAAGTCCGTCCCTAAATTTGAAGCTTATATTGAGAGGATTAAGGGACGCTGTGGTACAGTGGGTATAGTGCTTGCCAGAGGTCTCGGGTTCAAACCACAGTTCGAGCAAACACCAAAAAAATTTTCTAATTAGCAAAAATCCAATTATTGGGTTTTTTAAGAGCAGCGGTCACCTCTCAGCAGTGGGCGGCATACCCTCCGAGTGTATTTCTGTCATGAAAAAGCTTCTCACAAAAAATGCATTCGCCGTTCGGAGCCGGCATAAAACTGTAGGTCCACCCAATTAGTGGGAAAAACAAAAGGAGCACTCCTCGAATTGGGAGAGAAGCTCGGCCATAAAACTCGTCAGAGTTATAATATATTATTATTATTATTATTATTATTATTATTATTATTATTATTATTATTATTATTATTATTATTATTATTATTATTATTATTATTATTATTATTATTATTATTATTATTATTATTATTATTATTATTATTATTATTATTATTATTATTATTATTATTATTATTATTATTATTATTATTAAGGGACAAAAAGATTTTTTTTTTCTGATCCCGCGAAATTCCGCCGAAATTGTTTTTTTCTTGTTTTTGTTTTTTTTTTGTTTTGAATCTTTCTTGTTTAGAAAATAACAATAATTTCGCAAATCTTACAAACTAATACAATAAATTATTTGTTGCCAATGCTACAAATAATAAAGTTGGCAAAGAGTCTGTTTACATATACACATATGGCATGTATCTTAACCTAGGAGTGTAATATTAACCTAGTTGTGTAATGGAGTTTATCTTGGTCTAGGTCACTATTATTATTTATTTATTTATTTATTATTATTATTATTATTATTATTATTATTATTATTATTATTATTATTATTATTATTATTATTATTATTTATTATTATTATTATTATTATTATTATTATTATTATTATTATTATTATTATTATTATTATTATTATTATTATTATTATTATTATTATTATTATTATTATTATTATTATTATTATTATTATTATTATTATTATTATTATTATTATTATTATTATTATTATTATTATTATTATTATTATTATTATTATTATTATTATTATTATTATTATTATTATTATTATTATTATCATTTTTATTTTTTTTTTATTTTTTTTTTTCTCAAAAGTGGATAAACAGTTTAAGTTTTCATTTACATTTATATGTACAGCCATAGCATGGTGATCGTAGAGGTGTTTGTCTTCGCGCGGGCTGGCGCGATGACCAACAGGGACTAGGTGCGTTCATCGCGATGGCCGTTGGTCGGACGCTTCAGCGACGTTTATTGTATTATTCGGTATTTACGCTAGCCCGTGTGATGAACAACAGGGACTAGGTGCGTTCATCGCGATGGCCGTTGGTCGGACGCATCGGCGACGTTTATTGTATTTTACGTTATTTCCGCTAGCCTGTAGTATGAACGCCAGGGACTAGGTGCCGTTCATCGCGATGGCCATTGGTCGGTCGCTTCGGCGACGGTCATAATCATCTTTACTTTACGTTATTTTCGAGATATTGGTCTAACAGAATATGGCCTTATGCACAAATGAGGTTTACATCCTTTCTCTTTAACCGCCTAGGATAGTTTTGCTTTAGGAGACTTTTTGCTAATGAATTAGGATGGTTGGCTAATCTTTTCGCATAATTTGTTTGCATTTTCTCTATCTCTTCGGTCACCGCATTTATCTCTAGGTTACTATGTATAATTGAATTTTTTACATACCAAGGAGCTTTGCATATTGTTCTTAATATCTTGGACTGTAGCCTTTGAATTCTTTCTACGCTAGATTTCGATGCTGAGCCCCATAGTTGTATTCCATACATCCAAATTGGTTTTAAAACCATATTAAATATTAATATCTTATTATCTAATCCCAGTCTTGAACTTGGACCAATTAACCATTGCAGATGGCTTATTTTCAACTTGGTTTGCATAATCTTTTTGTCAATGTGATTTTTCCAAGTCATTCTGCTATCCAATGTGACTCCAAGGTACGTAACGAAGTCTTTCTGTGTTATTATTTTTCCATTTATTGAGACTGGTGGGCATGTGTCTTTTTTTTAGGCTAAAAGTTACTTGTACACATTTAGATTCGTTGACCTTAATTCTCCACGTAGTAAGCCATTCTTCTAAAGTTTTTATGTGTCTCTGCAATTGGATAGTAGCAGTTGTAGGATTTGCGTGCACACTCAGTATAGCCGTATCATCTCCGAAGGTAGACGTGACAAGGCTCGCATTGGTTGGCAGATCGCTTGTGTAGATTAAGTATAGTACAGGCCCTAGAACGCTACCTTGTGGAACTCCAGCAGAAATTGGATGGCTTTCGGTTGTAAAACTTTTGTGCCTTACTCGAAATTTTCGACCTGTTAAAAAGCTTTCTAGGATCCCGCAGAGATTATAAGGAAGTGTTTGTTTTATTTTATGCAATAGCCCTTCTAGCCATACTTTATCGAAAGATTGTGCCACATCTAGGAATAGGGCAGTGCAATATCGTTTGGTTTCAAAAGTTGACCTTATTTCTGAAACTATTCTATGCACTTGTTCTATCGTACCGTGCTGTTCTCTAAATCCGAATTGGTGACTTGGTATGGTTTCGTGGAGTTCTAAGATGGGCTGAATTTTTTTCAGCAATAATTTTTCGAATAGTTTGGAAAAGATAGATATTAAGCTTATTGGCCTGTAGGAGCTTACTATTTCCGGGTATTTGCCTGGTTTTGGGATCATAATTATTTCAGATAGTTTCCTTGGATTAGGAAAGTGACATAATCGGAGGATACTATTGTAGATGTATAGTAATTGCTTAATAGCTACTATGGGAAGAGCTTTTAACATTTCACCTGTTATTCTGTCATACCCTGGCGCTTTCTTATTCTCTATGTCTTTGGATATAGTTTTATTCAAGTCGTCTAGTTTAAAACCAAGTGGTATTGCTGGTAATTGTGGTTCGTAAATCTATTAGTTAAGCTTGGGTTCAGTTCTTTTAAAGTTGGAAGGGTTTTAATAGGTATGACGCAAGGAGAGTGATCAGACGATAGGTCAAAAAGTGATTCTATCTGAAGTATATCCCGATCGAGGCCGCGAGTTACCCCAAAATCTATGAGGTCGGGAGTTTCGCTCCTATCAGTGGGCCAATATGTTGGCTGCCCTGTTGATATAATATCGAGACCATTGCTTTGGATTGCTTTGAACAGGTTTCTTCCCTTTGGTGTTATTAACCTAGATCCCCAAAAAGTATGTTTAGCATTGTAATCACCTGCTGCCAAATATCTCGTGCCTAACTTGGAAAAGAATTCAGTAAATTGGTACTCTGTTATATTAAAACGGGGGAGACAGTATATTGCAGATACTGTTAGTCCGCCGGAGCTATCATCTACGTGCACTGATGTTGAGTGTATATAATCTTTGCAATATTCTTCTAGCACGTGGTGCTTAATCCTCTTTCTTATAAGTATACCGGTTCCGCCTCTAGCTTTTCCTTCGGGGTGTTTAGTATTATCGAACACATAACCATCCATGCTAAAATTATGAAACACAGTCAGATGGGTTTCAGACACTAACATTATGTCAATTTGGTGATTTTCTAGGAAAACATGGAGTTCATTGCGATGTTGGCCTATGCCGTTAGCATTCCAGAAACCTATATGGAAACAGTTCATGGTCTTGACAAAATTGTTTGAAGTAGGAGGTTTTGATTCCTAATCAATTCTTGCATCATGTTTTGCATTGACTTCATATGGTCCTGCATCATATGAACAAAGCTATTTAGAGTGTTTTCGAGTGATGTTGGTGGAGTGGAATCGTCTTGGATTTCGGTCTGCTGTGTGCCTCTTAAGACTTGAGCGTATGAGTACGTTCCCAGATTTCTTTGCGGAGCTGTATTAATAGTTGTTTTTGGCACATTTTGAGGTTGTGGGACAGGGACATTTTTAGGTTTTTTGCTACCTTTCTCTTTTAATTAAATGTATACTGGGCAACCCCTATAATTAGCAGTGTGATTTTCACCGCAGTTACTGCACTTCTTATTTTCTGGGTTTGCTTTAGGTTTCTCGCACTCTTTGGAGCTGTGCAAATTTCCGCAAATTACACATACGCTAGGTAATGTGCAATATCGTTTTGTATGGCCGAACTCCTGACAATCAGAGCTGGAAAAAACCAAGTACCAGTACAATTACCATTACCAGTACTCAGTAATTGAAAAGCCCAATTACCAAGTATAAGTATATTATACTGGTACTTGATACTCAGTACGTACATTTTTCAATTCTTTTGCAATTCCTTTTCTGTTGCTTTTCAATTATTTTCAATTCTTTGAATTTTTTTATTTCATTCTGAATATAAAGTAACATCCATAGTTTAGTAACAATAAACTATTAAAACGAGTCTATACATTTGCAATTTTTTCACATGCAACTCCATTAAAATGATGAGTTAGCTTTCATTACTCGTAGCACTAAATTTTCAAAAGAAATATCAGTTACGTAATTTCTCCTTGGATTATTTATAATGTTGGCTGATGAAAACATTCGCTTAACTGAAGCGGATGATGCCAGTGGAGTGTTTCTTCGTATTGCCACGTCCAAGAATGTGGGATATTTTTTTAAACTTGGCAATTACATCTCAGAATCTCGTATAGTATATTAAAAAAAAATTTCAGCAATATTATTTAATGAAGTAAAGAACTGATCAGAAAAATATTGTGGTTCACTTTGACTTGTTTCTATATCTATATCACAAAAGTCAAAGAAATCGGTGTCTTCGCATTGGGGAACAATAAGAGGTTCAGCGTCTTTATAACCGCATATGTGAATAATTTCGCTAATAATTCTCTTCTTTGCAACCTGGTATGAAAAAACGGTTTTGGAACAATATACTCAATGTATAAGCTTTCGAAATGTACCCATAACATCTACAAACTACATAACATGTACATATGTACAAAGAGAAAACTTGAAAAAAAAAACCATATTAAAAACACCACCTTAATGTACGTACATATCGTCGTTTAAAGTGCATTTTTGCGTAAGAGGTATTTTCATTTTCGAGTAGCGGACATTGGTTGAATTTTACAGGAGAGCAAAAAAACTGTTTCATTTCAAAACCGTTACTTCTTTCTGCGTACAAACTTAAATTTAAATAGTTACGTAGATCAGTTTGTTAGCTAAAACATCAACTTAGTGTAGAAAAAGAAACAAATTTAATTATTAGAACTCTTTTTTTTTCATGTGCGGTTGTGCAATTTTTATTTGGCACAAAAATCACGCACAAGCGGTTATGAAATGGCAAAATGGACAATATAATTCTTTTTTTTAGTGTTTTATAAAGAAAAAAAGTAACAAAACTTAAACTTATATTAAATTTAAAGCTAAAATTAATATTTTTAAATAAGAAAACGTAATTTTGTTTACACATTGCTGGAGAAGTCGTAAGGTGAATGTGGTAAATTGTCATAAGGGCTATGACAATCGTAGGGCATCACTTGTTTTAAGTATTTTAAATCTTGATATTTACTTTTTGCAATTTTGAGGTGACTTGTGGATTGGATTACGAACATCCGTGTTCTATCTGGTTTATAACCTGACTTGAATGTCTTATAAATTTTCGCATAAGAATCATGGCCTACAAAAAACATGTTTTCATCGCAATGTAATAAATTAATTTTTATACACAGCTGTAATAATACACAGATTTAAATATTTTTATGAAATTTCGTATACAGGCATATCTATATGTTTGTTTTCTCGTTTTTGGGAATAAAATTGAATAAGACAAAATTTCATTGTAGTTTTTCAATGCAAATTGACTTAAATTTTAAGGTTTTATTGAAACAAAAAAAAAACGTCCAGGAATTATAATTTTTCAGAAATTAGAATCACCCTAAAAACAAAGTGGTTCTAATTTGTGAGCGTCTACTGTACCACGATAGAGAGAAGACCATAAACAGAAAAATTTTGGAAAATGGGCGTGGCACCGCCTCTTATTAGACAAAGGAATCTACGAGATTTCGGAGCCCATAACTCGACAAATAATCGAGATATTATGACGAAAATTGGTGGACTTATTTCTACCACTTGCGGTAGTATATGTGCAAAATTTTAGTGAAATCAGTTTATGACCACGCCTACTTTTTAGTAAAAATATTTCTCGAATGCCCTTCAGAAATTTGTAACGTGACATCTCTGTAAATAAAAGTCATAAAGGGATGAAATTTTATAATAACAAGAATATTTATACGTTTAGTCGGATTATTGATACGAATTTTCAAAATGGGCGTGGCTGCGCCCACTTTATGCGGCACGGGCTTTATATATATTGCACCGTGTTTCCAGCAAACGTAAAAAAACTATGAAAGCTTACAATATTTGGCTCCACTCGAACTGAGGCTTCCTTTCTTGTTTTGTTTTTTTTAATTTTTGATACCTTTAGTCATAATTTGGTTGGGAAAATTGTAAAGATTGTAGCAAAAAACGTAGTATCAGAGCTTACCAATTAGAAACTTCATTTAATTTGTTTAAAATAATACCTGCTTGATATTTACCTGACATTATTTGTTTAAAATATTTAACTTTTGCTCCCTTTCATATAAATTGGCCATTTAATTTATTTATCTAATAACATATAACTTCGCTTGTATGAATGAACTGAAATTATACGCGGTAATGCTGCCAAATTTTAACAATACTCTTCATAAGCGATTATGAAATTTACTGTTATTATGCGTTTTTGTTGTTAGAATTGCAAAGTTTTGGTATGGATCGATAGAGCTGAGCGTCAGGAACTCAGGGTTGGAAAATCTCATTTTTGGCAAAAATGTCCCTTACTCGAAAATGAAAATACCTCTTACGCAAAAATGCACTTTAAACGACGATATGTATGTATGTATGTATATATATTTAAAAAAGAGTTATTATAAGGGAATTTCCTGCTTTTAGTGGTTGTAATATTTAGTATCCGATGTATATTATGTAGAGAATAGAAGAAATAACAATAGTTAAGATAAATTCACTGATTAAACTCCATGTAATTGAAAAGAATTGGTGGTAATTGGTGGTAATTGAAAGTAATTGGTGAAAGAATTGAAAAAGTTGTACTTACTTACCAATTACCATTATAAAGTAATTGTACTTGATACTTGAATTTTTTTAATTATCAAGTAATGGTACTTGGACCAAGTACACATTTTACACATTTATTTTCTTGGCGTTTTTATCTGCCATTTTTATGGTATCGCTTGGTTTATTTTGAGCTCCAGCTGCGGAAGTACTTGCTAGAGGCTCTGGGAATTGAGGGTAAGTAATTTGGACATTCGGGGAACAAGACCGTGCCCTTGGTTCAATTGCCGTTTTTTCTTTTCCGGCTTTTTCATTTATATCAAACGATTTAAATGTGAAATACGCATTGCGCACGCGATCGTTTGAGGAAGTGCCTGGGGCACTCATATGGTCAATTTTCTGGCTGCTAACGTTACATTCGCATGGAGTTTTTATTTAGTTTATACGAAATAATAACAAAAATGTTAGAAACGTCCAAGGTTCTGCTACTTATGCTATCAGGTAGACCTATACCTTCATTTTAAGAGTCTGATGGCTACCATACCGTAAAAGTTATAAGCGCGTGAAACGCGAACTTGCTGAGACAATCATCCCAATTTTACTTCATGTTATATAGCAAGGATGTCACAAGGTCATGGCATACCGCTTTACCAAAATCTTTAGGATTTTTTAACGTAATTTAACATAAAATAAGGCACTGCCTACGTTACACAAAGCACTGCTAACGTTACACGTGCGAAAACTGAGTATCTCTACATATAATAAAATTGTAACCGTTGATCTCTGTACATTGCAGATATACAGAAAATAAAAAAAGGAGCCAGAGGAATCCAAATGAACTGTTTTTAAAATTTCTGTCGGTCTGACTGTCTGTCTGTCCTTATGTTTGTGCGCGGGTCACTAAAAATTGGAATGATGGAATTGAATGAAACTAGTCAGAGTTATAATAGCGCCATTGTATTATTATTATTATTATAGATGTCTACTTTGAGATTTAAGATATCCCTTATTTCTATAGCTCAACCAGTTTTGGAGTTATCGACCAATATGTGGACCAAGGGTGATCCAAAATGTGCTAGTACAATATGGGTATCAAATAAAAGGTGCTGATGAGTGCTGCAATAAATAATTCTATTAAATTCAATATCTCGATTGGTTTCGGAGATATCTCCCTATCCCTATCCTTATCCCTATCCCTCCAAGTTTTGATATCCTACGGAAAACACTTCCAGAGATATTCAGCATGAAAGATTTAGTTTGTATGGGTTGTTCCACGCCCCTTTTCTAATAGCTCTAATTTTTTCATCCAGAAAATGATTATTGAAAGTTTCATTCATTTCTATGCAGTAGTTTTTGTATGACGCGGCCGTTATGGTAAAAAAAACACATTTTTGGTCTCATTTTTCCCACATTTTGGTCAATAACTAGGGAACTGGATGAGATATCCAAATGAAAGTTGTCCTGAATGTTTGAGTTAGGCGTTAAGTTATAGAATGGTGAAAGTTTCATGCAATTCTATTCAGTAGTTTTTGTGTGATGCGCGCACAATCATACAGACGGACAGACAGACAGATAAACTTCTAAAAATTGTAGATTTGGGTTCCGCTGGTCCAATAACGACCTCTCCTATCAGTTTTTCTTGAATATCTTCAATGTACAGACCTCGACCTGTTACAATTTTATTATATGTATTATATAGATAAAAAAAATCACTGCTAACGTTACATATTATTTAAGCTAACAATGTCTTCAAATCTTTGGAAGTTTAACTTTTTTTAATTGGAACGTGAGATATACGTATAGTATTAAGAAAATATATAAACAAATTAAATTAAAACGTATTTTAACATGTCTTAAAAAAACTTTTTTGGTTTTGCAGTGCTAACGTTACATAAGATTTTTGCGGCACATTTACTTTTCACATAACTGCTAGTTGGAACATAACTTCTTTAAAAACTTTACGTGCTATGATAATATAGCTAATTTTCTAATAGATAAAACTTGAACGGCTAAATTTAGTCGCAACAAACATGTTATATTTACCTTTTTGTTTACTGAACTACTTCCGACCATATTTTTTTTTAATCACAACGTTTTATAAAAAGAGCGAAAAGTTTAATTTAAAACGACTAAAATTGAATGCCACTGTTTTCAACAGCGACTATAATATGTCATGAACCCCGCAAGACCCCAGTGCTTGCAATATTTGACAAAAAAAAAACTACTTGATTTGGGTAAGTGGAAAATTAGCTGAAAACTATTAACAGCGAACAGGATTAAGTGGAGTCATTGGCCAAATAGCGGTAAATTGCCGATATCTCAAAAACCTTCCCATAGAATTAAAAATGAACCCGATTTTCGGAATCAGCGACCGATTTTACATATAGATAGGATAGTCGCATCCAAAGTACAGACAAAAAAAAATTCATTTTGTGATCCAGTGTATTTAATCAGACCTTTGAAGTAAATATAAGTATTATTTTGCATTCACTTTATTTTTTTTATTTAATTGGCTTGGTTTCAATTCTGCTGGAAGAGATTTATGAATAACTTGGTCAAAAAGGGCTAAAACAATAATAAAACTGATTTCAATAATCTAGTATATTACATATTTCGCACTTGTCCCAGGAGTCACAAAAACTTGTCCCAGGAGTCACAATTTTAAATATTGAAAATAGTTAATTGAATTTGAATATATAAAATATCTTTATAGAATATGGTACTATGCAGTATGTTTATTCGACCATATACAAATTGTAGGTGAAAGTTGAATAGTTGATCTAAAATTCGTATTCGTGCTCATAAAGGTGCAACAAAGGGATTTTTCGGTGTCCCAGGAGTCACACTCATTTACTGAGTAGTTACAAAGCTATTTGTTATTATTTAGCCAATTATTTTAATGCATTTGTTGTATTGGATATTTATCCATGTCGATAAATATATTTCATAGCAATTTAAGTCCCGATGTCAGTTTTATAATTCAAAGTTGACTAAGCTCTGGAGTCAAATGTCCCAGGAGTCACGATGGAATGTCCCATATACGAGTATATCAAAACGATCAGAATGAAAAAAATGATTGAACCATGTCCGTCCGTCCGGCCGTATACACTCTAACTTGCGCAAAAATAGAAATATTTTAATGAAATTTGGTACACAGATTCTAATGGGAACAGAGAAAGTTGGGGTTGAAAATAAGGCATTTGTGTGTATTTCAAAAAACACGTAAAACATGATAATTCAGTCACAAATAAAGCCCGAGTGATGAAATGACGTTATGCCGTTATGAGGAAACGTGCTGAAATTTTGAAAAATGGGCCAAGAGGAGCAAATTTTCAAAAATGTATAAGTAAAAACTCAAGAACTGTAACAGATAAATCGAGTAAGCTTGGACTACTGATTTGCTTGCCAAGGCAAACGTGTGGAAAAAAAATTACCCAAGTCGGCAGGGACCACGTATGTACATATGTATATATAAAAATATATGTAAAATATATAAAAATATAATACGCATACATATATATATGTAGGTATAATATAACATTTTATGCGATATGTTTGTCAAACATATACATAAGTAATTCATTGAAAATTCCATAAGTTCCACTGTAGACATAAAACCAAATAAATATAAGTTTTTTAAAATGTGCGTGAGAGCAGAAACTATATCGACTGGCGCCGTATGTTTTATTATTTTTTGCGCAAGATGCGCACGGGTCCAGCTAGTTATATTATATTATATTATATTATATTATATTATATTATATTATATTATATTATATTATATTATATTATATTATATTATATTATATTATATTATATTATATTATATTATATTATATTATATTATATTATATTATATTATATTATATTATATTATATTATATTATATTATATTATATTATATTATATTATATTATATTATATTATATTATATTATATTATACTTTATTTTACCTTATCTTATATTATTTAATTTAATTTAATTTTATATTGTTTTAATTTTACTTATATCTATATTTATGTATATACATATATTTGGAGCGGTGCAGTGCTCTTACTGTCGGCAATGCAGTTTGCCGGTAAATTAATAGACCAGCTGATTCCACTGTCGATAGGAGCTAACAGCGCCACCTGTTGGTACAGCACATCCGATGCAACTCTGCACGAGATAAAAGTTGCATAGTATGTATGTATGTATTTATTTATGTATTTATATTTATGTATGTATGTATATATATTGATAAGTATTTATTCACTAAATAGTTTTTAAATACTTATCTTTGGAGTTTTTTCACAATCCCGTCGGAGGGAAATCGCTTCGAAAGTTTCTCGGCTCAGATTTTACCAAAAAGCCGATTAAAAAAACGAGTGGAAATGAAAATTTACAATAAAAAACGCGGACCGATATAATTTGGCTTATGAAGCTGCCAATGTTGCCGTATAACTTGTAACTCTGTTATTTAACGTCCGATTTTTAAAATTGATACGTCATTATTTTCGTATTTCGAAGCTCTATATTTTCTTCTAATGCCCTTTTGAACTCTGAAGTCAAATAACAGAGTTACAATATAAAACAATTTCGGCGGTATTTCGCGGGATCTGAAAAAAAATATACATTTTGTCCTTAATCCTCTCAATGTAAGCTTCCAATTTAGGGGCGGACTTTTACAACTTTACATATACTGAATTGCTGAAAAAAAAATTAGTTAAATAACAGCTACATTAAAAATTCGTCGTGACGTAACTTCTTTGTTTATTAATTTAGTAAAACCGGTTGAAGGCAACATTGTCATGCAATTTGAAGCACTTTCATTTGGCAAAACAAAGAGGATAATTCATAGACATACAAATAAGTTAGCTGACCAAACTATGTGAAAACGACTTCAGAGCTCAAAAGGTAATTAGAAGGAAGTGTAGAGCTTCAAAATACGAAAATAATGACGTATCAATTTTAAAAATCGGATGTTAAATAACAAAATTACAAAAAAAAAAACAATTTCGGCGGTATTTCGGGGGATCAAAAAAAAATTTTTTTTTGTGTCCATTAACCCTCAACATAAGCCTCAAATTTAGGGGCGGACTTTTACAACTTTTTTTTTTCGACCCTATCTAATGTACGTACATACATATATAAAAGAATTGCTCGTTTAAAGGTATTAGATATAGATAAGCTTATACCCTGCAAAAAAGCCGAATACTCCATGCACGCGTGTACAGAGTACTCGCTGTGGACCAACCGAGTACTCCTCAACCTGCCACATTTCATATAAAAAATATGGTCCATTTAACATGGCGATGTCCTAGGCAGGGATCACATACTGTGTAACCTAAATCAAACGCGCGCCGTCAATTTACTGTCAAAAATTTCTCATGCCCATACAACTTGTATGGGAGTAACCGAAATTGAACGGCGTGCGTAAAAAGCAAATTCGACGCCCAATTTTTGTTTTGCGTGACAGTTGAAATTAAGCACTGTGGGTGATTGTTTGCAAAAAAATTGACACTTGCTTTTGATATCGTGTCTGTTAGGTACATATTCCACAAAATAACAAGATTTTCTCTGATTTTCTGTATTTTTCTATTTCTTTATCTGAACACGCACGCAAGTCAATTTCGGTTCAACGCATATGGAAAATTTGCGTGCGTGCGTTAAATTGACGACTTGCGTTTGATTTAGGTTACACAGATACACCGATTTCCGCATGACACCCGAGTAATCCAAGGAGTACCTACATGGGACCAACCAACATGTTGTGGCGCGTTCGATGTCTCATTATTACTAAATCGTGCACGTTCAAACGAGCATGCATATGTACAAGTGACATTGTGTCTCTTTCTACAACATGTTTACATAAAATGAAATAATGTATAGAAACATTGTTGCTAAACAATATAAATGTCATACAAATATATTTGGTGAACAGTATTTATGTAATATTTTCAACCTTCACTCTCGTGTTACACCTGAATAAAGTAATACATATTATGATCGTTGTTATTGATTAATAAAGAATATATGATATATAACCGGAATTTAGTGAGTAATGTTACTGGCGCAGTCGCGAAATTATTGAAAATAATTTCATTTACGAACCTACGACATCAAATCGATTAATTATTTAAAAAAACCCAAAAAAAATAAAAAAAAAACCGTTGTACCGCTTCGCTGCAATTAAATAAAAAAAAAAAAAAAAAAAAAAAAGAAAAAGAACAATCGAAAGCATACGTAATGGTATGTAAATGATGAACATGTTCGTGAATTTCATACTTCAATTAAAATAACTTAATAAGGACAAAAATTTAATAATTTAATAAATAAATTAGAAAAGAAAAAGTTGATACCGTTACTCTGAAAGAAAATATAAGTACATGTGTACGCGAAGTTCAAAGTCCAATTTTAAACGAAAGTACTGCCAACAACAAAAAACCATTGGGCAATTGGAAAGAACATATTTTTGTTCAAGTTCACGAAAGCTTAGTGAGCGCGAGAACAAAAACAAAAAAAACATTTAAGCTAAGTGCCAAACCTTTTTTCTTAACAACAAAAGTTAACAAGAATTGCATTAACTAAAAGAGACATAATAAAAAAGCAACAACTGTTTGTTCTCTTTCGTATGTCAGAGCAACAAATAAATGAGATTTGCTCACAAATAAACTTATTAAATTTAAATATAATCACACTTAACAATTCAAAAATGGAAGAAAAGAAGGAGAGAAGAGATCGCGTTGTGCAAAGCGTTAAGCTGGTATCCCCTTTTGATGGAGACTTCAACTACCTATCGCTTTATGTTAGCAGCATCGACAACATAATCCCACCTTTTAATACGCTTACTGCCGAAGAGAAACCATTTTACTTCCAGTGCATTATTAGTACAATTCGTGGAGCAGCTTTAGATGTTATAAGAAGAGAACAACCGTCTGATTGGCTAACTTTGCGTGAGTTGTTAATTAATGAATTCTCAGATCATACACCTATTACTACTTTAATATTGGCGATTGATAAAATTAAGCTTTGTACAAGTGTAAAGCAATTATGTGAAGATATAAATCAAGAAGTATGTAAAATAAGAGATAGAATTAAATTAAGTTACTTAGATAATTCTACTGAAAATTTCTTAAATTTAGAGCTTAAGCAAATAAGTATGAAAACGTTAAAAAGAGAATTGCCAAATCATCTTACTGCTTTGGTTAATATTAATTCAGCAAATGACCTAAAATCTGCTATTCGAGTTTTGAAAGAGAATGGCGAATATGAAGAGAGTTTCGAATGCCAACAAAATAAAAAGCAAATAGTTAACCCAAGTAAAACCAACATGTATAAAAGGAATTCTAATATACGTCAAGATACAAACATTCATAGCAACCTATCACAGGCTCCTTATTTCTACTCATATCCTCCCTTCCCTATGCCAATAGATGCTAATTTTAATTCATATCAACAAAATTTCTCCAATAGTAGAATGCAAAATGCACACAATATGCCAAATATTTATAACCCACAAAGTTGTCAACAGCGAATTCCATACAACCAAGGAAATAATTCCAATCAGTCCCGCTTCAATAAGCAAAATATTCAACAAGGTGATCCGTATATGCAACGAACTAATTCTAATCAATCCCGTATTAGACGTTCCGGCGCACCAACGCCAATGGAGTCAGATGAACAGAATTTTCATTTACAAGCCTCGGAAAATTACCAAGAATCCAGTTAAATATTGAGAATGAGCTTCATGATTTTTTGATCGATACTGGCTCGTCTGTTAATTTAATCAAACCAAATATTATAAAAAGTAAAGTTTTTTCTTCCGAACCCATAACTTTAAAAACAGTTACTGGTTCAATCGTCATTAACTATATGCAAGAAATGATTGACAATAAACAAAATAAAATAAAATTCTATGTTTATGATTTTTCTAGTAATTACGATGGATTGTTGGGATGGAATGCTCTAAACCAATTAGGTGCGAATATAGACATACCAAGCAAGAGTATTACGTTAAACGATATGAAGTACAAGTTCGTGGACGAAGTCTTTTGTAATGAGTATACTAACCTTTTGGACGAATTAGGTATTAAGCAGGATGACAATGAAAATAGGTTTAAGCTTGATCACTTAAATAAAGAAGAACGAGAAAAACTACAAGTTCTCTTAGATAAATATAACAATTTATTTTATAAAGAAGGCGAAAAGCTAACGTTTTCAAGTTCAGTAAAGCATAGAATAAAAACTGTCCACGATGACGCAATTTATGTAAAAGCTTATAGGTATCCAGAAGTTCACAGGATGGAGGTAAATAAGCAAATTAAAGATATGTTAGAGCAAGAAATAATTTGCCATAGTAGCTCGCCATATTCTGCTCCTATTTGGTTAGTGCCAAAAAAAAACTGATGCATCTGGCATTCAGAAGTGGCGTATCGTTTTGGATTATCGTAAATTAAACGATATAACAATTAGCGATAAATATCCTATACCTAATATGGATGACATTTTGGACAAACTTGGTAGGTGCATGTACTTCACCACGATTGATCTTGCGAATGGGTTTCATCAAATAGAGATGGACCCAGAAGATCGTAAAAAGACAGCATTTTCAACACAAAGTGGTCATTATGAATTTCTCAGAATGCCATTTGGGCTGAAAAATGCACCTGCCACGTTTCAACGACTGATGAATACGGTCCTAGAAGGTCTTATTGATGTCAACTGCAGGGTTTACTTGGATGACATAATAGTATTTAGTACGTCACTGCAAGAACATATCGATGCCCTCAGTAAAGTTTTTGATAGGCTAAATAAGGCTAACTTAAAAATTCAGTTAAATAAGTGTGATTTTCTAAAGAAAGAGACAGAATTTCTCGGTCATATTATAACGAGATACGGCGTTAAACCGAACCCAAATAAAGTAGCGGCAATTATAAAGTATCCAGTTCCTAAAACCGAAAAAGAAATAAAACGATTTCTCGGTTTAGCAGGTTTTTATAGAAAGTTTATCAATAATTTTTCAGCAATAACTAAGCCATTAACTCATTGCCTAAAAAAAGGTAACAAAATTGATGTAAATGACGAAAATTATTTGAAAGCAATAGATACAATTAAGTTATTAATAACCAATAGTCCAATTTTAACCTACCCTGACTATAGTAAATTGTTTACCCTTACGACTGACGCATCAAATCAAGCCTTAGGGGCCGTATTAAGCCAAGACGGTCATCCTGTTTGCTACGCCAGCCGTACTCTAAATGAACACGAGCTTGTTTATTCTACAATCGAAAAGGAATTGTTAGCTTTGGTGTGGGCAACAAAATATTTCTGGCCTTATTTATATGGTAGAAAATTTATCGTAAACACTGACCATCGCCCTTTGCAATGGCTGCATAACTTAAGAGAGCCAAATTCAAAGTTGCAGAGGTGGAAAATAAGGCTAAACGAATTCGACTTTGATGTTAAGTATATCTCTGGCAAAGAAAATTTGGTGGCAGATGCCTTATCACGAATTGAAATTCACGAATGCAACTTCGGTGAGAATGCTTCAAATATAGCAACAGTTCATTCTGCTGAAGAAGATTCAGAAAATTTCATTAGAATCACAGAAAGGCCTCTAAATATTTTTAGACATCAACTAATGCTATTAAGAGGTGATAGTACTTCTTTTAATACGAAGCAAATATTTAAGAACATCCTTCATACCGTAGTTTATACCGATCTCAATAACGATTTAATAAAAGAAGTAATCAGTAAATACCTCATTAATTTTAAAGTGGCAATCTTCATGCCGAATGATGATGACTTTATAGTTTTCCAAAATGTGTATAAATCGCTAATTCAAAATAGACGAAATTTAATAGTTCGCACAACCAAACTACTGGAAAATATATTAGAATATGCTGAGTTTAAATCTAAGATTTTGCAAATACACCTTGAAGGGCTTCATCAAGGAATCGAAAAGGTGGCTAAATGTTTTAAAACGAAATACTATTATCCAAATTACTTAAAAGAAATCACCAAAATAATCAATGAATGTGAGTTATGTAATAATTGTAAAAATGATCACATTTTATGTAAGACTCCCCTCAAAATCACACCTCCTGTCTACGAGACAAGGGAAAAATTTGTAGTTGACTTTTGGGAATGGGATAAACATCATTACTTAACGTGTATAGACCTTTTTTCTAAATATGCTTTAGTAGAGGAAGTAACTACAATGAATTGGTTAGAAACCAAGAAAGCGCTATTGAAAATATATAACGTAATGGGGCCTCCGAAAACATTAAAGATTGACCAAGACCAAGGTATGAATAACATCAATATTAAACAATGGTGTGACCAGCTAAATATAAAATTAGAAGTAACTACAGGGAAAACTGGTATTGGCGATATCGAGCGTTTGCATAAGACGTTGAATGAAAAATTGAGAATTATAAATACTTCTGACAACAACGAAATAAAATATTATAAAATAGAGCAAACTATTTTTACATATAATCATAACATTGTGCATTCTACTACTGGCGAAACGCCGTACAATATATTCTTTAATAAATTATCTCCAAAAATAAGTCCGCAATTGGTAAAAGAAAAGAGAATACATAATATTAACGTGAAACGTACAGATATCCCCATTGACACCAATTTTGTCAATGCTGAGAATTCTAGGAAACGTTTAGACAAAACAAAAAATCCGTTTAAGCAAGTTAAGTTAGTCAAAGCAGAAGATGACAACGAGCACTTTGTAGTTAAATTTAAAAATAGAAATGTAAGAAAATACAAAAGTCAATTTAAGCGAAAAAAGAAGAAATAATTGTCTTCATAATTTACTATTGAAATTTTAACGTAATTTTGTTTAAGAGAATTTGTATTTAATTGCATTCATACTTACTATAGAATAAGAATATTGTAATTTCTTAAGGTGAGACGAGTGACATTGTGTCTCTTTCTACAACATGTTTACATAAAATGAAATAATGTATAGAAACATTGTTGCTAAACAATATAAATGTTATACAAATATATTTGGTGAACAGTATTTATGTAATATTTTCAACCTTCACTCTCGTGTTACACCTGAATAAAGTAATACATATTATGATCGTTGTTATTGATTAATAAAGAATATATGATATATAACCGGAATTTAGTGAGTAATGTTACTTACATACATACATACAAATGTACGCACTTGTCGTTATCGCGATATACATACATTCGGTTTTCGTAGCAATGTTCGGCTAACTACGAGTCGACACAGATAAACGAGTCGCTCGCTTGGGTCTATGTTTATGATCACTTGGAAAGTACTCCTACCTACCACAAAATGGATCATATAATCCTATGGTTTTTACAGGGTATAAGCTATACGCATACATATACATCGTCGTTTAAAGTTTCATAACCGCATAACCGTCACTTGCGCCAAAAATGAGATTTTCCAACCCTGAGTTCCTGACGCCAAACTATCGATCCATGCCAAAACTTTGCAATTTTAATAACAAAAAAGTTGAATAACAGCAAATTGCATAACCGCTCATCAAGAGTGTTTAAAAAATTTGGAAGCATTACCGCATATGATTTCAGCTCAGTTATACATACATATTAAAGGGCTGCACGAATGGATTCGAAACGACCAACAAAATATTCGCGGCCGTCCAATTACAGTACCTACTTGTTTATTACTAAATCCTGCATGTTCAAACGAGCATGCATATGTACATACATACATACATATGTACGCACTTGCTTCGCCGTTATCGCGATATACATTCGGTTTTCGTAGCAATGTTCGGCTAACTACGAGCCAATGCTCTCTTGGGTCTATGTTTATGATCACTTTGAAAGTACTCCAACCTACCACAAAATGGATCATATAATCCCATGATTTTTACAGGGAACATATGAAATACACATGTATGTATGTAATTATACTAAATGGTATGTCGGTATGCCTGCGATCTGGTGGAATGGAAAGCAGGTAATGAAATTTTCCATGTTTATTATACATTATTGAATCTTTTGTTTAACATTTGTTTTTGCATATATGGACATATGTATGTAACAGGGTTGGGCACAGTGCATTCAATTTTGATTGCATTCAGCCTTGCATTCTCCAATCACTGATGAGTGGTAGTGAAAATTTGATTTGCATTACCATTCACTATTGAATGGTAATGCAAATGTGGCTTGCACTACCATTCAGTAGTGAATGCGAATGCAAATGTGGCTTGCACTACATTAATTGCATTCCCACTACAAGTATGATTTGTGAAAACCTATGATCGTAGTTTAGGCATGAAGTAGCCAATCTATTTAATAACGGGAAGGAAGTTTGTGAAATATTCTACATATGGAATTAGCTTAGAAAATTGATAATTTTATGTTAAAGATGAAATGTGTTTATGTTTTTTAATTAATGTTTTTGTGTAGTATGAAGCTTCAGCTATCAGATCATGTCAAAAATTTTCAAATGAATTCGAAAAAATAGGCGAATTTCCAATATTTTCTCAACAAATGCCATATGCAAAATACCTCTGTGAGCCACTGTATAATTATTAGAAGGCTGCACGAATGGATTCGAAACGGCCAACAAAATATTCGCGGCCGTCCAATTACAGTACCTACCTGTTTCTGTCGTTTTAGAATAAACGCAAGTAGAGCACAACCATAAACAGAAACAATACAATTACTTATTCGTAGCGACAATTACATGACCTTAAAAAGGTTCTGCAAATAGTGTACACTACTTGCGAATACTTCGAATATAATCGAAATATATGTATGTACATACATATTTTCATAAACACACATCCAGACGTTGTGTTCAGCTGCTAGTGTTTTTTTTTTTTTTTTTTTTTTTTTTTTACGAGGAGGAAGCATCGAAAGCCTTTACCCCGTCAGTGTGGGACTCTAACCCGAACTAAACCTCCTACTGTCATCGTACCGAACCCCCCGGTACTACCGTCAAGCTACCGTCGGGAGGTGGGTTGAGCACTAGGCTCGCAGTCCGTAATGGTCGCGTTATTGCCCTCAGTCTGCCTTAAAAGGCTTCACCCATATATTTTATTTTTTTTTGTTTTTTTATAAAAGTGGTCAGTGTTAGGTGATCTGCGGAGGCCAAAGCTCCGTACCACGCGCATTGACGGATGCAGGAGGCTTAACTCCTCTACGTATCCGTCTATAACGGATGCAGGAGGACGAGCTCCTGTACGTATCCGTTCCACTCTAAGTGTTCAATTTAAGGTGGTCTGCGGAGGCCAAAGCTCCGCACCACGAGCGATGACGGATGCAGGAGGCCTAGCTCCTGTACGTATCCGTAACGGATGCAAGAGGCCGAGCTCCTGTACGTATCCGTTTCATTCAAAGTTCACAATGTTAGGTGGTCTGCGGGGGTCAAAGCTCCGCACCACGCGCGATGACGGATGCAGGAGGCCTAGCTCCTTTACGTATCCGTAACGGATGCAGGAGGCCGAGCTCCTGTACGTATCCGTTTTATTCAAAATTCACAGTGTTAGGTGGTCTGAGGGGGTCAAAGCTCCGCACCACGCGCGATGACGGATGCAGGAGGCCTAGCTCCTGTACGTATCCGTAACGGATGCATGAGGCCGAGCTCCTGTACGTATCCGTTTCATTCAAAGTTCACAATGTTAGGTGGTCTGCGGGGCCAAAGCTCCGCACCACGCGCGATGAGGGATGCAGGAGGCCTAGCTCCTGTACGTATCCGTAACGGATGCAGGAGGCCGAGCTCCTTTACCTATCCGTTCCGTTAAAAGTCTCAACGTACGTGTAATTAGAAGGAATATTCTGACACAATTAGTGCTCCTCTAGTCGCCGTCTTCTCTCTAGACTCCTCAGTGTTTTCATCGTGTTTGCTATTACGTCACTTGCTGCAATCCATTTTGCCTTGCTTTCTAGCATATGCTTCACGAACGACTCAGGTGTATAGTCTCCTCCAAATATTCTACGGAGCTTGTTTCTAGATTCGTAAAATCTTGTACACTCAAAGAATACGTGGTATACGTCCTCTATTGCTCGCCCTCCACAGTGATCGCACGTTGGGTTTGATTCGTGCTTAAAGCGAAAGAGATAAGCCTTGAAACAACCGTGTCCAGATAGGAACTGCGTCAGGTAGAAATCGACTTCGCCGTGTGCCCTTTCCAACCAGCCTCTTAAGTCTGGTATGCATCTATGTGTCCAGCGTCCCTTCGTGGAGTTATCCCATCTGTGATGCCAGCTTTGCATGCTGGTCTCTCTCGCCGCGGAGCGTTCGTCATCGTTTTGGGCAATCAGTGCAGCTTCTTTTGCCAGTATGTCTATAGGGTATAGACTTGCGATAACCAGCGCGGCTTCGTCCGACACTGTTTTAAATGCGCAACACACTCGCAGCGCACACAGGCGGTAGGTCGACTTGATGCCACGGAAGTATGTTTGATGTTCTATAGCGTGCTAGTGTGAGTGTGTGTATGTGCATATGCATACACACTAGGGCGGGTCGATTGGTAGGGGCCAAAAAAAAATTAACAGGGACACATCGCAATTATAAAAATTTGGACAATTTCAAGCTTTTTTTCCCAAGAAACCATATGTCTAAAATAAATTTCGAACCAGAGCTTTTTACGATCTACATATTTCCAACTGTTCTATATATTTTAAAATAACTCGGTAACCAATACTTCGATTCTTTTGATTTTTTCGGCATTAGTTAGGAAACTTATTTGGCATATTAAGTTGGTTTTATGAAGGAAATAAAGTTCTCCCGAAATTCGCGGAACAACCCGATTTTCATGCGAATATAATACGGAAATCTATACCTAAAATTTTTCCTTAATATATTAAAATTTAGAGGTCGTGCAAATGCCTCTAAATTTCATTCTCCTTTTATGTCAGTGATGATACATAATTTTTTTCAAAGTCCTTAATGAACAAGAAAAACATTTCTTATCATTAAAAAATGGAACATATGTTTGTTGGGCTTTTATTTTTTGGTCCACCTTAATGCCATATGCACATTAAATAAACAAACAAACCAAAGAAGCAACAAGGTTTTGCGAATACTTCATAACATGGTTATTATTATGTTCTATTCTATCGTGGCGAATAGTGTACACTAATCGCTCCAACAGAGCAAATAGAAATAGTATTTGTATTCCAAATGAAAAGTATGGGTTATATTCGTATCTGCATAGAAATTGTGCTGTAACTAATTGTATAATGCATAGAGTATTCGAAAATATAGAAGAGGCAAATGGTATTGTGCAGAGGTCTAATAAGTATAAGTATTTTTTAACCTACGTGTTTAAAAGAAATTTATTAACAACCTTAAAACCTATTGATATACACAGGACATATTGCAATGCCGCGTTGGTTTCCAATCAGTTTTCTAAGCCTTATTCCATGTGTAGAATATCCCATAAACTTCCTTCCCGTTATTAAATAGATTGGCCACTTAATACCTAAACTACGATCATAGGTTTTCACAAATCATAATTGTAGTGGGAATGCAATGAATGGTAGTGCAAGCCACATTTGCATTCGCATTCACTACTGAATGGTAGTGCAAACCACATTTACATTACCATTCACTACTGAATGGTAGTGCAAGCCACATTTTAAGTGAGAGGATTAATACCAAAACAATAAATTTAATATTTTAGTAAAGCCGAACTCTAAGTATCAACCTACATATATTAATATGTGGCCGCTGTGGTGCAGTGGGTAGAGTGCTCGCCTGCTATACCAGAGGGATCGAGTTCTAACCCCAGTCCGGACAAACACCAAAAAAATTCTCTAATTAATTAAAACCCAATTATTGGGTTTTTAGAAATAGCGGTCACCTCTCGGCAGTGATATGGGTCAAAACGAGGACCCGGATGATCCTTGAATGTTTCTGAGCAATATTGGTATCAAATGAAAGGTGTTGAGCAGGACTTATACATGGAGCTCTACTCTTTATGATTCCTAGGCCGGGTCCCGAGATATCGGTCAACACGAGGACCAACAAAACAAACCAAAATCAGAAATCAAAAATTAAAAATCAAAAATCAAAAATTAAAAACTAAAACCAAAACAAACAAACAAAAACAACAAAATAGTTGCAGTGACAATGACAACAAAAAGGTATAAAAACGATAGTCGCATTTTAATCCATAGAAAACCAGGGAATAAGGATAAGGTAATACAAATCAGATTTCGAAATTGTTTACACATCAATGTTCATGAGTACTCGTTACTCACGCTTTCTTTTTTTTTTAATTTGAAAGGTTATATAACAATTATGCATAAAAAGTACTAACAGCCAGTTTCACGTTTAAGTTTAATTTAATTTTTTTTTACTTGAATTTTATATGAAATCTGACGGGGAAAAAATTAAATTTTCACTTAAATTTTTTCGGGAAACTGGCTGTTAACACATAAACAATAAAAAAATAAATTTCAGAGCTGGGCGATAAGGATTACGATTACAATATGATTACGATTACAGTAATCGTAATCTTAGAAATTTTGAAATTACAATTACTGTAATCGTAATCGTCGTTACAAAAATAAGGATTACTGTAATCGTAATCGTAAAAAACTTGAAATTACAATTACTGTAATCGTAATCGTCGTCACAAAAATAAGAATTACTGTAATCGTAATTTGAGGAGTTTTGAAATTACGATTACTGTTATCGTTGTTTGGGATTACTATGTGTACAAAAGAGTGATATACTTACCCAACATCGTTTTCCAAGAAATAATAATAATTTTTACATACAGAACTAACTTTTCAAAAGAAACATGGGAAAGTGCATGGCGTCGAGGACTGTTTATTATGCCCGCCAACGAAAATAGTCCTTCCACAGGTGCTGACGATGTAAGCAGGGTGTTGAATCTTAAAGATGCTTTCTTTATCAGATATTTTTTTAAACAGCTATACAGTGGCTCGCAGAAGTATTTTGCATAAAACATTTATGAGGAAAACGTTAGAAATTCGCGTATTTTTCGAATTCTTCCGGAAATTTTTATACTCAGCTGTACTAGTACACATAGTATTATAATTTTGATTTCATAACGGTGGATTGTAACAGAATGAAATAATCGAGATAGATATGGACTTATATATATCAAAATGATCTACTTACTTAAGCGAATGTTTGGACGAAAAATTGCCAAAATTGGTTCACGGCCACGCCCACTTTTATATATGGGAACTATAAAGTGCCCGAATAAAAACATTTTAAGCGATATCTCTGTCAAATACAAAGATATATCATTGAAATTTTGTGGTAGGAGTCCAGCTATAGATATAAAACAAAAAACACAAAAATTTTGGAAAATGGGCCGGGCACCGCCTCTTTTTAGAAGCAGGAATATACGAGAGCCTATAACTCGACAAATAATGGATATATTATGACGAAACTTGGTGTATACACTTTTATAACTTGTAGTAATACATGTTCAAAAATTTAGCCAAATCGGTTAGTGGCCACGCCTACTTTTTAATAAAGAACACCCTTTGGGAATTTGTAACGTGACATCTTTGTAACTAGAAGTCATAAAGGAATGCAATTTTGCACTAACAATAATATTTATATGCTTAGTTGGATGATTGATACAAATTTTGAAAATTGGCATGACTATGCCCAAATTTTTTGATATGGTATTATAGCTGGAGCATCGTACTATACGAACCATTTATTATTAGAAATCCAAATATGGCCAAAATCGCGCTCTGTTACGTTACAATCAGACGCACTTTTCAGTATAAACTACTACAAAAAGAGATAGATTTGGCCACTTTCAATATTTTTGGCATATTCATCTTAAAGCGCACTTCTGAAGTAACATTTTCTATAGATATGAAAATTTTTGTAGGACTTGTATGGACCACTTTGTAAGGTCTGTTACGTTACACTTTTTGGAAGTAGGTTTCGAGGTTGCTTCACATTATTGAAAAAGTCTGCTCTTCTGTCAGAGTAATTTCAACATGTAGTATATCATTTTAAAGGTGTAACTAGCATGTAATAAATGAAAAATAAATTACACTGAAAAAAAATTTTTTATGCTTTTTATACACATAACTGCTCGGTATGTTACGTTACACAAAAATACTGTTACGTTACACGTGCGATTTGCCCTTAGGTAAGAAGTGTTTTGGATCATTTAATAAAGCTTTGACTGTTGTATTTCTTAGTAGATAACCTAAATTCAGTTGTCTCAGGGTTAGAGATCCAAAAATTTGCAAAGAATGAGCAAGAAATCCGAAGGAACCAAAAACTCATTTATTATTAATCTCATTGAATTCATAGACACAAATAGCAATATATAAAGTTATTAAATTGAAATTTCATATCCTTGTTTTGAAGTGTTAAAAGTGACAATTTTCCCATCAATCACTTGAATTTGGTGAGCTGATGCTATATCACGGATATTTTTTGCATTGTTGAACTCTGCATTTATATTCAGAATGTGATTTTTTGGTTTTCTTTCGGTAGCACACCTGTAAGAATCGCTCCACGCCGCATACAGTGCCGCGACTCCATACAAATGATGGACAAAAATAGAAGGAGTGGTCAGAATTGGCTGGAAATTCACACATAGAAGTATTATACCACGCTAATTTCAAAAATGAAATCGGTTTTTCGGTACCGGTTACTCATTTCGAGAAAACCGAGTTTTTCTTGCATTTTTATATGAAAATAGTCATTGTGAACATGTGTTGATATAAGTGTAAGCAGTCATCATAATGGACTGAAAATTTGCACCTGAAAGGGCTATATCACGCCAATTTCAGAAACAATATCCGTTTTTCAGCATCTGTTACCAGTTAATTAAAAACATTTTTTTTTTTTTAATTTTTTAAAAAGGTAAAATAACTCATAATCATCGTGGACATATGTTTATAAAAACCGAAATAGTATTCAGAACTTGTTGAAACTTTACACCTAAAAGGACTAAGCCATGCTAATTTCAAAAGTGAAATTGATTTTTCGGTACCGGGTACCCTAATTAAAAAAAACGATTTTTTTTTACATTACTATATGAAAGACAAATAAGGCATAATCATTGCTGATTGTGGTGTTTACGAAAACATGAAGGAATTGTCAGAATTTATTGTAACTTTACATCTAAAGTGTCTATATTACTCTAATTTAAAAAAAGTAATCGGTTTTTTTGTAACGGGTACCCATTAAAAAAACACGGAGTTTTTGCACATCACTATTTAAAAATGAAATATGGCATATCATTGTTGCTAAGTGTTCAGAAAATTAGAGCTAATCAAAATTTGTCGAAACTTTACGCCCTAAGTGAATACATTACGATAATTTGAAAAATTAAGTAGGTTTTTCCTTACATGTTAAGCTTTAGAAAAAAGAATTCTTTAAAATAAAGCATAACCGCTGTTAAGTAAGTAAGTAATAATCGTTGTTATATGTTAATATCATATAATATGTAAATAAAAACATAACTATTTTTTATAATGACTCAGTTTCAGAGTCCTCAGAAGAGGGGGAAGTGATCACTGATTCAAATGATTCCATGCTTTGTTTGCTTCGTCACTTTCAACAATGTATTTATTAAAGCTGAGATCAGAACCCTTTAAATAATTGTTTCTCTGTTTTATATTTCTTTTAAATGCAACTAATGGATCTGACGATAATATCAAACGAGTTATTAAATCCATTATCGGGATCTTCCATTTCAAAGAGTACCCATTGGAGCCAAGAAGAGTTAAAATTAATAAATCGCTCTTTTATGTAGACAGCTTCCTTCCACCTTCTGTTCATTTCAGAATTGAACCTATAAACTTTTTATCTCACAGCATTTCTATCAAATTTAACATTAGTTAGCTTTTCACAAAAAAAAGAAAAAATTACTGATATTCTTTCTTTAAAGGGTGTTTCTAACCATAAATCTACCAAATCACTATTTATAATTTTAATTGACATTTTTATTTATTTATTATAAAAGTTTCACGTTTTTGCTTTCGACACTTTATTTTGAAGTAAGATAAACAAGTGCTGATTTACCTGCTGCGCTCACTTGCTTTCACACATATATACTTATGTGCATTAAGGTGATTAAAGTTTATATGAGAAAATGTTATTATAATATTTAAAGGGCGCTCATTGATGTTTTATATTTTAAATATTTTTTTTTTGTGTAAATGGGTAGAAAAAATATGTCAAATACAATTTATTCATGAAATTATAAACTCGCGTTGAGCAACATTTTCCACTAATAGTAAAACGTTGAAATTTTGCACAGGTAATGTGATTAGTTAGGAGAGCAAATATATAAAAAGACTCAATCAAAAAAAAAAAAAAATATCCGTATACCTTTGTTTTTGGCTCCCATACCGTGATGCATATTTAAGTATTTTAATTAGCTGATAATGTTTTCATTTCAAATCACCATGTACCTCTAAAATTTTTTTTGCACTTTTAGCTTTAATTCAACACCTTATTCTTGAAAAGCGACCCAAAAACTTAGATCTTAGGACATTCACAAAAAATATTATAAATATAGATCAGCTAAAATAATACTAAAAAAAGGGCATTTAGTCACTTTTTCAAAATTGAAAATTTTCAAATATTGGAAAAAGGTGGAAGAGATTTCGATTGTTTCTGTTAGTGGAAGGTCCAAACTACCATAAACAAAAAAAAAAATTTCACGGAATTTCATATTTTTTTTTGTCCCCAAAATTTACCAATTTTCGGATTTTGGTATGTTTAATCATATATTTATTTATCAATAAAAAAGAAATATTTGTATATTTGTTTTTTTCATGAACCATACATTTTTTGGTTTGTCGCATATATCTTTATCAAATTGCAAAAGTTGATCTTGCTAGGAATAAAAATGTATTTTTAACAAATTTTTATCTGCGACCACTTTTATGTGCGAAGCGCCGAAATGAAATGGTATGTAGAAAATAGGTGTACTTTGAGGGGGTGTGTGAGGCTGAAAGTTGTTTTTATAAATAACTTATGAACTTCTCTTAGTTGGAGTTTTAGCTGTAACTTGACATCAAAACATATAAGTTTCAAGACAGTCGATTTTTGTATTTTTGTCCACCTTCGCGGCACTGTGCGCCGTCTTTCAACAAGATTTTTCAGTTTTGCAATCGGCATTTCGTCATCGGCTTATTTCATCTTCTTTCGCCGTTCATTCTGGGCAGCTGCACGTTTCTTTTTAAAATCATCAAATTTCTTTGATCTTTAAAGTTTTCCCAAAGAGCGTATATGGATAAGAGAGTGCAGTCTGTGAAACTTCACACTAGATGTCACATTTCGCGCGAGATTGGACCCGCGAAAAAATTTTACTAATTTAAAAACAAATGAGTGAAAATTTTGCGGGTCCCATCTCGCGCGAAATGTGATATCTAGTGTGGAGTTTCAGCAGACTGCACCCTCTTATCAATATACGCTCTTTGGTTTTTCGATGAAATTCTGGTTTATTTGAGCCCTGCTCAGCTTTTGCTAAACATCAAACAAATTTTTGGGTTAGTCGAAACACACAACTTTTGGCTCTGAACAAAGAGATAACTACAAAGTCTACTAATGTAATGGTTTATATGGAAAATAGACTGGAAATGCTCGAAGAAAAATGTTTTTTTTTGGTTTGTTAACGGGCCAGATTTTGCACAAAAAAACTATTTTGAGTTTAGGTCTGTTACGTTACATTAAAAAATGCGGTCGTATTCGTTGTAATCCAAAACTCTCATAACATTTTTCTCCCCTAAATATTTAATTGATTTACCTTCAACTAACTTAAATCTATCTGGGAAAAGCAAATACAACATTAAAAATAATATTCCTTAGATTACTTTTTTATTTCGTAATATAATTTTTTCAATTTTTGTTTTTCAAGCGACACCAGAGAAACTATCGCAAAATTTGTTAAGGAAATAATAGATTATGTGATGAACTGGCGGATAGCATACTTTGGCATCTATGTAACCCCAAAATAATGCAAAGCACACAAAATTTGAAAAAAAAAAATTTTTTTTCTGTGGTTTCGTTTTTGGCGATATTGGCCATATCGAGGAATGGAACAAAATACCTGCGGAATTTCGCCAAAAAATAGTAGAGTCTATCCCTAAGCCCTCGGGAGCCATTTCGAAAAGGAATGGACATCATTAAAAACATTAAACAGCGTGTAGATGAATTTATTCACCAAATTACAAAAATGCAAAATACTGTGAGCAAAAATGTTTTTTTTTTTTTATTTTATATTAAAGATGAAATGCATTTTTGTTTTTTTTTAATGAATGTGTTTGTGCAGTATGAAGCTTCAGCTATAATATATTAAAAATATTTTCCAATTAATTAAAAGAAAATAGGCGAATTTCCAACGATTTTCAACAAATGCAATATGCAAAATACATCTGTGAGCCACTGTAGCTCGATTTTTAAGCATTAGGCCATTGTCTCCAGCCCACTAAAAGCTGCTATCTCAACCGCATATGAGACATAATTTTTATAGTTTTTAGCACTTATTTCAGTGCCAAGCATATTTTCCCCCCTACTCCATTAAGTATCAAAAGCAATTTTAATACTTTTTTACATGTAATTCTTAAATTTGTAATTTAAGATTACAGAAAATAAGGATTACTGTAATCGTAATTTTAGAAATCGCATCTGATATAAATTTAGCGATTTTTGGCGATCTCATTTAGCAATGGCGATTTCTAGAATCCGGGTACAGGATTTCGCAAAGGTGATAAACTAGATAGAACACGGATGTTCCTAATCCAATCCACAAAGGTACAAAAAGTAAATATCAACATTTAAAAGACTTAAAACGAGTGATACCGTCCGATTGTCATAGCTTTTATGACAATTTACCACATTTACCTTAAGACTTCTTTACCTATGTGTAAACAAAATTACGTTTTCTTAATTAAAATTTAATATATGTATATATAAGTTTTATTACTTTTTGCTTCAGAAAATACCAAAAAAAAAAAATAATTATATTGAACCCTTTGGATTTTCATTACCGCCTATAGGTTGTTTTGTGCCAAATAAGAGTTGCACAACCGCATATCAAAAAAAAGAGTTCTAATAATTAAATTTGTTTCTTTTTTATACTAAGTTGATGTTTTAGCTAACAAACTGATCTACGTAACTATTTAAATTTAAGTTTATACGCAGAAAAAGTAAAGTAAATGAAATAGTTTTTATTCTCTCCTCTTAAATTCAACCATCATAAGATATGTTGTTATGAACTTTAAACGACGACATATATGTACACACGTGAGTTTTTCTATAAGCTATGTATTTGGGTATTTGACTGACTTCTCCGCATTTGTTCTACCAACACTCAACTTGAGTGGTAGTTAAACTAACTGGGCTATTCGGCAACTGTCTTTCCAAAACATTCGAAAGGAAACAAGCATTTTTTTCTTCTTGAAAGATGGTTGTATTTGGAAAGATAGTTGCCAGAATAGCCCTAAAAACTAAGACCGGTACTCATAAAAAATAAAATAGGTTTTAAAAATTGTATAAAGTGACATTTTTATACAATTTTACGATTTTAACGGCTTTATAAATCTATTTTATTTTTTTATGAAAAAAAGAGAAAAGTTTAATGAAGTTTAGTTTTTATATTTCTATTTTTATTATTACTTTTTTATATTGAATACATATGTATGTACATATGTTATTTTATTATAGACTTACATGTTAACACTTAAACCACTTAAACTAGAAATGTTTGGAAACTGCAATTTTCCAAATAAATATCGATCTACTATAATCAAACTACTCACCGATATATGTACTAAGCAGACCTGTTAAATTCCGATTAAAATTAATAATGATTAATTTTTTTGGATTTTTTAATTTTAATGATTATTTTGATTGTCTTACATGAACCGGACAATTAATAATCGATTAAATTAAAAAAATTGTAAAATCATGATTACTAACCATTAAAAAAATAATCGGAAATAATCATATAATCACATAATTTTTTTTAGTCGCATGATTATTTTTAATTGCCCAATTATTTTTAATTGTTTGATTATTTTTAATTGCCAAAATTTTTTTAATTGTATGATTATTTTTAATTGCTCGATTATTTTCAATTGTGCGATTATTTTCTTTAATATGATTAAATTATTTTTGAAAATAGGTATGTGTAGGTATGTACACATATATATATATACATGTATGTGTGTTTGTATGTGTGCATGAATAAGTGTATGTACCCTGCAGTAAATTTGTTTCACTGCTGAAGGATCAGTGATGATTCTTTGTTGAATATTCATCACTGTCGTCATAACTTAGTATATTTTTATTTGTTTTTGTTTTTTTTCTGAGGAAAGCAAACCATTTATATGAAAAATTCATCAGTCTTTATATGAAAGTATTCACTGATGCCTCCTCGTCATAGGTGAATTGCATCAGTGATTCATTAAGGATTCATTGCGGATTTTTACTGCAGGGTATGTATGCATGTGCAGATGTATGTATGTGTGTGTATATATATATATTTTTTTGTTTGTTTTTTTTTTTTAACGAGGAGGAAGCATCGAAAGCCTTTACATTTTCAGTGCGGGACTCTAACCGCACTAAACGTCCTACTGTCATCGTACCGAACGCCCCGGTACTGCCGTCAGGCTACCATCGGTTGGTGGGTTGAGCACCAGGCTCGAAAGTCCGTAATGGTCGCGTTATTGCCCTCAGTCTGCCTTAAAAGGCTTCACCCATTTATTTTTTTACAAAAGTGGTCACTGTTACGTGGTCTGCGGAGGCAAAAGCACCGTTCCACGCGCAATGATGGATGCAGGAGGCCGAGCTCCTGTACTTACGTATCCGTTCCACTTGAGGTGCCTATGATTAGAGGAATACAATTAGTGCTAATTTAGTCGCCACTGCCTCGCTGTATTCTCTCTAGGCTTCTTAGTGTTTTCATGGTGTGTGCTATTACGTCACTCGCTGCAGTCCATTTTGCCTTGCTTTCTAGCATATGCTTCACGAACGACTCAGGTGTATAGTCTCCTGCAAATATTCTACGGAGCTTGTTTCTAGATTCGTAAAATCTTGCACACTCAAAGAATACGTGGTATGCATCGTCTATTGCTTGCCTCCCGCAGTGATCGCACGTTAGGTTCGACTCGTGCTTAAAGCGAAAGAGATTGGCCTTGAAACAACCGTGTAGAGATATGAACTGCGTCGGGTAGAAATCGACTTCGCCGTGTGCTCGTTCCACCCAGCATCTCAAATGTGGTATGCATCTATGGGTCCAGCGTCCCTTCGTCGAGTTACCCGATCTAAGCTGCCAGCTATGCATGCTTGCCTCTCTCGCGACGGAACGCCCGACATCGTTCTGTGCAATAATTGCAGCTTCTTTTGCTAGTATGTCTATAGGGTATAGACGGTGCAGTGAAATAACGCCCGTGGAATTAACGCCCGCGCGCGTTATTTCCCAAAAAAAAGGAAATAACGCCCGCGGGCATTTTTTCCTTTCTTGAAAAAGAAATAATTCCTGCGGGCGTTATTACGTTTGATCCACGGGCTTTATTTCTCTTTCGGAAGGGCAATTAAGCCCGCAGACGGGCTTTTTTTAAATATGGTGTATTAGGGAAAAAAGCGCCGCAGGCGAGAAATTGGAATAAAAAATCGCGCGATTTTTTATTCCAATTTTTGGTTTTTTTTTTTTTTTAATATGGTGTATTATTATTGGAAAAAGCGCCGCAGGCGAAAAATTGGAATAAAAAATCGCGCGATTTTTAATTCCAATTTCTCGTTTTTTTTAAAATATGGTGTATTATTATTGGAAAAAGCGCCGCAGGCGAAAAATCGCGCGATTTTTAATTCCAATTTTTCGATTCTTTCAATTTTTTTTAAATCCCCTTCTAAATATTCAAATACTCAATCAAAATAAACAAAGCTTCGGTAAATTACTATAATCATTTATTAGTAACAATTTTCAAGGTCTCTAAGTAAGTAAATATTTGAATACGCAATCAAAATAAACAAAACTTCATTACATACATATTGGCGGGCGTTAATTCCACGGGCGTTATTTCACTGCACCGGTATAGACTGGCAATTACTAGTGCGGCCTCATCCGATACGGGTTTAAACGCACAGCATACTCTCAGCATATGTATGTATGCACGTGCATATGTATGTATGAATATATGTATATATGTTTTGTTCACAAACAAATTTGAAAAAAAAAACCAAAAAATTAAAAATAATTTATCGATTAATTAATTAATCCCGCAATTAAAAAAATCATAGATAATTTGAAATAATCAAATAATTGTATTAATCATGCAATTAAAAAAAATCTAAAATAATTGAAAATAATCAAGTAATGGTGTTAATCATACAATTAAAAATAATTGAAAATAATCTAAATAATCATGCAATTAAAAATAATTAATCGATTAATTATTTTTTTTATATAATTTAATTAACTTTTAATCCTTAAAAAGACGAAAATAATCGTAATTAATCATTAAAGAGATACAAAAACAAAACGTGCTTTAATTAATAATCATTTTTAATCATTAAATAACAGGTCTGGTACTAAGTACGTATGCATGTATTAATATATTATAAGTAAATCGTTAGAATTAAATTTTTTTATGTATACGTTACATACATATATGCATTAAAATATGTGCTGCATATTTATGTACATATATTAGCTGTGTATACATATAAAAAAAAATTAAAATAGAAAATAAAATAAAAATTTTTAGTTTCATTACACATAATTTTTTTCGAGAAACTAAACTATTTTGTCGTATATTTACAGTAAAAACTAACCCCCTTATTCATAAAAAATAAAATTGATTTACATATAAAGCTGTTAAAATTGATAACTTGTATGAAAATGTCACTTTATACCAGACATGGGCATCTGCAATTACAAAATTTTTCAATTACAATTACTTGTAATTGTAATTTAAAAATTTCCAATTGCAATTACTTGTAATTGTAATTGAAAAAATTCAGATACAATTACATGTAATTGTCATCGAAAAGGTATCAATTACAGGTAATTGTGAAAGAAATGCATCAATTACATGTAAGTCTGCTGTTATGATCCACCCACTTTGATTGATTTTTATGCTCAAAATAACTATGTATGCTCTTAGATGTAGGTATGTATTAGCTTAGGGATGCGCCAACACTCAAAAAAATTAACTAATTCACTGTTCAATTACATGTAATTGAAGACTATTCGGTAACAATTACATGTAATTGAATATTACTGAGTTATTTTAATAGCAGCATTTCAATTACAATCGCAAAAACGCAATTGGAAAATTTTCCATTACAATTACTTGTACTTTGTAATTGAAAAATATCAATTACAATTACAAGTAATTGTAATTGTTGTATGTAATCAATTACAAAATGTAATTGAGTATGCCCATGTCTGCTTTATACGATTGTTAAAACTTATTTTATTTCCTATGAATACCGGTCTAAGTAAATAACTACTATGACTGGTATTCATAAAAAATAAAATAAAGTGACATTTTCATACAAATTTTCTATTTTAATCAAGGAGCGTAACGGTTATGAGTTATATCTAAAAAGTTGATTTTTAACAATTATTTTCTGAGTTTTATTTTTTGCTCAGATAATAAAAGTTGGTTTTTGAGTTTAATTTTTTGCTCAGAAAGTAAAAGTTATTTTTTGAGGTATTTTTCGCTTAGAAAATAAGTTATTTTTTGAGTTTTATTTTTCGATCAGAGAATAAAAGTTTCTTCAGTTTAATTTAGCTGCAATTGCAGATTTCGCCATATAAATAGGGAAAGTATATAAATAAATTTTTTTGATTTATAAACTTTACCTACGCTAAAATTAAACTGAAGAAACTTTTATTCTCTGAGCAAAAAAATAAAACTCAGAAAATAACTTTTGATTTCTGAGTGAAAAATAAAACTCAAAAAATAACTTTTATTTTTTAAGCGAAAAATAAAGCTCAAAAATAAACTTTTATTTTCTGAGGAAAAAATAAAACTCAAAAAATAACTTATTTTCTGAGCGAAAAAATAACTTTTATTTTCTGAGCAGAAAATAAAACAGAAAATAATGATTAAGAATCAATTTTTGTATAAAAATTCAAAAAATAAAAGTTAATGCACCTAGAGTTAGTTTGCGTTACTGCGTTACGGTGATTATATCTGCGTACTTCTTTTGTATTTAGCATTTCTCTTTCATCATGATTTTTTTTAGTCAAAATTTGAAAAACAACGATTATTTGAAATCCGCGATTTTAACAGCTTTATAAATCTATTTTATTTTTTATGAATAAGGAGGTATATATAAAATGGTTTTGACAGCGAGCACTAGTGGAGAGGAAGATGCTAGACATTATATGACAGGTATTTGCTATAACAAATAATTTTTTATAGTTACATTGTAGAGCTTTGTAATTATTGATTACTTTATCGTTTTAATAAACAATTTAAATTCCTTTCAAACGTATAATTCGTAAATATATCTGTGGTCACAAGTAATAATTGCCTAAGTCGTAAACTATACCTTCGAAATTGCTTTTTATATTCGAAGGCGTTTCTTAAAAAATTATAAAAGTCGATTAAAACCTATGAATGCAAAATCCATGAGCTATCCACCATATTACGATTAAATTTTGTCCCCCTTATTCATAAAAAATAAAATAGATTTATATAGCTATTAAAATAGAAAAAATTGTATAAACATGTCACTTTATATAATTTTTAAAACCTATTTTATTTTTTATGAATACCGGTCTACATATCTGTGCTCATATGGAACAGTAGCTTAAGGGAAATAGTGAGTCAGTTTCGAAAAGACTGAAATAATGCACCTCAGGGAGTACATTCTGCAGTTTTGTTTTTAAATTTTTCTTAGGCTTTCAACTAGCTTCAGTCTAAATGATTTTATTTAAAAATCTTGTGCGGAGAACTGCTAGAAAATTACACAAACTTACGAATATCTTGAAAATTTGCTTTTCGACGTAAGCTACTGTTCGATATGAACACAGATATAATTTTCCTGTTACAGCAAATTTAATATACCTCTATTGTGAGCTTTTGATTGAAATAAGTTATAATCATGGGGATATATAGAGTTTTTAATGTAGAATAACGCGGTATATAAGTATAACTCAATTCCTTCCCAAGTCGACCTAGGCGGTTATTGCTCCTGACCACATATATATCTACGTTCGTATTCTCGGATTTCTCTCGTTCGGGTTTCCCGTTGCTGACACCGTCGCTATTTTTTTTATATGTACTTACATACGTCGTTCAAACAAATCCTTAATAAGTATGTATTTACCTTTTCCTTATTCCAAATCCACCACTCGCCACTATTAATTTAATTTATGATTGGGCGGTAAGTCGTCGGAACGTATACAACGTCCTCGATAACAAATTTCCGTTTCCGTTGTCACTTTCGTCGAGGTGGAGGTTGCGTACACTACCTGATCCATTAAATTCTTGTGGAATTGCTTCTTTGTGCTACTATTGCTTTCCGACGCTGGTGGTGTTGGTTCTGTAGGATTCCCTCCATCGGCCGCCGATACTACATTTATTGCCTGTGTCGTCATATCGGGCTTTGTGCGCTTTATATTCATATATTCTTGTCTCCGTTTGCCAACCGCAGCCAAAGCAGCTGTTACAGCATGATCCTCGGACTCATCAATGGCGAATAGATCGTGTAGTTGCCTTTTAACTTCGGAGAATATGCTTGGCTGCGATTCTAAATCATCTACTGGTTCTACAGCAACATCTATGCGTCGCATGTCATCATGCTCTGCTTCAACTTCACTTCCTGCTGGCGCTGTTGTCGTCTTGTCCACGACATCATTCATAGCTAAAGTCGTCGCAGCAGAGGTGACTTCTACAATTTGATCTGTACTTACTGGCTCCTCGGTATAGGGTGTGGTAGTCGGTGGTTTAAGTGTTGTCATTAGAGTAACTGTTGTCACTGCTATTTTCTCCGACGTCAGTGGCGTGAGCGGCGTGGTTGTTCTAAGCTCCTTGGCTATTTCCTCCGCAGACTTCTCCTTCTCGTTGAGCGAGTTGTACAGTTGTGAGCCAAGACCTTGCGATTCGGCCGTCTCGAAACTTTCATTGTTTTGTGTTGAAGATTTGATGAGTTTCTTGAACTTATTACGTCTGTTGATGCGATTGAATATGGTCGTCTTTTGTGACTCAAAGAATGTGCCGTCCGTAGTGCGTGTGCTGGTCACCTCAATGGAATCGAGCGGTTTCTCTTCTGGTGCCTTACTCATAACTTCCTCCAACAGTTCGGCAAAGGATTTCTCGGGTCTGAAACTGGGAGTTATTGCAAGCTAAAAAAAATATTATGCTTTACTTACTTCAAATTTGGTTCCTTCAGAGCTGGCTTCGTTTCATTGAAACTAGCGGACACATTCACCTCAAAGTTATCAGCGTTTTTATCACCTTCCGGTCCCAGTGTCACAATTTCCGGTTCCTCGTCAAACCTGTGCTCATTATCTACATTTTCTTCTTTCGGATTTGAAGGTTTAAAGTTATTACTTCCATATTTCAGTGCTGGCAACCATTGTGTCTCCTGACCATCCAACTTGAAGCTTGGCTTTTGTCGGCGTCCTTGCGGTTGCGAGGCCTTTTGGAAATAAAGTTTTCGGAATAGGTTTATTAAATATTGCGCTAAGAATCGTTGAAGAACTCACCTCATTCTCATATAAATCTTGATTGAAGCGATTGATTCTACGCATATTATTCCTGGGCACTTCATCGGCAGTTTCCTCCTCTGGGCTCGTCGTGGTTGATGTCGGCTGTATGGGGCGCCGTGTACGCGTGCGTACTCTGATCACCTTACGCGTCGGTGCGCGTGGACGTAGCTGTACCAGAGAGTAGTTTAATGCACATACATACAAAATTATTCTTATGTATCTCTTTCTACTTACCGACGATCTCGTCGCAGTTTCCGGTGCTGTAGTTGTTGTAGGCGGCTCCGTAGTCGTGGTGCGCAAACGTGGATAATTTCTACGTATGAATGGCGAACGTTTTGTAGTCACTTGCGGTGGTTCCTCTGTGATTGGTGTTGTGGTTGAGGGAGTAGCGGTAGTTGTTGTAATAGGCAAAGTGCTATAGACAGGATTGATCTCATTTCGTAAAAGAGGCTCAGTTGGATTTATGTCTTCTTGATTAGGGAAATAACCAGGTCCAAAATTGTCCTTCGTATACTGACTGTATTGCTGGGCTATTTGCATTGGTTCCAATATGCCAGCCGGGAAAGTCTGCTCATTTCCTTCGACGGTGTTACTAGGCGTAACCGTGTAAACCTTTTGAGTCTCAGAGGTTGGCGCCTCAGAGCCGCTGTTTGTGGAATATGAGCTCGGTACCGCCGTCGGACTTGATTGCGCGCGTGAAGGCAATGGCTTAATAACCGGATAATTCTGTTTCAACACATCACGTTGATACTCCAGATCTTCATCTTTGCCTGAGTTGCCGTACTTCTTTCGCTGCTTTGTGCGCAATGTTTGACGCTCTTCGGGTGTAGGTTGATAACGCACACGGTTGGGATTGCGCACGAGAGGATTGCGGGCGGCAGAGGTGGGACGGCGTGTTGTGGAGGGGGCTTCCTCGTCAACATCGTTGGTTGCTGCTGTGCTCGCCGTAGCACGTGAACCAAATGGACGACGTATGCGGTTTATGGGGCGACGCGTGGATATATCCGATTTTTCAGAATAAGACACAGAAGAAGTTACTTTAGAGACCACGGGTTTACGTACTCGATGGTGAATGGGACGTCTTGTTGGACGGACTGACAATTCTTGCTCACTCTGTATGGGTGTTGTAGTGGGGAGTTCGCCGCCGATCCCATTTTGTTTTTCCTCCTCTTGCAAATTATTCACAAGACCCGGCAAGTTAGGTGTGAGTGGCGGCAACTCGGAAGGAACATGATATGGATTCGGGTCATACTCAATGGCGCTGTCGGGGATTTCATTCTGGTTGTAAGAAGGACGATGGTTGGCTATCTTCTTGCGATGCGGCTTTACTTCCGCCCGAATATCGTTTTCCGATTGCGGGAGTGCGACTTCGGGCTGCTGTGGCGACACAACATTGTAGATATCCTCCGGCGCGGAGGCTGTCGGTTGAGATGGTGTGTAGTATGTAACCCGTTTCTTGGTGGATGTTGTGCTGGTCGTTGATGGTGAATTAACATTACGTTCATAATCCAAATCGACGGGTGTATACTGCACTTGCTCGAAAGGTGGATTTGTGGGATTGACAATTTGTGGACGATTACGAAAAGCGTCTTGCTGACGGAAATATTGCTTCATGCGATATTCCTCCTCGGCGGTGGTACTTGTGGGTGGACGTGTGGTGAAACGCGGTGCCTGTTGCTCTACTGGTTCTTTTGGTATGTTGTCAAAAGTGTAGAGTGGACTACCGTTAGCACTTTGGAATTCCACCTGCCCTTGGGGATTGATTGTATAGTAAGTGGGCGCTGGAGTTGTTGACGTTGTACTTGTTGTCGTTGTTGTTGTAGTAGAGGTGCTTGTCGACGAAGTGGTGGGATTGTGTGCCGGACGGTCGGGTTGAACCTTGTAAATATCATCATTGATTATCCGATTCGGTGCGGTCGGTTGGAACTGAGCATATGGGTTATTGATTGTCTGTGTGAAAGCTGGCTGCTCTATTGGCTGCTGTTGATGTTGATGATGCCCATGCTGTGGACGTTTCTTCTTTGGGCGGTCTTGTTTGGTAACTTTCGGCGAGCTAACCTCTTGTATAGCGTCTTGGTTGAAGTAATAATTGAAATTATTGCCATGTGTTGGATGTTGTGTTGCCACTTCGTATGAGTCGCGATTATTCTGCGCCGGTCCTGCTGGATAGTAGTACTTAGTGGAGCTTGGCTGCTTGACACGGTGGGGGCGTGTGCGTTGAGTGGGTCGTGGCGACTGATATTGATTGATGTCATTTTGTGTATAAACGGCATTAGGTTGGGCAGGTTGGCTAACAATATCTTGGTTACCGCTGTTGCTCTTGGCTAGATTTATAACAAGTGAGCCAACGTGCGGTTCGGGCAGGAGAATCTTATTGAAACCATTTTGTGTGCGATAGCTTAGCGGTGCCACGAAGAAGGGTACATCACGTAGATCCCGAGACTGTGTGAGCTGCGACAAATACGGCAGATCGAACTTGATATAACCCTCTGGGGTGCTCATACCGGCCGGGCCGACGAAGATCTCGGGAATTTTTTTGGTGGGCGCATCAATAACGGCAATCGTGTTCGAGTGACGCAAAGCCGATACCACATCCGATTGCGTGGGTCGCGCTGAATTGCGCACCAAAAACATAGCGAGCGGGGGCTGATGCGCCTTCGGCTTGGGACGTTGTGTGGAGGCGACCTGCTGGCTCGCATAATTCTGGTAGTCGGTGGTTGGTTTGGGTGTAGTGGTTTTTGGACGGCTTGTGCTGGTTGGTGCGCTTGTTGTAAAGTAGCTTTGTTGGTCCAGTGAGCCCAGTGAATCTTGTGTGTAAAATTGGTTTATTTGGAATGGATTGACAGTGGGCAAATTCGAAGGATTCGCATTGTATTTGTTTAGTTGAAAAGGCTCTGACTGCGGATTCTGTTGATTGTAAAGCGTTTCGTAGGGCACATAAAGCAGCTGCACATCCTGTTGATTGCCGCCATTACCCGTCGCGGGTACAGAATTTGGCGCAGTTGGTACAGTGTCTGCTTGCTGGAACGGTATTTGGCCATTGTATGTGGATGGCTTGTTTAAATCGAAAAATTGATCCACATGAGGTTCGGCTGGGAATATTTGCGGGGTGACACTTTGCAAGGATTGTTGGGTTGGACTGGGTTTGGATGGACGATAAACGTTCTTATTTCCGGAGAAACTATCCTCGATGAAATTTTGTTGAATCAATGGTTTTTGTAGCGCTTGCTGTATAGGCTTCTGCGGTATCGGATGGAATTCGGGGGGGAAAACTGGTTGTGGATTGAAAAGTGATGAGCTAAACAGTGTAGCTTGTGCGCCACCACCAAAGGTGTGCTGAATTTGGTAGCCAGTTTGTAATGAACCCGGCCCTCCCGATCCACCGCGACTGCCGCCATTCTTCGAGCGGTAGGGCATCTCAAATTTGAAGAAAGACTGTGATGTGGGCTCGCCAGATTGAAGCGATGACGCCGAACTAGCGGCTTTTTGCGGCGAACCACCAAATGGTGAACTCAATTGAGAACGTTGTGGTAGCGGTGGTGGCGGTAGTTGTTGACTTGAGAAACGTTGAAATTGATAAGGAAAATCGTAGGAATGCTGTTGGGCGGGCGGCGGATTATGTGGTTTGGGTAAATCACCGAAGCGTCCATTTGGTGGGAAAGCTTGTGAGTAGGTGAGCACACGTCCATTAGCCGAGCGATCCTTGGCGATCGAGCCGCCATCGAGCGGCTGGGCCACTGGCACCCAATCGAAAGAATCCGATACATCGCCACCACCAGTCGAAGTTGGCTCTAATTGGCGTGACCATTTTTCAGCAGCGTTCGGTGATGCTATCAAACAAATCGAAAAGAAGGCGATGAGTGTCGTCGCGCTGCCGGTAGGTGTGGGTGTGATGAAGGTTGGCTGCCTTAATCGAGTCATTGTTGGGCCTGGAATGAGTAATGAAGAAAAAATAAATGAAAATGAAAATGGAAATGAATTGTAATTAATCGAGAATAAACTATGAATTGCTATTGTTAATTGATATGGTGTGGTAAGGTTGTTACTTATTTTTGTTGTTGTCCCTAATTAGTTTGCGTGGATTTTTGATTGAGATGCATTGCCTTATTGTAGCGCAATTGCACACTCTTAATGGGGTTTTAAAATGTTAATTTGACATGATTGATTTAGTAAGACATATTGGGCTTTTGTGTGAAAATATCTATTTTTCTGCATGCCGACAAGTAAATAGAATTATCACTGTCGATTTTCTCCAATAAAAAGAAGAATATAAAGTTTATCGAATAAGATAATGATTGAAGAGAAGAAAAGTTTCCATAAAAATTTTAAGGTTTTGAGCATGTGTATGAGTAGAAGGCAGATTTCCTGAAACAAGTTTAATATCTCTTAAATATTCTTAGTTTTTGAAAAGAATAAAATTCTATGAACGTCTGGATGCTTCTCCTGATTCTGAGTAATTACATACATACATACATTGTGAAATTATTCATTGATGCATTATCATTCATGGGCAAGACAATGACCTTGTAAGTTAGCCATAAAACGAACACCACAAAGCTAAGCTATTTTGTTTACTTTTACAGCACTTTGTGACTTTTTCACTCTTTTACTTAAATCAGCGAAATTGCAAATAAGTGGGGAATAACAGATGGTCGATAAGTGATATGGGAAAAAACCTTTCAACATTTTAATTCATTACTTTTTGGTTGCTTGCTTTTCCGACAGGGTAGGAATATGATGTATTATGGAACGATTTTCGTCATCATTTGACAAGGGAAGACAGAAAATCTTATCATATTTTAATTCCTTGATGTCCGATGCCTTTACTAAGTGTCAAAAATGGACCCAAGTTCTCCCAGGAGTTTTGGCTTCCAAAATTTATTTTCTTAAAACTTCTATTTGAAATTTTTCTTCAGTCCAGTCTTTATACATATCGAACTTTTGTTAGTGCACTAAACGCGTAGGAATTTTTATTGACAATAATTAATTTCCCAGTTGCTTTACACTTTATTATTACTAATATATATTCCCAACTCAATGTAATACATACTTTCACACTTCTTTATGTTTAATTTCCTACCATATAAACTCACCACTGTCTGCAATGGATTTTTGTGGGTTTTTCGCTAATCTGGTATTTTTGAGTATTTAGTTTCAGCAATTGTGGTAATTTTTTTTATTAGCCAACATCCGCATTCCAAACGAACGAGATAAAAAATAATCGTCATAATTGATTCGACACTCAAATTTGGAGCGAAATTACATGCCTTTGGTATTTTTATTACTAGATTTGGCGGTTGATTTTGTGGTAAAATTCGCTGTGTGGCGTTTGAAGTTCATTTCCACAATAAATTAGTGCTATTAATTTCCGCATTTGTCTAAAATTTGCCCCTTTTCAATTCGATAAGTTACTGCCCAGAGAAAGTTTATATATTTTTTTTTCACATGGAGATGGAACAAGTGACGAAAGTACTAATATAGGTACATAAGATATTTGTATCTAATCGCGTTTTCTATTCTGAACAAAAATGTTGCCTTATTACATGACAACATTATCAACATGTGCCCTGTGCCCAATGAAAACGTTGCATTTTTCATGTGATGTATGAGACAAAAATAATGCAACCCCTTTAATTGTGTTAAGAGCAGAAAATGTTGCCCTGTAGTCGGGGACAGTTCCACATTTTTCCAATAGAACAAACAACCCTGAAAAAATGTGTGGAATCTATGTACATAGTATGTGAAATATAAAAAAAATTGCAGCCCGAAAAAAATGCAAAATAACTGCGACATTTTGGCCAGAATCGAAAGCGCTATTACTAATACGTTTTCTCAGCGAATAGTGAACAACCTCTGCAGCAATTAGTCGGTCAATGAAAATAAATCATTTACTAACTATCAACGTAAACTTGATTTCTTTTTTCTAATTTGCATATATTTGCAATAATTTTGTAATTCAATTTCAAGTAAAAACAAGTAAGGAAGCCTAAGTTCGAGTGGAATCGAATATTAGATACTCAGCTGTATGCTTTCATTGTTTGTTTGCCTTTGATGGAAACACGGTGTACTTTATATAAAGCGAGTGTTGCATAAAGTGGGCGTAGTCACGCCCATTTTCAAAATTTTTCTCAGTAATCCAACTAAGAATATGAATATTATTCTTTGTGCAAAATTTCATTACTTTATGACTTCTAGTTACAAAGATGTCACGTTACAAATTCCCTAAGGGTGTTCCAGAAATATCTTTGTTAAAAAGTAGGCGTGGTCATAAACCGATTTCAATAAATTTTTGCGTGTCTATTAACCCAAGTTATAAAAGTGTATAAACAAAGTTTTGTCATAATATCTCAATTATTTGTCGAGGTATGGTCTCCGAAATCTCGTAGATTCCTTTGTCTAAAAAGGGGCGGTGCCACGCCCATTTTCCAAAGTTTTTCTATTTTTCGTTTCCGGTCTATTGTGGAACTCATGACACAAAATTTCAATGAATTATCTTTATATTTGACAGAGATATCGCTTAAAATGTTTTTATTAGGTCACTTTATAATAGCCATATATAAAAGTGGGCGTGATCGTCAACCGATTTTGGCAATTTTTCGTCCAAACATTTTCCTAAGTAAGTATATCACGCGTACCAAATTTCATCAATATATCTTCAACGGTTTCTGAGTTACGGCTTATAAAACTTTCAATGTTTGCAGCTTAATAAGTGGGCGTGGCACCGCCCTTTTTCCAAAATTTCACCAAATTTATTCATAAGGGCCTGAGCTCAATACGTGGGTGAAATTTCATCGCTCCAGCTGTATTAGTGGCTGAGATACCAAATTTCCGATTTTTTCTATATAGGGAAAGTGGGCGTGGTCATGGTCAGATTTCGCCCATTTTCAATACCAACCGTCCCAGTCTCGATACCAACTTGCATTCCAAATTTCATCAAAATATCTAAATTTTTGCGCGATTTAAGAATGTTTACAGACGGACGGACGGACGGACGGACACAGCTCAATCGATTTTTCTTTTCACCCTGATCATTTTGATATATAGAAGTCTATATCTATCTCGATTATTTCATTCTATTACAATCCACCGTATAATACTCTGTGTACTAGTACAGCTGAGTATAAAAAAAAATTAAATATGTAAATTAAATGAGAAAAATACTCGTTATGCGCAGCCGCACCGAACGAACAATAGGCCAATAAGTAAATGTAAAACGGAAAAGTGCAAAAAACTACTTAAAGCAACGGTGATGGATTTACGTTAGTGCAATTGTCGGAACATCAGATGCATTCAATAACAAACGCATACATACATATGTATGCATGTATGTGTACCAGGTGTTTAATGATGTTAATGATGTTGTTGGTAATTAATGTTGGTATGTATTGCTGATATTGCTTAGTGTGTTTGCTATGCGGTCTATGATGATGTACATATGTACATACATACCCAGTTGGAAAGCGCGTAATGCATTACCTTTTTCAAATACGAATTCATCAACGAATGGCAATATACGAAAACATGCATACCTATGTAAACGAAGAGGTAATTTCTTTGAACATTGGTCCGTATTAATAAAAACCAAGCAAATGCTTTTACTCAAGATTTTGGAAATTCGACATTAATTTGTATAAACCAAATTTCGAAATTTGAGTAAAAGGTCTGAAATATTAAGTAAAACCAAATGCTAGGCTTTTATTAATATGACCAATTATATGAAATAACTCAAATGTATTTTTGTCGCTTTAAGGTGACAGTTTGAAAAAATAATATAAAAAATTAAATTGGTGAAAAATATGTATGTATGTACATATCGTCGTACCATATGAAAACTATGTATATAAAACGATAAGTTGCCTTGTGCATTACCTCTTCGTATACGAAAAGATATCTTACCTAAATTCAATGAAATATTATACATTTAATACTATGTTCACCTTGAATGGTTAATTAGAGTCAAGTGGCCATTTCGAGTTAACCACTTTACTCTTAACTCTGAGTTAACCATACAAATTATTTTGATAAAATCGCCTTTAACTCCAATTAACTCTACTTTCATTTGGAGTTTATTTTGAGTTAATGGAATGAAATTCTCTTTTTCCCCAAAATTTGGTAGCACTTTTGAAACATTGGCATTATTTGGACAGCTAGGTGGTCGCAATAGACGGATGATTTGAGATGCTTATGTCAATCTGCATGTGATTTTGACATAAGATCCGCAGCAAATCTATGTACATATGTAGTATTGCGGCCACCTAGCATATGTCAAACTCTGAGTTACATAAATCCCTCAACGTGGACCACAATTATTTCTTGTATCTTTTCTTATTAACCATCGCCAATGGCGTTTGGGATACATTTTCAGAATTATGCATGTATGTATGTATGTATATATTTTTCACCAATTTAATCTATATATATATAAAAATGATTTGGTTTTTAATTGTAACGCTAAAACTTGAAAACGGCTGAACCAAATCAAATACTTCCTTAGGGGGGTTTGTTTGTTGTAACCCCGCGAAGGTTTAGTCGAAGAGAAAATTAAAAAATATTAGGGGGGCGTGGCACCTCCCATACAATCTCAATTTTTAAAGCTGATTATTTTTAAAAGAGTTCAAGGTAGGGAGCTGAAATTTGGTATAGAGGTAGGTGATATCAAAACCCTTCTCACGCAGAAAAGTGGGGGTTATCAGAAAAAGGGGCGTGGCACCTCCCATACAAACTTAATTTTTCAAGCTGAATATAAAAGCGTTTAAGGTTGGGACCTGAAAATTGATCAGGAGATTAACGATATCATAGCATGCTTATGAAAAAAAACAGTTGTTTTGGGAAAAGGGGGCGTAGCACCTCCCATGCGATCTTAATTTTTAAGGCTAAATATCCCTAAAAGCGTTCATGGCGAGCGTGCTTACGATATAACTCACTTGCAACAACAAGTACAAACAAATTTTCCACTGTTGAAGCAACAGCAAAGCAGTGCGTACAATCAACTAATAAACGCTTTAGATAATGGAAACGGTGGCATATTTTTTCTCGATGCGCCCGTGGTATTGCATTAGCTCTTGCATCTACCGGAATTGCTGCAACACTGTTGGAAGGTGGAAGAACGGCACATTCAGCATTAAAGCTTCCATTAAACTTGCAAATACACGAAAGTCCTGTTTACAATATTTCAAAGCAATCAGCAATGACACAAGTTTTCAAAAACTGTAAATTGATCATATGGGATGAGTGCACAATGGCCCACAAACGATCATTAGAAGCACTCGACCGAACATTGAGAGATTTGCGCAATAATGATCGTTGATTTGGAGGAGTGAAGATATTGCTGGCGGGCGACTTCAGACAAACACTACCCGTGATTCCAAAATCAACAGCGGCGGATGAGATAAGCGCATGTCTGAAGTCATCGCATTTGTGGAAGTTTGTTAAAACCATTTCATTGACCATCAATATGCGAGTTTTGCTGCAACACGATAACAATGTAGACACTCTTTCAAAAGAGCTGCTGCGAATCGGCAATGGACAAGTTCCGATAGATCCTGTCAGTGGATTAATATCGATTCCAACTGCGATTTACCAATTCGCTTCAAGTGAGGATGAACTAATTAGCAGTGTATATCCAAATATCGCTCAAAATTATGGTAACTACGAATGGTTAGCCGCACGCGCAAATTTAGCAGCAAAAAATATTGATGTCAACGAATTGGACGATTCAAAATCAAATTTCGGGAGATCTGCGTTCTTATAAATCTATTGATCGCGTTGAAAATGAAGACGAAGTAGTAAATTACCCAGTGGAGTTATTAAACTCTCTGGATTTGCCTGCAATGCCTCCTCATCATTTGCGTCTCAAAGTTGGGTCTGTTGTTATTATGCTACGCAATCTTCATGCTCCCAAACTGTGCAATGGTACACGACTGATTGTTACAAAGCTAATGGACAATTTAATAGTGGCAAGCATTTTGAAAGGCCCGTTCAAGGGAGAGGAATGCTTACTTCCCCGGATTCCCTTATCTTCAACAGATTTGCCCTTCCAATTCAAACGTATGCAGTTCCCAGTGAAACTTGCATTTGCGATGACAATTAACAAGTCACAAGGGCGGTCGTTGGAAGTATGCGGCATAAACCTAGAAATGCCATGCTTTTCACATGGTCAGCTCTATATGGCGTGTTCCCGTGTTGGAAAACCGTCCTCGCTATTTATTTACGCTCCGGGACAGAAAATTAAAAATGTTGTGTACCGTGCAGCCTTAAACTGAATACTAAAATTATATATTTTTGAAGTTGTATACACAATGAAGTGGTGAAAAATCGTTAATTTTCTATTAAAAATAATACCGGTGTAATAACAATTTTTGAAATGAAATTAATAAAAAAATCTATTTTGGGCAGAACGAAGTTTGCCGGGTCAGCTAGTATTTTTATATTATTTTTTCAAACTGTCACCTTCATGCGACAAAAATACATTTGAGTTATTTCAAATTATGTATGTTCAGAGAAATTACCTCTTCGTTTACATATGTAGATACATATGCATGTTTTCGTATATTACCATTCGATAATGAATTCGTATTTGAAAAATGTAATGCATTACGCGCTTTCCAAAGCTTTGCCTAAAGCGACACATTACTTTCGTAGGAATTTTGCTGTGTTAAGAATCATACATGTTGTAATGTATAAATGATGGTAGAGATAGATTACTTTATGCATTACCAAACATTACCCTTTCCAACTGCCCAGTAGAAAAGGTGATCATACTATGAGCAATAATAGAACGCTCTATAGGGAGCGTGGGAGTGCTCCCGGATTGTCCGAATCTCCGTACAAAAACATGCTCCCTTTAACATGGGATGTCCTAGGAGGGCGAGCGCTCTGTAATTGGTTGAAAAAGAGCAGAAACAGAGCGCTCTCTATATAATCTAAAAAATAAAAAAAGGGATTGCTCTCCAAATGATAAAAATCCATCAAAACCAGAGCACTCTGTACATGGTTAAGAAAAATCGGAATCAGAGCGCTCTCTAAGTGAAACAGAAATACAAAACCAGAGCGCTCTTGTATATGTTTAAAATAAACGGAACCAGAACACTCTATAGGTGGTCTGAAAATACAAAAGAAGAATGCTCTCTAAAGCATCAAAATGTACAAATACTTCTCTAAAATTAATAAAAAAAGTATTTTTGTTTATTTTTTATAATTCCAATTTATAAGTTTTTCTATAAAATTTTAATTTTGCCTCTCTGAACGCAATATTCATCTTGCTTTCGAATTTTTATAGGTTGCAAATTTTTCTTTAACGGCATCTGTAATATAAAATGACATAAAGTTATAAGGAGAAATTTACATATATGTACCTTGTAGTTCCTGACTGCAATTTTTTGCTGAAGGCCGCTCCAATTAACGCTTAAAATGAAGCCTTCAAATATTTCATACAAAATGTCTTTTAATTGGCGATTTGCAAATTTCGATAAAACTAAAGGTAAAAACGTTTGTTTTAAAGATCTTGCTTGACAAGTCAATCTTTCTTAAAATTTTCGCAAAAATCTAAAAATTTCAAATTGACTCATTTATATTTCAGAAACTACATATAAGACCTAGAGAAAAATGTTATAAGAGACATGTATAGGAAATATAATTTTATTTCGTTTGGTGGAACTCCAACGAAGACATCTCAAAAACCTTCCCATAGAATTAAAAATTAACCCGATTTTCGGCCGATTTTACATATATAAGTATATCATAGTGGCGTTCAGAGTATTTTGTCTGTAGAGCAGTGTAATTGTTTGGACATTTTCGTCTCGTTTTCCACATTTCTTACCTTTTCCGGAGCTTTTTAATTAAACGTCGTTTCACTTTTGTTGACTTATTACAACTGAATAACAATTTTTAATTACCGTTGCTTGTCGATGGATTTATTATGTTTGTAGCATAATTGTGAAATTTCGAAAAGGAAATATCCCATTTTGCTTCCAAAAAACAGTGAGTGATCACAGATAACTGTTACAAAAACAAAAATCCCACACTGCTCCAAAAAAACCACAGGAGATCACAAGCTGCTCTCTAGTTGATCCCCTCGGAGCGCTCTATTCTTGCTCATCAAGGGAGCGCTTGACATATTTTCTACTGGTATATGGGTATTTCCTAGGCGTTTCGGACGGTATGTTCGCACGATTTTTTGAACTTTTGAGGCAGAAATATCGCGAAATATTGTATCGTTTTGGGACTAATTGTAGCCAAGTGTACCCGAAAGAGAGTTGTCCGGGACAAATCTCTTTCGAGACTAATCGCACAATATTTTGTAGGGAATACATCCATACGTACATATATGTATGTATGTGTATACATATGTACATAGGTATGTACACTGATGTCTTCGACTGATCTTTTCTCCCAGGGCTGCAAGGCTCTGGTTCAACTAAGAAAGGCATTAATGAAATCTATATTATTAATACGCTAACATAAATTTTGTTCCATCTTCTCCGTCGAAACTACTGAACCGATTTTAAAACTAAGAACACCATTAGAAAGGTATTGCTCTCAAATAAAACTGCGCCAATTTTCATTAAAATTGGTTGGAAAATACGTCCACAATCGTCGTTGGAAAATTGCTGTGTGGTTGTTGTTGCATGCTTTTGTACACAACAGAGCTGTCTCAATGCGCAAGCATAGGTGAATTTGTGGCTTGCTCACCAAACCTACCATGCAATTATGAACATGTTTGGCTGGAAGTGGTGTGTAGTTTCAAAGAAGTAGAGAGGTAAAAGGTAGCAAAATCACTACAACAAAATTAATGTAGAGGCTTGTGTGTATGTATGTATGTATTTGTATGTGTGTGTTTGTGTAATTTAAAAAGCCTATTGGCGGTAGTCATTGAATTGTAGCAACACAAAAGCTTAGATAAGATCAAAACAAAAAGGAAGTCGTAATTCAGATGGAACTTAATTTTAAATACCCGGCAGTGGCACAAAATTAAAAATGTTTGGCTTACAATTTGATGAGAAGCCCTAAATTGCACAAACTCTCCAACTTGAAGGAGAAGCTTGTTCATAAACTTGCTTTTCACTTTTTGATTTTAAAAAGGTGTAACTACTAGTTACTAACTACATACATACATTTGTAAGTGCTGCTCGGAGACAAAGCTTTTTTTATTTAAGTTTTATTTTTTAATTTTTTGTATGTTGCTGATTGGATGGCTTATATCACAAGAGTGTGCAACTGCTGGCGTACGCCGATGACATCGACATCATTGGCACTAACACGCGCGCTGTATGTTCTGCCTTCTCCAAGCTGGATAAAGAGGCTAAGAAAATGGGTTTAGCGCTCAACGAGGACAAGACGAAGTACCTTCTGTCAACACACAAAGAAACAGCACGCCTTGGCAGCCACGTCACTGTTGATAGCTGCAAATTCGAAACAGTTAAGGACTTCGTCTATTTGGGAACCAGCATTAACACCAAAAATAATGTCAGCACTGAAATCCATCGAAGAATCACTCTTGCCAATAAATGCTACTTTGGACTAAGTAGGCAATTGAAAAGTAAAGTCCTCTCTCGACGAACCAAAATCACACTCTACAGGACACTCATCGTTCCAGTCCTCATGTATGGCGCAGAAGCATGGACTATATCAAAAGCAGATGAGATGGCGCTTGGAGTATTCGAGAGGAAAGTTCTTCGGAGGATTTATGGACCTTTGCGCGATAGCGAGGGCGAGTATCGACGGAGATTTAACGACGAGATGTACGCAGACATCGACATTTTTCAGCGAATAAAGATCCAGCGGCTGCGCTGGGCAGGTCATGTCGTGAGAATGAACGAAGGTGCTCCAGCCAAGAAAGTATTTTTATCGAAACCCGCTGAACGCAGAAGAAAAGGGAGGCCTCCACTGCGTTGGGAAGATCAGGTGGACAGTGATGCTGACTCCCTAGGTATTCCCAAGTGGCGCCATGCTGCACGAGAGAGAAATAGCTGGCGCGCTTTATTGAACTCGGCCAGAATCGTCTAGACGGTTACGTGCCAATTAAGTAAGTAAGTAAGTGATTGGATGGCCAAGTCTATCAATATTCCCGCACTTCTCTATAATCCAATTCTTTTACTAACTAACTTTGGCTATAATGACTTCAATGGTTGTGTGTTCCAAGCATTCCAAGCACAGCTGCGTAGGTACTAGAAGGCTGCACGAATGGATTCGAAACGGCCAACAAAATATTCGCGGCCGTCCAATTACAGTACCTACTTGTTTCTGTCGTTTTAGAATAAACGCAAGTAGAGCACAACCATAAACAGAACCAATACAATTACTTATTCGTAGCGACAATTACGTGACCTTAAAAAGGTTCTGCAAATAGTGTACACTACTTGCGAATACTTCGAATATAATCGAAATATATGTATGTACATACATATTTTCATAAACACACATCCAGACGTTGTGTTCAGCAAAATTACGCTGCTAGTGTGAGTGTGTGTATGTGCATATGCATACACGCTAGGGCGGGTCCATTGGTAGGAGCCAAAAAAAAATGAACAGGGACACATCGCAATTATAAAAATTTGGGTAATTTCAAGCTTTTTTGCCCAAGAAACCATATGTCTAAAATAAATTTCGAACCAGAGCTTTTTACGATCTACATATATCCAACTGTTCTATATATTTTAAAATAACTCGGTAACCAATACTTCGATTCTTTTGATTTTTTCGGCATTAGTTAGGAAACTTATTTGGCATATTAAGGTGGTTTTATGAAGGAAATAAAGTCCCCCCGAAATTCGCGGAACAACCCGATTTTCATGCGAATATAATACGGAAATCTATACCTAAAATTTTTCCTTAATATATTAAAATTTAGAGGTCGTGCAAATGCCTCCAAATTTCTTTCTCCTTTTATATCAGTGATGATACATAATTTTTTTCAAAGTCCTTAATGAACAAGAAAAACTTTTCTTATCATTAAAAAATGGAACATATGTTTGTTGGGCTTTTATTTTTTGGTCCACCTTAATGCCATATGCAAGAAGCAACAAGGTTTTGCGAATACTTCATAACAAAAAATTTTTTCCTCCGTACTTTTGTGCTAAAAAAATATATAATTGATCAATTTAACTCAATAATATTGTGAAAAAGTGTCGGAAAAAGTGTCGCAACTTAGTGTGCTATCAAAATAATATAAAATTGCTTTATTTAAATTCTAAAGCGTAAATTAAGTGTTATTGCTGAGTGATTGTGCATATTGTTGTTGCATTGATCGCACAATAGCAAAAGCTCCCACAAACTAAACTCCACCACACACTCCTTTTTCACCACTTAGTGTGGACACAAACCATTCTAGTGGTGTAAAGTTTATACATAAGTATCAGAGCTGTAAAAAGCTGCAATCAGATTGTATTATAATCATAAAAAGTTGTAATACAAGCGCAGCCGGGTGCAAATGAATATAGACTAAAATATTTGTTTGCACCAGCGAAATGCCCCTCAACCATTGGCGCACTCAAGGGGGGGTACCTGCACAAATATTTATGTAAATACATGTTGTAAAATCTATGAATATTGCCAATGTTTGTCAACAACTACTGATTATGTTTATAAACAAGCAGTGTGGAGACATTTCCGTAAAAGTATGCTGTGGATATTAGCTGAGGTTTGTTATACTCAGTTGTACTAGTACACAGAGTATTATAGTTTTAATCACATAACGGTGGATTGTAACATAATGAAATAATCGAGATAGATATAGACTTATATATATCAAAATAATCAGGGTGAAAAGAGAAATCGATTGAGCCATGTCCGTCCGTCCGTCCGTCCGCCTGTAAACCCCCTAACTCGCGCAAAAATTGAGATATTTTGATGAAATTTGGAATGCAAGTTGGTATCGAGACTGGGACGGTTGGTATTGAAAATGGGCGAAATCGGACCATGACCTATATAGAAAAAATCGGAAATTTGCTATATCAGCTACTAATATAGCTAGAGTGATAAAATTTTACCCACGTATTGAGCTCAGGCCCTTATGAAGAAATTTGATGAAATTTTGGAAAATGGGCAGTGCCACGCCCACTTATTAAGGGGCAAACATTGAAAGGTTTATAAGCCATAACTCAGAAACCGTAGCAGATATATCGATGAAATTTGGTACGTGTAATTTACTTACTCAGGAAAATGTTTGGACGAAAAATTGCCAAAATCGGTTGACGATCACGCCCAAATTTATATATGGGAACTATTAAGGGGCCTAATAAAATCATTTTAAGCGATATCTTTGTCAAGCATAAAGATATGTCAGTGAAATTTTGTGTCATGAGTCCAACTATAGACATAAAACAAAAAATAGAAAAATGTTGGAAAATGGGCTTGGCACCGCCTCTTTTCAGACAAAGGAATCTACGAGATTTCGGAACCCATAACTCTACAAATAATTGAAATATTATGACGAAACTTGGTTTATATACTTTTATAACTTATGTTAATAGACGCGCAAAAATTTATTGAAATCGGTTTATGACCACACCTACTTTTTAACAAAGATATTTCTGGAACACCCTTTGGGAATCTGTAACGTGACATCTTTGTAACTAGAAGTCATAAAGGAATGAAATTTTGCACAAAGAATAATATTTATATGCTAAGTTGGATGACTGATAAAAATTTTGAAAATGGGCGTGGGCCCACTTTATTCAGCACTCGCTTTATATAAAATACATCCTAGTCGAACAAATGCAAACAAATAATGAAAGCATACAGCTGAGTAACTAATGTTCGATTCCACTCGAACTTAGGCTTCCTTACTTGTTAGTTTTAGTTTAAATACAGAGAAAATGCAATGAATTGGGATTTAGAAGGTGCCTTTGTTTAATGTGTGCATACGTAGGTCCACTCCCCAAACATAAATTTAATTAAAAATTGTCTGGACGGGTTCTAAGTATTTTTTTTTAATTTTCCCCCCGAGATCCCTAGGCACACCCCAACAAATGCCCCAACAGGTAACCCCATCCCACCTGCTTAGCGCTAACTTACCTAGCGTTCAACAGCAAATTGAGGGCCTCGAAAGGCAACTCAAAATGCTGTATGCCCAACAACAACAAGCGCAGAAACCCCAAACTGCCACCCCAACTAACGAATGGATAACTGTTCAAAATTCAAAACGCCAACGCGATAGCCCAGGTAAGGGTACTGACTCTAAAAAGCAGGCTATGCTCGACCAATATTGGCTTGGAACCAATAAACCAAGTGGGAATAGCTTTGCTCCTCTAGAAGATGAGGAAACAAATCAACCTGCTGAAAAAGTACCCAAACCACCTCCAATATTCGTAGACAAGGTTTCTCATATTCCCCCTCTAATGAGCTTATTACAAGAAGTTGCCCCAAACTCGTATGATCTAAAGCTCACAGGTAAGGAGCAGGTAAAAGTTCAAGCATCATCCTTGGATGCCTACAAAATCATTGTGTCCCAACTAGAACTGAAGGGTACAGAGTTCTACACTTATAAAACAAAGCAAGAACGTGCCTTCAAAGTAGTTCTCAGAAACATGCACTCCACAATAGACCCAAAAGAAATTGTGGATTCTCTAAAAGATCTAGGTCACTCAGTCACAAACATTTGGAATATAAAACATAGAGTCACAAAAGAGCCTCTTCCTATGTTTATTATTGAACTCAAACCCGAATCCAACAACAAGGAGATATATCAAGTTAAAAGTCTCCTGCACTCTAAAATTACTTTCGAGCCCCCACACCCGAAGCGTGAAATACCGCAATGCGCTAACTGTCAGCAATATGGCCACACAAAGTCCTACTGCCGTCGAAAATCAGTATGTATAAAATGTGCTGGAAACCACCTCTCCTCTGATTGCTAGCGTAAGACAAGATCTAACGACGTCAAATGCGCTCTATGTGAGGGTAACCATCCAGCAAATTATAAAGGCTGTATGGTATACAAAAACCTCCAAAGTGCCAAATACCCAACTCTGAGGAAAAAAGCGTCTACACAGCCTCGGGAGAAACCAACACAGCCAAGTGCAACCCCAATTCAAATTGAGCCATACCCAGTCACATATGCTCAAGCAGCAAAGGAAGGCGTAACACCCCGCTCGAACCCTAATAATGCTACTCCTAATAGTAATGAAACCCACACACCAACGCAAAATACTAACGAAATGCGAGAAATGATAGACCTACTGAAGCAAGTCATGCAACAAATGACAGCAATGATGAGCCTCCTCGTCACCTTCACGACTAAAAACTGTGCATCTTCAACCCGTTAAATATTATTATCTGGAATGCCAATGGCCTATCCAAACACTTACTTGAAGTTAAAGCTCTACTTCAGACCCATGATATAGATATACTCCTCATATCGGAGACCCATTTTACGGACAAAAGCTATTTTGAAGTACCCAACTACAAGTTTTACCACACAAAACACCCAAGTAACAAAGCTCATGGAGGCTCAGGTATCTTGATACGGAAAAGTATTAAACATTACAGCACGAATTCGTTCCGTACAAATGCTATACAGGCCACAAATGTTGTCATTGAAGACCCGAGTGGTGAGCTTACACTCTCTGCTATCTATAGCCCGCCGAGGCACTCAATCAGCACTGCAGAATATGAGAATTTCTTCAAAACTCTTGGAAATCGATTTCTAGCTGGCGGCGATTACAATGCCAAACACACATTCTGGGGCTCTCGTCTCATTACTCCTAAAGGAAGACAGCTATACAATGCTATTGGCAATCTCAATTTAACCCCATTCTCTACTGGAACTCCCACTTATTGGCCAACAGATAGAAATAAAATTCCCGATTTAATCGACTTTTGCGTGGTGAAAGGCATGGCTTCGTCAGATATAACTTGTAAATCCTGCTTTGAATTCTCTTCCGACCACTCTCCAATCGTGGTAACAATTGATAAAAATTTTACACCCGCAGCGGATAAATGCAGCCTTTACAATCGGAAGACTGACTGGGAATACTTCCGACACATCATCACGTCTAATCTTGACTTGAAATTAGCGTTGAAATCTGCTGAAGATATAGAGGCAGCAGTCGAACATTTTAGCAGCTGCATCCAACAAGCTGCGTGGAAATCAACTCCCACCCTCACCAGACAAAAAAGGACAAACGTTACCCACAACATAAAAGCTAAGCTCAAAGAAAAGCGACTCGCGAGGAAAAACTGGCAACAAACCCGTCACCCCGACGACAAGAAACGATTGAATGCTCTCACCAAAGAACTCAAAAATATCCTCAAAATTTAGCACAACAGACAAGTTCAACAATATCTCAGTAATATTGATGCAACAGCTGCAACTGATTACTCCCTTTGGAAAGCTGCTAGTAAGCTAAAAAGGCCGATTCTCTACAATTCTCCTATACGAATGGAAAATAACGAATGGGCGAAAAGTGACGCAGAGAAAGCAAATACTCTTGCACGCCACCTAAAATCAGTATTTACCCCACATGATATTGAACCCCCACTAAGCACAACAACAGAAGTGAAAAATACTCTGAGTCATCCCTATCAAATGGACCTCCCCATAAAAAGATTCGCAATATCGGAGGTAAAAACCGTAATAGCGAAACTCAACCCAAAGAAAGCTCCTGGATACGATATTATTAATGGCAATGTACTAAAGCACTTACCTTACGAAGGCATACAATTTCTCACCCAACTGTTTAATGCAGTACTAATAACTGGATTTATACCCCCTCAATGGAAAGTCGCTCAGATGAAAATGATTCTGAAACCAGGAAAGCCCCCTGATACGGCAGCGTCTTACAGACCCATTAGCCTGCTGTCTGTTGTCTCAAAAGTCTTGGAAGTTATTTTTCTTAAAAGAATCCTACCCATAATAGAAGAGCGTAACATTATACCTAATCACCAGTTTGGCTTCAGAAGAGGGCACGGAACAATTGAACAAGTACATAGACTCACCGAGAAAATCTACTCTGCCTTTGAGCAAAAAAAATACTGTACAGCTGCTTTTCTGGACATATCTCAAGCTTTTGATCGCGTATGGCACGACGGTCTCCTCTATAAAATAAAAAATACTCTCCCTACAAATTACGTGGCCTCACTTAAGCTTCAAAGAAGTTTAAATAAAATTACCCATTGGCTGAAAGACTGGCGGATAAAGTCAAATGAATCAAAATCTGTCCAAGTGACGTTTACCACTAAACGTAACACTTGCCCACCCGTAAAACTCAACGGCGTTGATATACCGCAAAGTGACGTAACAAAGTACCTTGGCATGCACCTCGACAGAAAACTAACATGGAGAACCCACATATTCACCAAACGAAAAGCTCTTGGTATAAAACTGCGGAATCTCTATTGGCTCATGAATCGAAACTCCCAACTATCAATCGACAACAAACTCCTGCTTTACTCAGCCATCATAAAACCCATTTGGACCTATGGCATACAGCTGTGGGGAACTGCAGCAAACTCAAATATAGAAATTCTCCAAAGATTCCAATCGAAAACGCTTAGAATGATTGTAAATGCACCCTACTACGTGACAAACGACCGTCTACATCGTGACCTAAAGGTTCCTACTATTGCTCAAGAAATAAGGAAGTATGCTAGATCATACAAAACGAGACTACTAGCTCACCCCAACCCCCTCGCTCTAGCCCTGACGGCAAGACCAACTAGTTTCGTACGCCTCAAAAGAAAATCTTTTACAGATCTTTATTGATGGACTACAATAAATGGATGCACTAATGAGAGCAATCCATACATGCCCACCAAGTTTATTAAGTCATTATTAATTACTAATTACTTTTAACGAACCACAAAATATTTAGATGTATTTTATTTATACAGTTGGCAAAATATATTGGATGCTAAAAAAAAAAAATGTTCTATTCTATCGTGGCGAATAGTGTACACTAATCGCTCCAACAGAGCAAATAGAAATAGTATTTGTATTCCAAATGAAAAGTATAGGTTATATTCGTATCTGCATTGAAATTGTGCTGTGACTAATTGTACAATGTATAGAGTATTCGAAACTATAGAAGAGGCAAATGGTATTGTGCAGAGGTCTAGTAGGTACATATATAAAATAAACAACAATTAATAACAACAAAAATGTGATTGACTCGTTGATTGTATCAATGGCTTTTAATGCTCTTGCCTGCCTACCTGTTTCACTGCCCGTTCGACTACAATCATACCTAAATACATAACGTCGGGATACTGCAATACGTTCCATGTCACTTTTCACTTCTTCCTGAATACACCTAAATAACCTTTTTACACTTTTGTCAATCACATAGATTTTGCTTTTATATATAACTTCGCTTTTATATATAACTTCGCTTTTATATATACTATACAAATGTAAAAAATACCGCGAAAAGTGAAAATATATATAGTTTTTTCTCCTACCTCAAAAATTTAGTCACGGCGACATAGCACGTTTTGCAGTATCACCGACGATAAGTGGAGATAGCCATATAGCCAGCCAATTGGTTTGGTAGCCCGGCTCGGGTGGCCACTTTCATTTTCACTTTTTCCATTGAAAAAGCGCTCGTGTGTAATTTCATTTCATTTGTTCGCTGTCATGCATGTGATCAGTGAATTATTATTATTTTTTTGTCGTTTTGTGATTGTAGTAAGCGGATATGCTTGAAGGAATATAGGATGCAGACATAAACTCATGCACATGTACGTAAAAAATGTATCAAAGATTACACAGCATGCACTGAAGATATGGGTTAAATGAAAGGAACAGTTGTTAAATTATGATTACTTGTTTCTGATTTTTGTGTTTTGGGAAACGCTGCAAGTGCAACTGCATTTTGTAAAAAAAAGAAGGGACCGAAAAGCGTAATCCGAGTGGTAAATTAGTAGAAAATGAATATCATGTAGGTTATTGCTTATTCTGGTGTTACGCTGCCATGGCGGAAAATTTTTCTTTAAAGAATTTTGTTGTCTTATGTTTCATTTGATTTCCAATACTTCAAGCCTTGACTCTAAAAACAAGTCTAGAATGACATAATCACCAAAAATGAAAATTAAATTAATATTAAATTTTCACGAACCGAAATAGAAGTTTTGAAACGTTAATTTGGTATGTTATCAATAGACTGCGGATCTTTATGCAATTGCATATTTTTAAGGAAAAGAGATAGCGATATGGTTCCAAAGAGAAAAATGAAAGTTATTAACAAAATATTCTAAATTTTCATATTTATTTCTGCATATTTTGCATATTGCATATAACTTGCATATTGCATATAACTTGCATATTTGCATATAACTTGCATATTTGCATAATAATTGAGGTTTAGCAGCTTTAATCCGCAAGTTAGAGTCTCGCGGAGTTCCCCTAATGGCTTCAATGGCCCTAATAACAGAAGCTTTTGAAGGACTTGACGCTACGTCAGGATCATGCGGGCAAATAGTTCTGGTCAAAATTGAAGCTATTTCAAAAAAGAACCTGCTTTTGAAGTCATTAGGAGTAGCCAAAATACTTTCAGGTGACAACAAAATATTAGAAACTGGAATACAGATTCCCAGTCAATTTTGGAGCGAATTTAAGTATGCTCCGGTTACATCTTGTGATGTTGAGCGTTCATTTTCAGCATATAAACGGATCTTAACTGATAAGCGTCACAATGTTTCCATTGAAAATGTGGAGAAAACACTTGTAGTATATTGTGGTCTTAACTACAACTAAAATTACCTATTTACATTAAAAACTATTATAATAAAAATTAGTTCCCATTTGCAGTTTGTTTTTGGGTGTTAATGGGCACTTGGAGTATTCGAGAGAAAAGTTCTTCGTAAGATTTATGGACCTTTGCGCGTTGACGTGGGCGAGTATCGACGGAGATTCAACGATGAGCTGTACGAGCTTTACACAGACATCGACATTGTTCAGCGAATAAAGATCCAGCGGCTGCGAATGGAGGAAGGCGCTCCGGCCAAGAAAGCATTTCTATCGAAGCCCGCTGAACGCAAAAGAAAAGGGAGACCTCCACTGCGTTGGGAAAATCAGGTGGACAGCGATGCTGCCTCCCTAGGTGTTTCCAAGTGGCGCCATGCTGCACGAAACAGAAGCAATTGGCGCGCTCTGTTGGACTCGGCCAGAATCGTCTAGACGGTTAAGCGCCAATCAAGAAGAAGAAGAATGGGTTTTATATTTGCATAGAACAAAAGATTCAGCATAGAACATACGATTTTTGCATTCAACTATACTTTACTTATTGTGTATATCACTTAAAATTCCATATCTGATGTAAAAAAGGTGTACTTTTAATTTGCATATAACTTGCATATAACCTGCATATAAGTTGCATATATTTTGCATATCCAAAACAGAGCAAGAAAATTCGCTTTGAAATGTGAATATATAGTTTTGAATCAATATAACTCTTAATAAATCATTTTAAATTTTTTGCATAAAGATCCGCAGTCTAGTTATCAATATCATCCTGCTTTTCAACTTAAACGTTTAGCTCAAAAATCCGATCGTTCGGCAAACACTAAAATATGTATTTAGTGAAATCTTGTTTACTATCAAAATAGTGCTTTTAATTCATTTTACTCCTCAGCTCTGAATATGTGAGTCTACAATTCTGTGAGACATAAATGTACCACCCTAATGTATGCTCATTTCTATCAAATTACTTGTTCACTAAATGTCATCGGCGGCGTTATTAATGTGATTACATTTTGAAAAGGAAAGTTCATTTTAAGCAACGTCCAGCCCTTTTTCATATTACATACATATGCATTATTTTGTAAATGTGATTTAATCGCTTACTTGCACTTTCTTGCACACTAATAATTCGACCATCCAAAGCGAGATTCCAACCTGAGCCATTCGAATTTTAACCAATTTCAGGCTGTCTGCCGCTTTGCTATCGTACTAGATGTGTGAAACGTATTATTTCTCAAGGGTTTTTTCGAATTTTCTCCCATGAAAAGTAAGTATTGGAAAAAATGCAAACAATAATCAAAAAATAAAATTACCAAAAACCAGGGAGAATTTTAATTAGACTTGAGAGTTTCACACTACTACTAAAATTAAATGTGCTACTCCGTTTTAATTACTTCTGTGAAATTTTTCATACTATAATTGCTAAATTTGTATCATACCCGGGTTAAGGGTGGATTCAAATTTAGCAATTTTAGCATGGAAAATTTAACAGTAGAAGTTGATTAAAGTAGAATATCATAGGTGAGCCTACGCGGATATGAAAAGTTATATATCGTTGAAAACAGTATTAACAGGAGATTGTTTCGAAATAATTTTATATATACACTGGTTAACAAATTATTGGGGGAAGATGGAAAAATGAAGGAAAAAAAAAATTTCGATAATATTTTTACAGTTTGTCTGACATTTATCGAGGCACATTAACAGTTCGTATACTGATAGAAGCGGTGAAATGTCGTATTTTCAACATCAAAATCATGTTGCTAGACTTAACCTATGAAAAAGGGTTTTTAGCCAGTAACTACAGATTTTGAGGGTGTATTGAAATTCTAAGTATGCATTCTTCATATGTTTGTTACGGCCTATAACATATGTGAACCTCGAAAAAAGTACTTTACATTTTTTTTTATTTTGTCACACATTGTTATCAAATGATCGCAAGCCTTCTTGTCAATATCTTAAAAGTACCAACTTTAAAGCAAATGTTTTTTACACCAAATGTATGTCATTTTCTTAGTTGTGTTTTTTTAAGTAACTCTTAAGTACTATTAACCACGAACCGAACCTTTTTTATTATTTTGAAATTCAAAAACGGAACCGAAAACCATTAAAAAAATGGTTCGGTTCGGTTCAAAGCGCTTCGAGCTTCATTAATTATAATAAACATACTAAAATTGTTTCTGCAAATTAATATATGTACAATTTATATTGTACATATGTATATGCTGCCAATTGAAAATTGTATGATATTTATTATAATTTTGATTTTAAAAGGGTGGATTGTAACACCATGAAATAATCGAGATAGATATGGACTTATACATATATACATATCAAAATGATCAGGTTACAAGAAGAAATCGATTGAGCAATGTCCGTCCGTCTGTCTGTTCGTATGCACTCTAACTTGTGCAAAAATTGAAATATTTTGATGAAATTTGGTATACCGGTTCCTATGGGCACAGAGGAAGTTGATATTGAAAATGGACGAAATCGGATGATAACCACGCCCACTTTCTCTATATAGTATATATCAAAATGTGAGATCTCAGTTACTAAGTGATAAAATTTCATCCACGTAATGAAGCATAGCAAATACATATATTTATTAAATTTGGCATGCTTGATTTATTTGCTAAGAGTAATGTTTTTTGAAGTTGCCAAAATCGGTTGACGACCACGCCGACTTTTATATATGGGTATATTGTTTTGTCATATGTAAAGATAATAAATTGAAAGTTTCTGGCATGAATTCCACTATAGACGTAAAACAAAAAATATAAAAAGTGTTGAAAATGGGCGTAGCACCACCTCTTTTTAGACAAAGGCATCTATGAAATTTCGGATCCCTTAACTTGATAAATAATTATTTAATTATAATTGAGATATTATGACGAAACTTGGTGTACGCACTTTTATCACTTACTGCAGATACACGCGCAAAAATTTAGCGAAATGGGTTCAGAACCACGCTTACTTTTTAAAAAAATATTTCTAAAATGTTCCTTTTTAAATTTTTAACTCGACATCTTTGTAATTAATGTAGGGCGGAAGTAAATAATGTATCACAATTAACCTTACATCGAGGCATGGCTTCCAAAATCAATCAGCATATATATCACTTTTCTCTAGGTCAGTGACGTACATTGGCTCAGATTTCCATTTTGTCTACCGAAAGGGACGGCTTTACATTAAGGAACCACGGTCCGAGAAAAATGACTTTCGAAGAAAAAAGTGTTCTATATATACATATATGCATGTTTAAACGATAACCATAGAAAATTTAGACAGCTCATTTTTCCATCGAGTAAAATGTTTTAGATTAGCACACAGCCTTAGTAATCAATTCCGCGCTTTTGGTGTTGTTCGCTCACAGTGAGATTAGTTTTTGTCAGAAAAGTGCCGGAATGAACCATTCCTTTAACCAAACTACAAAAATTCGATGGTCTTATTTAATTATATATGTGATACAGGGTGGATTCCCCATATCATACGAGTACATTGCAACCGCAATAATTATACCTTTCATGAGAATGAAATGGTATTATAACTTATTGCCAAAAAATTTTTGTCGAAAGTACCAGAGGGAAACATGGGGGACCCACCAAAATATATACCGATATGATCAGAATCACGAGCTGAGTCGATTAAGCCATGTCTGTCCGTCCGTCCGTCTGTGTGAACACAAACTAGTCCCTCAGTTTTTGAGATATCTGAATGAAATTCGGAATACAGGTAATTTGTTATGTGCAGCTGATCATTTGTCGGAACCGGCCGAATCGGACCACTATAACATATAGAAAACAACCGATTATTCTGATATACATGAAAATTTTGGGGTGTAATTTCTGCATAACTTCCCCATTTAAACAGCTAAGGACATGAAACTTTGAAGTATTTGTACCCATGTTGGCCTAAACAAGGTCGCCGAAAATTGTAAAGATCGGACCACTATAACATATAGTTCCACAACAACCGATTGTTCAGATATACACATTTTGGTGTAAAACTCCTCCATTTTAACAGCTAAAAGCGTGAAATGTTGGCCCAAACAAGGTAAGCGAAAATTGTCAAGATCAAACCACTATAACATATATCTCCCTTACAACCGATTGTTCAGATATGGACATTTTGGGGTATAACTTCTCGATTTTAACAGATAATGACACGAAAATTTAAAATACTTGTACCCATATCGGCCCAAATAGAGTTACCGAAAATTGTCAAGATCGGACCACTATAACATCTATCTGCCATACAGCCGATTGTATACAACCTATTGTTCATATATACACGTTTTGGTGTATAACTTCCCCGTTTAAACAGCTAAGGACATGAAATTTTGAAGTATTTGTACACATGTTGGCCTAAAAAAGGTTACCGAAAATTGTCACGATCGGACCACTATAACATCTATCTGCCATACAGCCGATTGTTCAGATATACACATCGCAAACTATCGATGGCACTATCGATACTATCGATAGTTTTACACTATCGCGACTATCGATGGCTGGAGACAGACTATCGATAGTATTTACATATATATTTTTTTGTCCTTGAAATCGACTTTCAATATTTATTTTAGCAACAAATTGATTTATTTAAACAGGTCTGTTCGGTGAGTGCACTGAAAGTGTAGATCAGTGTAGGCTAGAACGCCTGACGGTGGTCAGAACAGTTTAGTGCAATGTACTATGGTCTGGCGACTAGTATTTTATGGCCAAAATTCAAGGAGTAATCAGATTGATCGGAAACTTGGTACTTGGGGGTTTTCGCGGTTGCTGATTTCAAATCTGATATCAGGTTACTGAAATTCAAAATGGCGGATCCAATATGGCGACCAAATTTTGTAATTTTTATTTTTTTAACTTAATTTTATATAAAAAAGGGGTTCTTCCAATTGCGGATTTCGAATCTGATGACACATTTTTTAAATTCAAAATGGCGGATCCAATATGGCGACCAAATTTTGTATTTTTTATTTTTTTAACTTAATTTTTTATAAAAAAAGGTTTTTTGCAATTGCGGATTTCGAATCTGATGACACTTTTTTAAATTCAAAATGGCGGATCCAATATGGCGACCAAATTTTGTAATTTTTATTTTTTTAACTTAATTTTATATAAAAAAGGGTTTTTTGCAATTGCGGATTTCGAATCTGATGACACATTTTTTAAATTCAAAATGGTGGATCAAATATGGCGGCCAAATTTTATATATGGGCGAATCAGTGTAAAAAACTGAATGAGGAAAAAATTAAATGTGGAAAATCAAGGTGAATTTTTCTAGATATAAGTATTAGAGAAATTCGGTATGTGGGTATAGGTTTATGACTAGCTGATCATTTGTCGGAATCGGCTAAATCGGACCACTATAACATATAGCTGCCATACAACCGATTGTTCAGACTATGCATTTTTGGGTATAACTTCTCCATTTAAACAGCTAAGGACATGAAACTTTTCAGTATTTGTACTCATATGGACCTAATATCTAAGAAGTTTGAAATCGATAATACTTCTTATTTGCACCGATTATAGTCCTGCTCATGTGCTTTCTAAAAATGAAAATCAGAAAAAACTACCACAAAGATTTTATTAATATTAATACAAATATTAACATGTATGGAATGTGTACTGTTATGAAAGTTTTTTTTCCATATAATATTACAAGTTTAATATGTATGTAACTCAGCTACATGTGTAATACAATTTTCTTTAATTGAAATAAATCAAATTTAAAAAAAAATAATATTCGGTAAATATATAATCCAAATAAATAATTTAAATTAAAATTCAACAAAAAGTAGTATTAAATTATATCAGTCACTAATTTCGTTTTCTAAAATTAAGTTATTTTGTTCGTGTTCTGTTTCTGATTCATCGTCTGTATTTTCTCCACAATTTAAATTATTTTCATGGGCACAACTTTCAGGAATATCCTCGCAGCTCAATAACATGATAACTTGAGATGGAAGAGTTAAGCGGGTTCTTTGATGTATCCGTGTATTTAAACATAAGGATGATATTAACGGATCTGAAGTATCCAATGCTCTACTAAAAACATGGAAAAGATTGTCGGTGCGACTAGTTTTACGAGCGTGAAATAATCTGTCGCATTTGTATATTTTATTTCTTGATTCGGCCGCATCCTCTGCAAAACAACCTACGGGAAGTAACGTGTTGAGCATTATTTCCTTTGAATGAATGAGTACTTTATGAACTGTGGGCGTCATGGGGCACCAGTCGTATATATTTTGGATACGTTGTGCGGTTTCAAAGCAATAGTTTTCGAACTTCTCTAATTCGAGAGGAAACTGACATGTTAAACATACCAAAATGATTTTTAAACGAAATATAATTTCCATATCAATCCCAGTTATTTCAGAAAATTTTTCATATTCAAGGAACGCACGTCGTGAGGTGTTTCCGTCATTTGTTGATCCGAACCCTCCTGCTTTCGGCATATCAACACGGAGTCCAAGCTTATACCAAAACTCGTTTTGAATGCGTTCCTTTCTTGCCTTTACTTTTTCTTTATCATTGCTGTCTATTATTCTCCACTTTCTTACTTCGAGTTTATACGACAGATGCAGTATGAATTCAAAAAATCTAATTTGGCAATGTAATGGACTAATACCATATTTCAAATTCGCTTCTTTTGGTTTGAATTTCTCGGATTTATAATCTCTACTTTTAATAAAATCCATAGCGGATGCTCCACAAATGGGACAAGATTGTGTAGAGTTTGTCCCTGTGAGTATATTTAAAACTTTTCCATCTATAACTGTCAAATGCATTCTGAATGTGATTTTCAATACCTTAAACTCTTCAATTGGTATTTCAAGGCTTACCAGTTCTTCAATTTGTCTACTTAATTCAGCAGCCTCTTTCAATATTACTTCTTTCGTCTCCTTAACGAATTCTAGTTTTAATGGTCGACAAAACCTAGTGGATTGAGGAGTTCTGTTGCACCATATTACTTTTCCTGAGGCGTCTACAAGTCGTAATGGAATCAACGTGGTTGCCAAGAGAGACGAATCTGAGTAACGAGATGAACTTGGCTCATGAAATGATTGCTTGAATTGAGCTTGGCCAGTACTACTATCGAAGCCATAACTCAAAATTAGTTCCGCGGCGATGTAGTTGCTTTTGTTTCGATCCATTATTGATAGAATAACTTCTCTCTGCATTTCAACTATCCTTGATGCAGTGTGTAGTAAAAGCTGTTGAAGAGGAACTTTAGCAATGGTCTCACTAACGCAAATGCCATTTGGTCTACAATTCGCTTTTGCTGCCAATAGTTTCAGGTAGGACGGAAATATGTCCGAGTTCCTTCGCTTGCTTTCCAATCGTATGTTGCAATATTGCCTCTTCGTAAAGTTATTTTCATAAAAAAATGCGAGTGCTTGCTCATCAGAGAGAGAAATAGGACACTTATCATCTTTCAATAACAACTTTCTTATTTTAGAGGGTATCGTGGGACTTTCTATAGATTTCTTCAAAACAACGGCCAAGTCTTTTTTCCCTTCTTTTCGAGCCGAATGAATTGATGCTTGCATCAATAATTCAGTCTGATTTTCTGTAGACTTTGAAAGCTCCGCCACCTCTCTTCGTTTAGTGCGATCAGACATTTCAGAAAATTGCAATGGACGTCGCCCACGACTTGTGGGCCGCATTTTCTTTTTCCGCCGAATAATTTTCGTCGCTTTGGCTATTTTGTTCGTCGTTTTCGAATATTATGTCGTTTTGAAGCCAGCTCTTATTTTGCGTTTTGAAAATGCCAATTGACCTTCCCGACTTCTGCCATTTTACATAAACCTTAGCGCAAAATAATCTAATTTTCTTTTCCAAATATTTTTTATGCTTATCGGAGATATTGGATTCTCCACTTTTGTTAACAACAAAATTAAAAATTAGCTCATTTTTTTCTTGTTTGCTGTTCCCATCCAGCCAAATTTCCATTAGTTCACAATTCCTGAAGCGTAAGTTGCCTGCAAAAAAAAACGAAATTTCTAAAAACTTTGCACCTCTTTGCAAAATACTATTGCGGCGTCGTCTGCACCATATATCATTGTAGTTCGGGGCGATATTTGTTTGTTGGACACTTTCGAACATTTTTAGTTATATAATATAATATAATTGTAAAAAGTAAAAAATAATTATTTTGAGATTATGACACTTTTTACATTTTTTTCTTCTCACCAAACCGTGTGTCGTATGTTTCACTATTAACAATTAAAATACTTACCATGGTCATTAATATCCATAATATAAATATTTTAAAAACTTTTTAATTTTCACTTTATAAGGATTCAAAAAGGCAACTACATCACACCAAGAGTATAGGTTTTAAACTGCAATAAAAAACATTGAACTTTGGCCCTTCATAGAATAATATTTAACTGACATTTGCAAATAAAAAACATTGTTTATGTATTTTTCCAATGTTTACTACAAGATTTAATCAACAAGTGTGGAATTGCAAGTTTTCAATTTTGGCCATAAAATACTAGTCGCCAGACCATAGTGCAATGGCGCCAACGAACGAAAACTAACTAAAACGGTAATTTAGTGTAAACCAGCTGATTTATGTAAACAATTCTCAACGGTCAGATTTATAAAAGCTATTAAATTTACACAAATTTCTCATTTTTGATCGAATAACTTGGCATATTTTTTGCTTTATTTTCACTCGTAAACTTTTCCTTAACTGGTTTGTACTCCTTGAAAAAATTTGTGACCTATTTCGTTTGGTTGTCTACCCGGAACGCATTTTCAGCAAGTATGGCTTATTACAGATCGGCGATCACGTTTAAAAGCAGATAATATGAACATGCTAATATTTTGCAATGGTTTCCAATGGCTTGATTTGAAATAAAAAATCGTTATTTTTATCAATTCTGTTGAAAAACATATTTCGATACTATCGATAGTGAGCGGACAAAATATCGCTTACTATCGATGGTGGCGACTATCGATAGTTTGCGAACTCTAGTTTAACTCCTCCATTTAAATAGCCCAGACACCATTTTTTCTAATAAATCGTTCCATAAATAACCCACAGAATTGAAATTATAAATTATACTAAATCAGGCTATGTTAATTCCCCACTCATGAAAGGTATGAAGTCTTCGGGACGGCCGAAGACAGCCGCGCTTTTACTTGTTTTTTATCTCAAACTATGGCAAAAAATTTAATTATAATAATTCATCTCATTTGTTGGCCTTTTTAATTAAGGTAGGGCATTCTCATTTCAAGGTAGGGCATTGCCCCACAATGATATGATTTTGTAAGTAAATGCATATACATACATACATATATGTGCATATATGAATATACTAGTATAAGTATGTTGTATAAGCGACTTACGCACTTATACGTATGAGCGAACACACGCACTTACACTATGTATAAGCAGCTCACAGCTTACACACTTATGCTGCGCAAGCATTAGCTTTTCGTGCGTTGATCATTGTTTGCATGCAAGCATGCAAGCAATTCTCAACCGTTTCAAGCGATGTTCTGCTTAAGTAGCATAAATGTGACACTGAATAATTATGTATGGGTTCACTCGGGATAAGGTGGCTACCCTTAAAGCCTTGCACTCCTCATGGGTTGGATATACGCCAACCCGGGACGTGACAATCCTCCTATAAGAGTAATTTTTGCACTCGGGATGAGGTGGCTTCTTTAAAAGCCCTGCACTCCTCATTGGTTGGATCAACGCCAACCAGGGACACGTCTTCCCCCAGCATCCCTAACCCATGGGATGCCTTTTTTGGAAGGGTGACAATCTTCATTGTCTTGCCCAGGAGCCTTGCCTCCTCCCAATGAATACATCATGCAAAGGCAATGGCCGTCTCCAACTCTGGTTGCTTCTCCCTGCGGTGCACCGCACCTCTTATGCCAGGCGCACGAAGTACACCACTGCTCTGGAACGAGCCATACTCCATCTTGCCAAAGCACAAGCTACACCGTAGCCCCAAAAATAAAAGATGCTCATCGCAGCCTAGGGCTGGGTCGTCTCGGCAAAAAGTCGATTTTAGACTTTCGACTCGACTTTTATCATTTCGACTATCGAAGTCGATTAGTCGGCTATGACAATCGATTTAAGTCGACTTTCCGACTTTTTTTCTTAAATTTTTCACGTATAAACACACGCACATATGTATATATGTGTGCAAAACACCTATTTGCATTGGAGGCTTTCGGCCGCGCTTCAGTAAAATAACCCTCAGTCGGCAAAAATCTCTTTCTGGAGAACTTCAATATTATAATTTCATAATAGTTGAAAGTGTTAAATTTAGGTGAAATTCCCACTAGTTTGTAAATAAATGAAATTGGTTCATTAAATCCAATCTGAGCCTCGGAACTTTAACGGCAATTATCTCGGGAACCATAGACCTCCGGAGGGTGGGGCCCAGGGTTGGCAACACAGAGAAGAAAAATTATTGTACCAGAGTCGTCAAATTATTGTATTTTGAACAAAATTATTGTACATTTCAAAATTACGTTTAATTACGCCTACAGCCTAACCTAAGCGTTTTGCTAGTTTTAATAAATAAAAGGTACATACTTATTTGTATTATTTCAAATATCTTATAGTGTTTCCTATTCTAACGTAAAATGTTACACTCCGTGATTGCAACAGGTTTTCAATGTCGCACTCACACTGTGAAGATGCACTTTAAGGTGGAGTTATAGGTACTTAACGTAGCATGAACAAACTCACTCAAAATTTCTGTTCAATGGGGTTCGAGTGCATTAGATTATGCTCACTTAGCGTTACTGGAACCCTGATTCATTTAGATTTTTACGGAGCGCACATAGAACGGCCCATTTCTCAATTTGTTCCATGCTACGTTAAGTATTTACCTATAACTCCAGCTTTACATTTATTAAAATGATAATGAAACACAGAGGTTTGCATTTTTTAGAATCGACCACAAAACAGGTAAAGGGTAATGAAACGGTAACATTTTATGCCAGAATCGAAAATGCCATTAGAAAAAACAAAAAAGAAAAATACACACTAAAACCACACAAGAATCAAAAAATTTGAAGATTTGCCAGAGTTACAAGAATTTAAAATCAGTTAGGGGATTCACAACCTGTCATATTGCGTCATATCGTCATAAGTCATAATATTTTGTTGTTGCATTCTATGCTATATGTGTACTAAATAAATACAACTCTGCACGATATGTTTTTGGGTCGTCGTATTTGATCAGCTGTTTTTGTATACTTCTTCATAAGGCTTCGGAAAAGTCTTTTATAACTATTTCCGTAAAATATTTTAATATGACATATGACTTTATGACACTTTGTGAATCACCTAAATGATGTGTCAACAACACGATTAGTGAATAATAAAATTAATTTCTGTGGTGCAGTACTTGAGTCCTTTATACTATTTTGTATAAAATGAATATCGTTGAAATTATTGTACTTTTCTCGATATTGTACGCATAGTCATGAAATTATTGTACGTGTACAATAATTATTGTACGGTTGCTGACCAGTGATGCCGTTTTGATACAATCGTATCAAATGTGATACTTTTTAAGCCCAAGATACGTAGATACTTTTTATTTTGACGTAGAACAAATTTGATACCTTTTTAATGAGCATCAAATAATTTTGATACGATTTAATCAAAATCAAAGAATATGAACCTATTCTTTTTCATTTTTAAGATTTTCTAAAAATTGTAACAACATGTGTTTGCCACGAAAAATATATATTGTGAAAGTCTTGAAAATACCAAAAATTGGCAACATTTTATCACTGCCCATGGCAGGCAAGAGCAAAGAGCGTTATGTTTTATGTTAACCATTATTTTAATAGCCTTTATGATTTTCTTGAATTAATTGAATTCGAAAAATCTAAAATGATACCTAACTATTCATTATCTTTATATTTTTATATTGGTAAATGTAATAAAAAAACGATGTCACGTTAAAAACACGAAAGCAGCTTATTTTATTAATTTTAATTTTTTTCAAAAATTTTTCAGTGATACGAAAAAAAAATTTGCCGTATCAATTTTTTATACGGGTTAAAAGCCCAAAAACAGCTTTTTTGATAAATTTAAGTTTTTTTTTCCAAAAAAATTGTCGGTGATACGAAAAAAACCATGAAAGTATCAATTTTTGATACCAAATTTTTTGAGGCTGCGGCAACACTGTTGCTGACACTGGTGGGGCCTTCAATTTTATTATGCCCCCACCACACACTAGAGTTGGGAAACAGTGGCGTAGTAACGGGGGGGGTTTTGGGGACAAAACCCCCCCGAAAGATTCGTTTTGTATGAAATTGATCTGACCATAAAACCATATTTAACTAAGAGATGCTTTATTAGCATACATTTCTTTTTCAGGAAAAAATCAATGAGAATAGAAATTTTCCAAATTGGTAATTCGAAATTTAGCGCTTTTTCACGAAGTATTATTTATAATTGTAGCATTTGTTGAGCCGTAGGAAAGTGCAAGAACCGTAGGAATTTCAACACAATTTACATTCTTTGTACTCATATTCGCTCTTTTGTGGTAAAATTCATACGATCCCTGCACCTTCCTACGGCTCAACAAACTCTACAATTATTATACGGTATTATTAACATGCTAATTACTCGACAAATTTTGATCAACTTTAACCACCAAAAATGAAATAATACTTTTCTAAAGCGAAATTTTACGCTGATTCCGAATATCATCTCCATTTTTTTGTGGCAGACCCATTTTTTCAGATATCGACAAAAATTTAGAAAAAAACCATATATGCAAGACATTTTGGTAGTCATCGTGGCAATTTGACATCTAGGAAGATCTGGTAGAGGGAGCTCCAACAAACATTTTTAGCCATCACACTCAAAAATTGGTCAAGTAGTTTGGTTACAATGGCAAACAGAATGAAAAAAATTGGAAAAAAAAATAATTTTTTTAAAGAAATTTCAGATTTGACTGTCCTAAAATTAGAAAAATTTTATGGGGGACAAAAAGTTAGCCCCCTTATCCTATTTAATTGTGAACATTTTAAGACTAATATTGCAATAACCGGATGTACAGTTATTTATATTTATTTATTTTTATTGAAAGTCCTTAACCAAAACCGGAGGGTACTTAGTTAACAAAAAGTTACTTTATTACAAGACTATAGACCAAAAAAAGTAATATGCTGCCTAAAATTCGTTTCTTGTATACACATCTGGATAATTTTCCTACAAGCTTAGCTGCTGAAAGTAATGAACATGGTGAAAGATTTCATCAGGACTTAATAGTATTTGAAAGGCGATATCAAGGATCTTGGTACAAGCGTATGAGGGGAGATTATTTTTTGGACAATCATACGTGTAACAAATCCAGAAAATCACAAAAGAGTAGTCAAAAGTACTTACTCACATCCCTCATTATTTATCCTCTCCTTAAAATCGCGAAAAACAGATTAATTAATTTTTTTTCCTATTAATCGCTGTTCTGAGACACATTTTGTACTTCAAAACACATAATAAATGGAATGAAATAATGTTAAGTATTACTACTCAATGAAGTTCTATGAATAAACCCAATTTTTGTTGTTGAAATCTTACTCTTCCGAAAAATTTTTCGTTAAGGACTTTCAATAAAAATAGATAAATATAAATAACGGTACATCCGATTATTTATTTATTTATTTATTTATTTCGTCTATGAAACCAGTTCTTACAGACTATTAAAAAAAAAAAACCTAAGTTACAAAGAATATATGTTTACAATTACATATTTTAATATAATTTAACGGTATCTATATTAGCGATAAGCTTGAATTAAAACAGATTTAACATAATTTTTTCCAAGCCCAAAATCAATTTCATATTTCTTCGCAAGGCTATTAAATTCAGTTAACGCTCTGTTTATTGGCGAATTTAAGGCATAATTAGTACGGCAACCTCCCATATTAAAAAGATAAGAGTGCCTAAGCAATCTTGACGGTACATTAAAGTTAATTAAACCAAGCGGATGCGGGCAATCGATAATTCCAACAATGATGTCAGTTATGAAAGAAAGTGACAGTATCTTTCTTCTATTCTCTAATGTTTTAAGATCAATTAGCATACAGCGGGATTCGTAAGATGGGATGGGCTCATTAAATTTTAGGGGATGTAAAGCAAAGCGTATAAATGCCTTTTGAACACGCTCTAAGCGATATGCATGTATCGAGTAAACTGGGTTCCATATAACCGAAGCATACTCAAGCCTTGAACGAACTAAGCTGGTATATAGAGACTTAAAAGTGTAAGGATCAGTAAAGTTTGAGCTATTTCGACGTATAAAGGCTAGAAGTGAGTATGCCTTCGGTAGTATGAAATTCACGTGAGGTACGAAAGAAAATTTCGTATCAAAAATCACTCCCAAATCTTTTACTTCTTTCACAAAGTTAAGTCGTGAATTAGAGAGAAAGTAGCTCGTGGGTATCGGCGTATTCGATTTAGAAAAAGTTGCCACAGAGCATTTGTTAATATTCAAAAACAGAAGATTTCTTGTGCACCAATTATTAACAGAGTTGATATCATCTTGGAGTTTATCAACATCACGCAAGTCACGTATTTTTAAAAATAATTTCATATCATCTGCAAATAAAAGGCAGTGGGCATTATTTATTTGAGATACGATATCATTTATAAAAAGAACAAAAAGGAGTGGCCCAAGCACACTGCCTTGTGGTACACCAGAAGTGGCAACAATAGGTATTGAATGTGCTTCCTCAATGCTTACAAAACTTAATCTGTTTTTAAGATAAGACTCAAACCAACGTAGTAAATTTGCGTGGATACCAAACTTCGATAATTTTTCAATAAGGTTATTGCAATATTAGTCCCAAAGTGTTCACAATTAAATTCTCTATAGGATAGGGGGGCTAACTTTTTGCCCACCATATAATTTTTCTGATTTTGGGACAGTTGAATCTGAAATTTCTTTAAAAAAGTTCGATTTTTTCCAATTTTTTTCATTCTTTTTCGCATTGTAACCAAACTACTTGACCAATTTTTTGGTGTGATGGCAAAAAATGTTTGTTGGAGCTCCCTCTACCAGATCTTCCTTGGCACGATGTCTAATAAAACTTTTTGATGCACTTATGTGATACAATGTCTTGCATATATGGCCTTTTCTACATTTTTACCGATATCTCAAAAACTGGGTCTGCCACAAAAAAACGGAGGTGATATTCGGAATCAACGTAAAATTTCGCTTTAGAAATATATTATTTTATTCTTGGTGATTTTTTTTGTCCAGTAGTGTTGCAGAAAAGTAACGCCAAAAATTTCAATAAAAAATTGGATAAGAAATTCAACTGGTGAAGATAGGCTGAACGGACTTGCCCTAATGAGTATTAACAGAAATATCGATATCACAGTGGAAAAAGTTATTCACAGATTGGCACAAATACATAAGAAAATCAATCTGCGATTTCAATAAATTGAATTATATTAATTAAAAGAATTTAATGTAATTATTTTTTCCAACATACATTTATTCAAATTTCAAGTTTTCCGATATTTGTGTACTAAAATATTAAATTCTAGTCTGAAAAAATTACATTTTTATCATTTGTAAAAAAAATTGTAGTTTTTTGGTAATTTTAATTTTGGTAATTTTTTACATTGTCTGTAACCCCCCCCGAAAAATTCTCTTACTACGCCACTGTTGGGAAACTATCGATAGTAGCACCATCGATAGTTTTTGATAGTTTAGTACTATCGATAGTACTATCGTATTTAAATGATTCCTGGAAAAAATTTTTTAACCGCCAACAAATTCATATTTTATACATATTACACGTATGTATGTACACACAAGACCACGGATGCCACTGTTGGTTGTTTCCAACCAAACTTCGTAGTTTTTTTTCTGATTTTGAGTTTTTTCAATAAATTTTGTGTTAAGTTTAGATTTCTTGGATCGGATTATATTATAGTATCGTAGGGGTAAAAGCAGTCAGATTGTTGAATGTCTAGAGCAGGTATCGGCATTTTGACTCATACGAGTAATTGAAAATATCAGCAATGTAGCGCAAATAATTTTTCACTTACCAAGACAATGGGCCGAATGCATAAAAATCGAGCTATAGCTAAGATTCATTTTTTCGTAAAATGTGGATGTTTTATGCAAAAAAAATAATTGAAATTGCTAAATTTTACTAAACAATTTAGTTTGATTTGATAAAAAAATTAAAAAATAATAAAACTCCACCCAATAAATTTATATCTCTTGAGAATTAGCTTAGTTTTTATGCATAAGGGCCAATATCTCTCGCAATTTTCTCCGTTTTTAGGTCTAGAGGTTTTTCTGATTAAGAAAAAAGTTAGTTTAATAGAGAGTAACTCCAACTGATAGTAAAGAAACCAGGCAAGTAAAATCTCAATATAGCACCATCGACATGATCCAATATGAAATCTTTGGGTAAATATAACGGCACAAAGAAATTTGTAATCTCTTTTTACCACAACTATTTATGTCTGTTGTCTACGACCGCCAACGCAATCACTATCATTTCTGTGCTTTCAACACCCACTCGTCGGCTATGCGATAGGTACGCAACGTAGAGCAATAATAGGCGCATTTCTGTCGTACCCAAGCATGAAAAGAATACTCGCTTATGCATCAAATTACCTTCAAAGCAACAACACCAACTCGACTATTTTAAAAATAGTCGAGTTGGTGTTGTTGCTTTGAAGGTAATTTTATGAATAAGCGAGTATTCTTTTCATGCTTGGGTACGACAGAAATGCGCCTAATATGAAATGTTTGCAGATACATATATGCATTTCCCAACTGTCCTATTTAGTTGTTACCGAGGAAGCTTAGTATTTAATCTATCTTGTAAAAGAGCAAACATTACTATATTTCTTGATTTTTATTGAAAAAAATGGGAATTCTCATGTCCACTTTTCAAAGCCAAATATTTCTCTATTTATTTGTATTTTTCTTTAAGCTCTCACTAACCCCAGAAAAGTGATTTTGGTGTAATTTTTTTATTTTTCGCAGCTTTTGTTTGTGCTCTATTGAGTTTACATTACAAAATAGGCTGCCTTTGTAATTACGCGGAAACTTCTGAAGCTTCAATTTCCTTCCTGAGGTGTAACGTCCGCAACGGTGTGTGATAAGAAAATGAAAGTTTTTCCTTATTTCATTTCATTTCATTTCATTTATTTGACATTGAATAAAATTAGTACATTAAGATAACAAGATATTTTATAGTACAACAAACAGATATTACAAACTTAATTGGTATCCAGTTAATCGCCTAACTTATATACTAAGTAGTTACATTTAACAATTTGCAAAAAAACAATAAATAAGGAAGCATAAAGGGGAAGTTGTAGAAAGATTAGAAAATTAGATTTAAGATAGAGAGTTTAGAGTTTTAGAGCACTGACTGGAGAAGAAGCTGTAGAGTCTTTGCCTATAGTTGTTCTGGTTTAATGAGTTTCTCATAGCAGCTGGAATAGAGTTCCAGAGACGTATGGTGTTGACGAAGAACAGCCTGGTAGAGGCTACATAGTTAAAACAAGGGACTACTAAGGTGCATGTTCGGGTCGATCTGTTAAATGCTATTTTTATGCTTATGGTTAAATTAACTATGGCTATGTTAAGCGAAAAGTTTGGGAGATAGTGAGAACCAATAACATTGTTCTTAATAACACACGTGACTTTTTTATTTGCTAAAAGACAGTATAAATATATAAAATATATAACATTTGTTACTAGGCTGCATACTTTTATGCAAATCTCTGTAAATAGGAAAATTGTAGCGTAGCCACGCCCATTTAAAAAGTTTTATTTACAATTAGATTAAGCTTATAAATCTTATTGTTAGTGCAAAATTGCATGCCTGTATGACTGTTAATTACACAGAAATCAAGTAACAAATTTCTGAAGAGCGCTTTTTAAATATCTCTTTTAAAAGTAGGCCCTATTTCGATTAGTTTTTGCACATATATTGCCAGAAATGGTGAAAAAGTGTGCACCAAGTTTCGTCGTAATATCTCAATTACACTGGATCACAAAATGAAATTTGTTGTCTGTACTTTGGGCGCCATTATCCTATCTATATGTAAAACCGGTCGCTGATTCCGAAAATCGAGTTTATTTTTAATTCTATGGGACGGTTTTTGAGATATCGGCAATTTACCGTTGTTTGGCCGATGGCTCCACTTAATCCTATATATCTCTTTAACGCGTTAAGCTATCTACGTTGGAGTAACACCGAACGGAAAAAAATTAAATTGCCTACACATGGCTCCTATGACATTTTTCTCTAGGTCTTATATTTTCTGAAATATAGACGAGTCAATTTGAAGAAAAAATTGAATTTGTTGGGGAAGATCTTTAAAACAAACGTTTTTACCTTTAGTTTTACTCCTTCACGTGAAGCCCCATTCTATTGGCAAAAAAATAAGCTATCAACGAAGAAAATCCATGGTAAAATGGGAAAGTTATAGGCGATCAAGTAAATACAGCCAAGTCTCGCAATGCTACTATACGGTACATTCTATGCATATTTTACCAATACCTACACATCTGCAGTAGCAGCGTATTGGCAGCGCAGTAGATACGAGCCCATTTACGCCGTAAATTTTACGGGTATAACATGCATTTACTAACTGAAGGCCTTTTTGTTGAAATAAAGTGCGTTGCTTCAATTTCAATTCATGACACTGATTTTTTAAAACCCACAAAAGAAGTGTATATTACAATGTATAATGGTGTTTTACATGTGTTTCTTTGTATTATTTGCTGTCATTTTTTGTTAAAATTTTTGTGGTTATGAAATTAGAGAGTCAACGATGATCGATTGGGAAAGCTTTTATACATTTAAATAAGTGTGTGAAGTGTTTTGTTTTAAGGGTAATATCTTAAGTGCATTTAATGGTATATAAAATTGGTAAGAGGGTGATTGTTTACTTGAGGTAGTCTTCTTATATCATAAAATTATGTGATGAAGATGATATTATGAAGGGCACTTTCACATTTACTCGTAACAAACTATCTTCGCCTAAAGACATGGAAATCTGCAGCGTTCACTCCTATAATAAATACTTAACGTTATGCTCAAGCTTGTAAGTGATTTAGTTTTAAGAAAGAGAAAACTAGTGCATGTGTATCGTACTTTTGGCAAATAAATGGGAAGTAAAAAATCCTTTCTCTCATTTCTCTTCACATACCAAACACTAAATGTGCTATTGATTAACTTCCTGTCATTTTGTGTGGTGGTAATAAATTGGCATCCTATACACAACACCCAGACAGTCCATATATACACGCAGACACACACACATTTATATATATGCACATAAAAAAGCAAGTATACGATTTAAAATTGAGCAATCATTTAAGAAACTAATTTTATGCGACCTGCCTGTCGAACACGGCAGCAGTTAAACTGGTATTTTTTAACTGGGCGAAAGAATGGTAAAATCAGCAAAAAAGCGGTATAATAAAAGCAAGTGTCTTATTTACTGCAGCCTGCAAAGTTGTGGCATTGACCTTATGCTCAGCAAAAAAATAATAATGAAAGGCGGCGTTGTTATAAATTGCATGGTGTAAAAAATAGACCGAAAGTACATGTTTATACAAGTCTTATAGTGCAAAGTGCATGAAAGATTTTCGGTTGTTGTGTGTTATGAAATAGTTTTTTTTCTGGCATGTCTATTTTATTTACTCTGTGGCGGAAAGTGTCGTTTTTTTCCAACGTCATAGCTATTAATTATCCAAAAAGACCAGGTTTTCGCATAGGATGGGGTAAACGAATATATCATTCAAGAATATTATATCATAACTAGCTGACCCGGCAAACTTCGTTCTGCCCAAAATAGATTTTTTTATTAATTTCATTTCAGAAATTGTTATTACACCGGTATTGTTTTTAATAGAAAATTAACGATTTTTCACTACTTCATTGTGTATACAACTTCAAAAATATATAATTTTAGTATTCAGTTTAAGGCTGCACGATACACATAATTTTTAGTTTTCTCTTCCGGATATTTATTTTCACTAAGTAAGTAAGAGGATTGATATAGTATACCTCCATAGTGGTTTCCAGGCCCCTCCTCCAACCCTTTTAGATATATTCAGCCTCAAAAGTTTAGTACGTATGGGAGGTGCAATGCCCCATTTTTCGATAATTCTTTTTTTTTTGGGTGAACATGGTATTGATATCGTATATCTGCATAGTGATTTCTATGAACATGCCGATTTCCGATAACCCCCACTTTTTTGCGTGGTAATGGTTTTGATATCATTTAGCTCTATACCAATTTTCAGCTCCCTACCTTGAACTGTTTTAGAGATAATCAGCTTTCAAAATTAAGGTTGTATGGTAGGCGCCACGCCCCCTTTTCTGATAACCCCAATTTTCTGAGTGAGAAGGGGTTTGTTATCACCTACCTCTATACCAATTTTCATCTCCCTACCTTAAACTGTTTTAGAGATAACAAGCTTTAAAAATTAAGGTTGTATGGGAGGTGCCACGCCCCTTTTTCTGATAACCCCCACTTTTCTGAGTGAGAAGGGTTTTCATATCACCTACCTCTATACCAATTTTCAGCTCCCTACCTTAAACTGTTTTAGAGATAATCAGCTTTAAAAATTAAGGTTGTATGGGAGGTGCCACGCCCCCTTTTCTGATAACCCCCAGTTTTCTGAGTGAGAAGGGTTTTCATATCACCTACCTCTATACCAATTTTCAGCTCCCTACCTTAAACTGTTTTAGAGATAATCAGCTTTAAAAATTAAGGTTGTATGGGAGGTGCCACGCCCCCTTTTCTGATAACCCCCAGTTTTCTGAGTGAGAAGGGTTTTCATATCACCTACCTCTATACCAATTTTCAGCTCCCTACCTTAAACTGTTTTAGAGATAATCAGCTTTAAAAATTAAGGTTGTATGGGAGGTGCCACGCCCCCTAACATTTTTAAATTTTTTCTTCGACTAAACCTTCGCGGGGTAACAACAAACAAACCCCCCTAAGGAAGTATTTGATTTGGTTCAGCCGTTTTCAAGCTTTAGCGTTACAATTAAATACCAAATCATTTTTATATATATAGATAATACACTGGCATTATTATAACTCTGACGAGTTTTATGGCCGAGCTTCTCTCCCAATTCGAGGTGTGCTCCTTAACTTTTTTGTTTTTGGGATTGGGGTTAGAACCCACGGCCTGTGGTTAGCGGGCGAGCAATCTGCTAGAGATGGCAAATATTTGGCGTGTCTGTGATTTTGTCACCGCTCCCCAAAAGTCATTGGTCACTGCCGTGACTGATTTCCAAAATCACGGTGACAAGATCACGTATTCTGAAAGCATGATAATTTCAGTTTTCAAAAAATTATAGTTTTTTTGTTTTTTTATTTATTTTTAAATAATGTTCTAAATTGATTTCAATTGATTATGTTAGAGATTTACAAACTCATTTTTAAGGAACTAAGTAAAATGCAGGTATTTTCAATTTATATCAATTTTTGTTTTGTTTTATTAGGAAAAACTTTTATTTCACACTAAAACAAGCTTAGCTATTATTACTGGACTTGCAAAATATAATTCGATTACACATTTATTTACATTTATTAAAAAGTGAATAAAAATCTTGGTTCTTGTCAGGAATCCTAAATGTCACTGTCACTGAAAAAAATCACAGTGACTAAAAAGTCACAGTCACGAATCACACTGTTCCTCAAAAATCACGGGATCGGCCATCTCTACAATCTACCCATTGCACCACAGCGGCCATCCAAGAAGAAACGCCATAATTTACATGCACATTAATAGACTAATACTAAATTGCTACAATTGGTGTTTGAATGTGATGGTCTAAATTGATTTCAATTGATTATGTTAGAGATTTCCAAACTAATTTTTAAGGAACTAAATAAAATGCAGGTATTTTCAATTTATATCAATTTTTGTTTTGTTTTATTAGGAAAAACTTTTATTTCACACTAAAACAAGCTTAGCTATTATTACTGGACTTGAAAAATATAATTCGATTACACATTTATTTACATTTATTAAAAAGTGAATAAAAATCTTGGTTCTTGTCAGGAATCCTAAATGTCACTGTCACTGAAAAAAATCACAGTGACTAAAAAGTCACAGTCACGAATCACACTGTTCCTCAAAAATCACGGGATCGGCCATCTCTACAATCTACCCATTGCACCACAGCGGCCATCCAAGAAGAAACGCCCTAATTTACATGCATATTAATAGACTAATACTAAATTGCTATAATTGGTGTTTGAATGTGATGGTTATAAGTTTCTACACACTTGCAAATATGACCGCATTACCTAATTGCCATAATTTACGAAAAACTTAAGACACAAACTTTCCCTTCAAAGCAACCACGTTACTTGTACCTAGTTTTGTTTTACAGAATTTTGATTTTTTAATGCCCGATATGATGAAGTAACACTGCGTTAATAGTAAAAACGGTTGACAGTGACGTGCTATACACATCCATACATACATATGTACATATATATGTAAATACCTGCATACATACATACATAGATATGTATAGTATACATTGTATACGTCTGTCAATCTAGACAAGCCAAGCCAACCGTCAAGCAATGCGTAGCGTGTACCTTGGGGCGTTGAAAGCGAAAGTGAAATGGCGCAATTTTTTATTTGTTTGGCTTGTCTGCTCGTTTTTTTTTTTAATAAATTTGCTCTGCAGATTTGTCTATTTGTAGAAGAGTTGTAAGGGTGAAGGTTTTTTAATGTATTTTCTTAACATGCGCGCACATGTTCCGCCATGTTCAAAGGTATGAACTCATAATTTGTCACATAATCGCATTAACTTACCTTTTGCCTTATACACTAATGTTACTTTTGTAAGTTATGGTTTGATTTTTTAGCTTTGAGGTTGTAGCAAACATTTATTGCACGAATTTTAATGTTTTTTATGAATTTTTCAATCGCTTTTCATTTATTCAAATGTTAACATAGTTAGTTGTCATTAAAGATTTAATAATTTTTCTTTTTTTGTAAATTCCCTACTCTAATTTGCTTAATTGTTTTTAAATTTTTTAAAGCTTATGTATAAGCGGTGTTACTTAGTTAGCTAATTTATGAGATTACTACTAGCAGGAACACTTTTATTCCATTTGTGAGTGTGTGAAAGTCTTGTGTGAATATAACACATGTTTTATGCAACAATTTTGCTCTTAATCGTTTATGGCACTCGTTTGAATTTGGTTTTTTCATGTTGAGTTGCTGTTGTTCGATAACTTACAACGGATATTCGTAATACATGTTAAGTCACTTGGCTTTAAATACTAGATTTTTTTCATTGTTGTCGTATTTGTATTGTTGGTAGAATTTCCGCTTAATAGCTTTACATAACTTCCTATATTCACTTGTGGCACAGACTGTAACGGTTATGAGTTATATCCAAAAAGTTGATTTTTAGTCATTATTTTCTGAGTTTTATTTTCTGCTCAGAAAATAAAAGTTATTTTTTGAGTTTTATATTTCGCTTAGAAAATAAAAGTTATTTTTTGAGTTTTATTTTTCCCTCAGAAAATAAGTTATTTTTTGAGTTTTATTATTCGATCAGAAAATAAAAGTTATTTTTTGAGTTTTATTTTTCCCTCAGAATATAAAAGTTATTTTTTGAGTTTTATTTTTCGATCAGAAAATTCATCAAGGCAGCGCTCGAGATATTTTCTTTATTTAAAACTTACATACTAGGAACCCATGTAAATTCACACATATGTATGTATGTATGTATGCATATATATTGATGTTTGATATGCATTGTTGATTGTTGATTAGCGTCATGCAAATTTAATTTTAAACAAACTACTGCTGCTAAGTGGTTGACTATTTCTAGTAAAATCTGATATGCAACTTAAAAAGGCCAAATTAAAGAAGAAAGAAAAAATGCCTTTTCTGTGTTAAATATAAATAACAACTCTTTCTCCAAACTTTCTCGACACATACTTAATTTTGCTTTCATTTACAAACATTTCACAGGTAACCTAATGCACTAAAACTACATACAAACAGAAGGTATTCCACCTTCAAAAAAAAAAAAAAAAAAAAAACAAAAAAAACCACATGGCTCACGCTTTTTTCGAATAAAAAAAAAACTTTTAAGATCTTAACAGCTGATAATAATTTTACAATTTCTTTTATCATTAATCTAAGTGCGTGTTTCGGCTGTTTTGAAGAGTGAGAGCATTATTGCCGCTATTCTACTATAACTCTTAATAACATGTGGATTGCTTCTATGTATTTTGTAAACCAAAAGAAAACCAAACTATCCATTTGTTTTACGCTTTCAATTGCTAATTAACCTCAATTCAAGCACAAGCACAAGCATTGATTTAATCATATTTTTAAGTTTCTTTCTCGCCGCAGAGTATCTATTTACCACAGCTAAATATTTATAAATGATATTTATCTAATTTGGGAAACACCTGCTTGGCTGATGGATATCTCTTTTTTACTTCTTGTACTCAAGCATTTCCATTAAGTTCATATACATATACTGACGCATGTCTGCATATACTCGTAATAAAATTTTTCTATTTAATTTTCGATTAAAATTAATACTTTGTATTTAATGGCATTGACTCGTCAGCTGCCTTTACTTGCTAATGTTGTTTATTGCTGCCTTGGACATACTTGTACATATGGAGTTATGTTTCATAGTCAGGCTTATTGTCACGGTTTAATTGCGAATTTGTCGCAATCGTGTCATTAAATTTTGCGTCCATTCACTGTACAATGTAGCTACAAAACTATGTCTCACGCATTCGTGATTGAATGTTGGTATGCATATTTTTAGGTACATAACCTCTTACATATCATTTTAGGCTTGAAATGTAGCTACAATTTTTATTGTTATTGCTTTTCAGTGTATATTTATATACTATTTATGTCGTATGTGACATACATATATACATAATATTGCTTAATTATTAACGATGGAAATTTCGTACATTTCTATTATATTGAACAAAGATATTATATAAGAAACGTGTAGAAGATGGTTTAGGTATACATATGTACATTATATTGAATCTTACATTCAATAGTCGCTTTAATATTGTCATATACGTAACTCGAGCGGATTTTGGGCCAAGCTTCTCTTTAAATTTTGCAGTTTGTTAGCTTGCTATTTCGAATTTACTATACATATATATAAAAATCAAGGCTATTTCTTTGTCGCCGTGAACCCAGCTCTCCCCTGAATATTTTTGGACGATATTGGTATCATTGTGATTCCTAGGTCGGGTCTCCAGATATGGGTCAAAATGTGGACCCGAATGACCCGAAATGTTTCTTAGCAATATTGTTATCAAAAGAAGGGTGTTCCGAAGGGCTTTTATATGGGGCCGTATCTATTACGATTCCTAGATCAAGTCCCCAGATATAGGTCAAAACGTGGACCCGGGGTGTTGAGCTGGGATTTTACATATATGTGAACTCATTATGTTTCCTAGGTCAGGTCCCCAAATGTGGGTCAATACGTGGACCCAAATGACCCCGATATACTGCTAAGCCATACTGATATCAAATGAAAGGTGTAAATTTATGTAGCAGCCCTGTTATAACTATATGTGTAAGTATTTATTTACTTTCGTATTTAAAAGATAGAACAAGAACAACTGTAACACCTATTGATATACACAGGACATATTATCATGCCGTGTTGGTTTCCGTTCATTTTTCTATGCACATTTCCATGTGTACAATATCCCATTAACTTCCTTCCCGTTTTTAAATAGGTTGGCCACTTAATACCTAAACTACGATCATAGGTTTCCACTTCTATTAAATAATGAATGGTAGTGTAATCACTCGCACACATTCTTTTTACAAAATAATTCACAATTTTAATGCACAAAATGCCATAATTCGGCATGATATAATAACAAAATATGCTAATATATATTTATAAGCAATATTGTGGCATAAGTACCAATTTTCGTTTATTAACCCGCGAGAGCACGTGTTTACATACTATGTACCTATGCAAATGTCACTAAGTACCTGTATTTACATACATATATGAAGTGTTCATAGACAAAAGAAATAATGCATTTATGTATTTATTGTGTGCCAGGTGTTACTGTTTGTTGCTTATAAAGTGTGGGAACAATTTTCAGCTACAAAACGAAAAAAAAAACAAGTAAGGAAGCCTAAGTTCGAGTGGAATCGAACATTAGATACTCAGCTGTATGCTTTCATTGTTTGTTTGCGTTCGATGGAAACACGGCGTACTTTATATAAAGCGAGTGCCGCATAAAGTGGGCGTCGCCACGCCCATTTTCAATATTTTTATCAGTCATCCAACTAAGCATATCAATATTATTCTTTGTGCAAAATTTCATTCCTTTTTGACTTCTAGTTACAAGGATGTCACGTTACAAGTTCCCAAAGGGTGTTCCAGAAATACCTTTGTTAAAAAGTAGGCGTGGTCATAAACCGATTTCAATAAATTTTTGCGTGGCTATTAACACAAGTTATAGAAGTGTATAAACCAAGTTCCGTCATAATATCTCAATTATTTGTCGAGTTTTGGGTTAAAAATTTTGTATATTCCCTTGTCTAAAAAGAGGCGGTGCCACGCCCATTTTACAAAATTTTTATATTTTTTGTTTCCGGTCTATTATGGAACTCATGCCACAAAATTTCTATGAATTATCTCTATATTTGACAAAGATATCGCTTAAAATGTTTTTATTAGGTCACCTTATAAGACCCATATATATAAGTGGGCGTGATCGTCAACCGATTTCGCAAAAATTTTCAACATGTATTACCACAAGTAATAAAAGTGTACACACCAAGGTTAGTCATTATATATAAATCATTTGTCGAGTTATGGGCTCAGAAATCTCGTATATTCCTGTTTATAAAAAGAGTCGGTGCCACGCCCATTTGCCAAAATTTTTGTGTTTTTCGTTTTATGTCCGCAGTTGGACTCATGCTATAAAATTTCAGTGATATATCTTTATATTTGACAGAGATATGGCTTAAAATGTTTTTATTAGGTCACTTTATAATACAAATATATAAAAGTGGGCGTGGCCGTCAACCGATTTTAACTATTTTCCGTCCAAACGTTTGCCTAAGTAAGTAAATCACGCGTACCAAATTTTGTCGATATATCTTCAATGGTTTCTGAGTTATGACATATAAAACTTTCAAGGTTTGACCCTTAATAAGTGGGCGTGGCACCGCCCATTTTCCAAAATTTCATCAAATTTCTTCCTAGGGGCCTGAGCTCAACACGTGGGTAAAATTTCATCGCTCTAGCTATATTAGTGGCTGAGATACCAAATTTCCGATTTTTTCTATATAGGAAAAGTGGGCGTGGCCATCGTCCGATTTCGCCCATTTTCAATACCAACCGTCCCAGTCTCGATACCAATTTGCATTTCAAATTTCATCAAAATATCTCAATTTTTGCGCGATTTAGAGTGTTTACAGACGGACGGACAGACGGACGGACGGACGGACGGACAGACGGACGGACGGACGGACATGGCTCAATCGATTCCTCTTTTCACCCTGATCATTTTGATATAAATAAGTCTATATCTATCTCGATTATTTCATTCTGTTACAATCCACCGTTATGTGATTAAAACTATAATACTCTGTGTACTAGTACAGCTGAGTATAATAAATAAGTGAATATTTTAACAAGTAAGGAAGCCTAAGTTCGAGTGCAATCGAACATTAGATACTCAGCTGTATGCTTTCATTGTTTGTTTGCGTTTGTTCGATATAGGGTGTATTTTATATGAAACGAGTGCTGCATAAACAGGGCGCAGCCACGCCCATTTTCAAAATTTATATCAATCATCCAAATAAGCATACAAATATTATTGTTAGTGCAAAATTTCATCCCTCTATGACTTTTAGTTACAAAGACTTCACGTTACAAATTCCAAAAGGGTGTTCCAGAAATATCTTTGTTAAAAAGTAGGCGTGGTCATAAACCGATTTCAATACATTTTTGCGTGTCTATTAACACATGTTATAAAAGTGTATAAACCAAGTTTCGTCATAATATCTCAATTATTTGTCGAGTTAAAGGCTAAGAAATCTCATATATCCCTTTGTCTAAAAAGAGGCGGTGCCACGCCCATTTTCCAAACTTTTTTATTTTTTGTTTCCGGTCTATTGTAAAACTCATGTCACAAAATTTCAATGAATTATCTTTATATTTCACATAGATATCGCTTAAAATGGTTTTATTAGGTCACTTTATAATACACATATATAAAAGTGGGCGCGGTCGTCAACCGATTTTGGTAATTTTTCGTCCACACATTTGGCTAAGTAAATATATCACGCGTACCAGATTTCATCGATATATCTTTAACGGTTTCTGAGTTATGGCTTATTAAACTTTCAATATTCGCTCCTTAATAAGTGGGCGTGGCACCGCCCATTTTCCAAAATTTTTGTAGTTTTTGTTTTATGTCCATAGTTGGACTCCTGCCACAAAATCTCAGTGATTGATCTTTATATTTGACAGAGATATCGCTTAAAATGTTTTTATTAGGCCCCCTTATATTTCCTATATATAAAAGTGGGCGTGGCCGTCAACCGATTTTGATAATTTTTCGCCAAAACATTTGACTAAGTAATTATATTACGCGTACCGAATTTCATCGATATATCTTCAACGGTTTCTGAGTTATGACTCATAAAACTTTCAATGTCTGCCCCTTAATAAGTGGGCGTGGCACCGCCCATATTCCAAAATTTTTGTGTTTTTTGTTTTATGTCCATAGTTGGACTCATGCGACAAAATTTCAATGATAGATCTTTATATTTGACAGAGATATCGCTTAAAATGGTTTTATTAGGTCACTTTATAATACACATATATAAAAGTGGGCGTGGCCGTAAACCGATTTTGATAATTTTTCGTCAAAACATTTGTCTATGTAAGCAAATTACGCGTACCAAATTTCATCGATATATCTTCAACGGTTTCTGAGTTATGACATATAAAACTTTCAATGTTTGACCCTTAATAAGTGGGCGTGGCACCGCCCATTTTCCAAAACTTCATCAAATTTCTTCATAAGGGCCCGAGCTCAATACGTGGGTAAAATTTTAAAACTCTAGCTATATTAGTGGCTGAGATACCAAATTTCCGATTTTTTCTATATAGGAAAAGTGGGCGTGGTCATGGTCCGATTTCGCCCATTTTCAATACCAACCGTCCCAGTCTCGATACCAACTTGCGTTCCAAATTTCATCAAAATATCTCAATTTTTGCGCGAGTTAGAGTGTTTACAGACGGACGGACGGACGGACGGACGGACAGACGGACGGACGGACGGACGGACGGACGGACGGACGGACGGACGGACATGGCTCAATCGATTTCTCTTTTCACCCTGATCATTTTGATATATATAAGTCTATATCTATCTCGATTATTTCATTCTGTTACAATCCACCGTTATGTGATTAAAACTATAATACTCTGTGTACTAGTACAGCTGAGTATAAAAATATAAATACACGCGCGACATCTGCTAGAAGATAGCGGTAGTTAAAACCTAATCTCATTAGTAAATATGTTGCATATATTTGGGCAGCAGCTAGAAATTATATACATACATACATACATACATACATACATACATACATACATACAGCTGAAGCTAATAAAAGCGTGTTAATAAATAAAGAAAAAAATTGCAGAAGGAAAAAAATATTGCAAGAGTGACGAGTATAAAAGTGCAGGAGTAAAAAAAAAGAAGTAACTTGCAACTAAGTAAGTCAAATTGGTACAATTTCATAATTCGCTCAATAAGGTAAACATTAATGACAAATATGCGTCAGGTTGGTATTGCCTTATGGTTACACTCGCTTTAAATGGCAGTGAATACATTTGATGCCGAAATTTAAAGCCAACAGAAACTTGCGGCTGTTTACAGTCGAACAAAAGTCTTATATGTTTCTTAAAAAATATCTAGCATACGAAAAATCGTAGATGAAACACTTCTTGAAGCTCACCGTGGAATAAATACTAAGCTAAAAAATGGTAAAAAAATTCTTGTGCAACATGTGAGTATGTGCTTAAAAATAAGAAGAAACAAGTAAGGAAGCCTAAGTTCGAGTGGAATCGAACATTAGATACTCAGCTGTATGCTTTCATTGTTTGTTTGCATTTGTTCGATTAGGGTGTATTTTAAATGAATCGAGTGCCGCAACTAGTTAAGCATATAAATATTATTGTTAGTGCAAATTTGCAACCCTTTATGACTTCTAATTACAAAGATGTCACGTTACAAATTTCCAAAGGGTTTTCCAGAAATATCTCTGTTAAAAATTAGGCGTGGTCATAAACCGATTTCGCTAAATTTTTGAGCATGTATTACCACAAGTTATTGAAGTGTACAAACTGATTTTCGTCATAACATCTCAATTATTTGTCGAGTTATGGGCTCCGAAATCTTGTAGATTCCTTTATCTGAAAAGAGGCGTTGCCACGGCCATTTTCCAAAATTTTTCTATTTTTTGTTTCCGGTCTATTGTGGAACTTATGCCACACAATTTTAATGAATTATCTTTATATTTGACAAAGATGTCGCTTAAAATGTTTTTATTAGGCCCCTTTTTGATATCCATATATAAAATTGGGCGTAGTCGTCAAGCGATTTCGCTAAAATTTTGAGCATGTATTACCACAAGTTATGAAAGTGTACAAACTGATTTTCGTCATAATATATCAATTATTTGTCGAGTTATGGGCTCCGAAATGTCGAATATTCCTGCTTCTAAAGGGAGGCGGTGTCACGCCCATTTCCAAAATTATTATGTTTTTTGTTTTATGTCTATAGTTGGACTCATGACACAAAATTTCAATGATATATCTTTATGCTTGACAAAGATATCGCTTAAAATGATTTTATTAGGCCCCTTAATAGTTCCCATATATAAATTTGGGCGTGGTCGTCAAACCGATTTTGACAATTTTTCGTCCAAGCATTTGCCTAAGTAAGTAAATTACGCGTACCAAATTTCTTCGATATATCTTCTACGGTTTCTGAGTTATGACCTATAGAACTTTCAATATTTGCCCCTTAATAAGTGGGCGTGGCACCGCCCATTTTCAAAAATTTCACCATATTTCTTCATAAGGGCCTGAGCTCAATACGTGGGTGAAATTTTATCACTCCAGCTCTATTAGTGACTGAGATACCAAATTTCCGATTTTTACTATATAGGGAAAGTGGTCCGATTTCGGCCATTTTCAATTCCAACCGTCCCAGTCTTGATATCAACTTGCATTCCAAATTTCATCAAAATATTTCAATTTTTGCGCGAGTTAGAGTGAGCACAGACGGACGGACATGGCTCAATCGATTCCTCTTTTCACCCTGATCATTTTGATATATATAAGTCCATATCTATCTCGATTATTTCACTCTGTTACAATCCACCGTTATGCAATCAAAACTATAATACTCTGTGTACTAGTACAGCTGAGTATAATAAAAAAAATATGCATGTAAGCAATTACTTCAGAAAATTTACGAGTATCTCCAATGTCAAGCTGGTGGTAGTCAGAGCACCTCATGCTTGTCGCTTGTCGTTGTTACTCCGTTAGTAGCATCTGGCAATCGGCAGTCAGGCAGTCAGTAGTGTTACAGCAATTACATGTAATTGCATATACAATAACGCGACCAAACCACAGGCTCACGTCATCACGCTAACGAACCAACAAGCAGTTAGAGTCACAACAAAAGCAAGTCTCGACGAGAAAAGAATTAGTTGGCTATTTCAAACGATGTATGTATGTATGTAAGTGCATATGTACGAGTAGATAGATAGTACATTGTTGTTGGTGCAATAACTTGCACTAAAACGTACAGTTATCTAGAGCTTAGAAAACCATAGTCGTGCAGTGTTTCTGATTGATTTTTTTCCTTTTCTATGTACATAATTTTTTGTGTGTGTGCTCGAAAATGGTATACAGAATATGAACGCATATGTAGCCGCATTTAATGTTTTTTTGTTGTTTATATTGCATTTTTTTGCACCAGCCTTTAAACACTAAAATATGCAGCTAAATGGCATTGGGGAAAATCTAAATGTTGAGGTTGTTTGAAAAAAAAGAATACTTAATGGATATGAATTACTCATCGATTTTTTCGAAACAAGTACTTGTAATTTAATAAATGTAACGATGCAAAATATATATACATATACTAGTAGATAAGTATGAAAGTAAATATTAATAACTTGGAATTCAGAATTCTAAGTAGTAAGTTATTTATTCGAAAGCTTAAGCTCAACCAGATTAATTTTAAGAACCACAAGGAGATTAATTTATCTAAAGAATCTCTCATTCATGGTACTATCTGGCTTACATAATGTTTGAAGAAGTGTCTGCTTGAAAAAAAGGTAAAATTAATCAAAATAAATCAACAATCCCATACAACTGCAATTACTTTTCCAAACGCTTTCTTCATTCATTTTTACCTTTTCATACTCAAGTTCGTGCACGCCCTTAAGCCTTTAAGTACTTTAACTTTTTTAATATACATATCATTGTCAGTGGTTACACACGTGTATTAGTTAATATGTAAAGATCGTAAAAAGTGCACAAATCAATTGCATACATACATATCTCTTAGTAGCTTGGCAAACTGTCGGTCGGACGTGCCAATGTGAGTTTCAAAGAAAGTGAAAACTAACAACAACAAAAATAGCAAGAAGAATAACAACAAGTTTAATTTAATAGCAAAAGCAACGAAAAATGTTTACATTTGAAAAAATATAGTCAAAATTAAATAATTTCAGCGCGTGAGCTTGCGTATTTACATATTTAATTGAAGAGTCACTTTCGTTGGGTTTTGAATCACAAGCAATTTTACCTTCTTTTACTTTTATTAGGTTTTGTACTACACATATATGTATGCATGTACTCAGTTTACTTAGGGTTTTACACATTAGCGCTGCTACTATTTTGTTCACTAAAGTATTTCATTTTTAAATTTAGTCTGCTTTAATGACTTCCGGTTTGGTGTGTATAAATTTCCACCACCTATTTGAACTTTTATTTATTAATTTTCTGTTCATAATTTAGAATTTATTTGCCTAGTCATTTTCAAGAATTTTATTCCATTGTCTCTTGGGCAGCTTAAAAACTTATACCTACAATAAGTCAATATGCTCAACTTCAAACAGAAGACTTAAGGCACGAACCTGCACAGTCGGCATTTGACTGACTTGGAAGGTTGGCTGCCAGACATTGTGTAGGGCTCATAGTATAGGCAAGTGGTTAACTAGTTAGTTTGTCAGCATGCAAATAAGGGGTTTATAAGAATATATCGACGACTGAGTAAAAGATCGCCATGTATGTACTAACATATGTAAAACATATGCCATCACGCATTAGTCGTCAGTGACATTTCATTTCTGCCGTCAACACGTAAACATAAGTAAATAAATAAATGCAAAATTATATCGCTTTTATCTGCATTCGCTATATTTCTACTTTTTATTATCGATAAAATTGCTGATTATTTGCTGCATATAATTGTATGTTGGAGTAATAGTGAGATTTAAGTTTTGTATAGCTTTTTGTTGTTGTTAATTGTAATTGTGGGTACGTGTAGTTGCTTGAGTTTAGGTTTTGTTTTCTTTTAGTATTACATATGTACATATGTACATTATACATACATATGTATGTGCACCGTCACATATGACAAATAACACTGGATCACAAAATGAAATTTGTTGTCTGTACTTTGGACGCCACTATCCTATCTACAAATATGTAAAATCTGTTGCTGATTCCGAAAATCGAGTTAATTTTTTATTCTGTGGGAAGGTTTTTGAGATATCGGCAATTTACCGTTATTTTGCCATCCTGTATTTAATCCTGTATTTAACACATAGAGCCATCTTCATTGTTTTTTATTTAACTACTTTATTATTGAGCTTTCAAGACCATTTTTTTTTTAAATTTCCTTTAAATTTCCTGACAGTCAATTTTTTCTTAAAATTTTCGTAAAAAATGCAAAATTTTCAAATTCTATATTTCAGAAACTATAAGAGCTAGAGAAAAATGTTATAGGAGCTGTGTAAAGGAAATTTAATTTTCTTTCGTTTGGTGTCACACCAATGAAGATGGCTGAATGTGTTAAAGAGATATACAGGATTATGTGGAGCCATTGGCAAAATAACGGTAAATTGCCGATATCTCAAAAACCTTCCGATAGAATTAAAAATGAACCAGATTTTCGGAATTAGCAACCGATTTTACATATAGATAGCATAGTGGCGTTCAGAGTATTTTTTGGCTGTAGAGCAATTATATGAAATTATCAACTGTAAATAAAAGTACTTAATTAGGAAGAAACGTGAAAGGGAAGCAAACTACCGTAGACAATATTTGTTTTTTCGTTAAATATGTTAATGTTTGGAGATTAAAGAAAATAAAAAAATGAAACCAAATCACTAGAATAAAACTTACAAATGGAAGTAAAAACAAAAGTATAAAACTTTTAATTAACTTTGGCATTAAGATGAAGATATTTAAAGCAAATTATGACTTTCAGCTTGTAAATCAATATCTATTGCCGCCTAAAATGATAAAGCTTTAAGTTACTAGACGGATTTAAACACGGAAAGCAAGACGAATAAACAAATTTTTCAGTAGTAACTCATTAATTTATCTATTTTCCTTAGTGAATTTCATTTTCACTTCTTAACTTTTCTTGTTTGTGGCCCTAAAACTAAAACTAACTATTAAGTGCTTATTTAGTATGCAGACTTTTAGACATTTGCATACATATGTATCTCTAGATACAATGGGCGCCTTATAAACTTTCGTTTTTTTTCTTCTTTTTGCTTCACCCATGAACATGTGTATAAATACTAATGTAATGCATGCACATAAATATTATTAATCTTTTTTACATCGTCCGGTGTTTGTGCCGAGAAACCGTGACCTTAACGCTTTTTCTTTTTGCCTATCGATAAATGCTGCCCATATTTATGCACGTTGTATATTGATTTGTATGGAGATATAGTTTTTTAATTTATCTGCGCTTGCTTCTTATGCTTAAACTTTTTTGTATTGATCACTTTCGCTTTCAAACTGTCATATTACATACACACGTACATATTTAAGTTATTTTGAGCGAAGAAATCGGAGTATATTGGACTACTCAGTAGCAACCCAGCAGAAGATATCTAGAGCGCTGCTTGGATGAGAATAAGATGGAATAGAGCGCTCTTTGCAAGCCAGGTTTGGCTAACCATGTACAAAATGTTCGCCCTCGTAGTACAGCATGTTTTATTGAACCTTTTGGATAGTTAGAGAGCACTCCCTTACTCTCTATGAAACTAAAAAAACGCTTCATAATCATAGTATGATCCCCTTTCCGACTGGGTAATGGTAATCTTAAATAATATTTGGTGCATAGTTTATAAATTAGTGCATACTCTTAGAATATTGGGCAATTGGCGGAAACATTTGCTGATAAATTTTAGGCACTTCAGAAATTAAGTTGGTTTTCGAATACATAATGCATATTACCAATATGTATGTATATTTAAGTGTGTAAAGTATGTACTTGGCTACAACGAATTATGCCAGGTGCTCCCCAAGAAAAAAACTTTTCTTGAATATTAAAAAAAAAAACTGGGAATGAAAATGAAATAAAACAGCACTTCCTTATGTTAAAAATGTTAGAAAAGAACTGAATAATTTTCATAATCGGCTATAACATCTCTTTCGGTGGTTATCGGTGTATCGAGTTACTAATAACAGTCTCTTATATTTCATTTTTCCTTTTTTATGAATAAAATATTTAAGTATTTATTAGCTTCCCATAAAAAATACATTATATTGTTATTTTAAACTCTACACTTCATATCATTTTACTTACTTTTACTGGATTTGGCGTATTAGAAGTTCACAGTCGAAAATGTTCTGCAGCCACTCTTAATAAACGAAGAAAACTCAATTATAGTTTAGCACTACTTTAAAAAATTTTAACGTACTTAAATCTGCTCTCGTTCATTCACATTAGGTACGTTGTTCCTTTCCCTGTATTTTCAATATACATATATTTTTTTTTTCTTTAAGTTTAAAATAAGAGTATAAATATTTAGTAGTTAATATCTTTACACGCACTTGCTTAAGAATATTTTAACAGCTTTTAGTTTTTATCTCTTCTTTTTTGCATTATTTTACTTCGTTTATTTTCTTTTTCCGCCCTTTGTAGTTTAGTTACGTTTTTTTCTCCAACAATAGCTTAATCCACATTAATTAAGAAATCAAACAGAAAATATAACTTTTGCAGTAATTTCGGCTTTGCGAAGAAATTTAAAGCAAAAGAAACTCGCCGAGTTATTTTTTAAATGCTTACTGAACGCTTTTAAGCGTTCAAATCACACGGTTCGTCCCGTTGCCAGGAAAACGAAAGCAATTTTCACCGCTTATACACTTTGAATGCTTTTTCACTTTTGCAATTTTTTCTTTCGTTTTTGCTTTTATTTTACACGCAGAGCTAACCGTCTTGGGCGAAAATAATAAATATGTGCAAGGCGTCAACGGCTGCAGCACATGCCAACTCTGATGGTGGTGGTGGTGGGTGGCTGGTGTTTGGTGCTGTTGAGCGATATGCGAACTTTTCGTTGCATTAGATTTCTAAATTCATTGGCAGTCACTTTTGGACACACTCCACTAACTTTTGATGCAGCGCCGAAGAATTGAAAGCAATTTTAATTTCATTTACACTATACAACAAATTGTTTTGTTTTCGTTTTTGCGCACACAAAAAGTAGGCAAATCAATAAATTGCTTGTGGCGTGTATGAGGAAGTCACTTTTACTGAAGTCATATTGAATTAGATTAAATTGCATGCAAAACTCCTCAACCAGTTCTTTAACATCAAAGCTGTTTGTATTTATTACTTTGTCTTTGTCCCAACTGCCATTGCAATGCGTCTGCATCGTTTGCGTTCCGTTAACAAACTGAATTAATGAAAACCCATGCAAGCGTACAGTGGTTGGTTGGTTGGTGCTTGCGTGCTTTGGATGTAAACTACTGGAGCACTTGCAGTTGTTTGGTTGCTTGCGGCTCCGGCTGGTTGACTACTCGACTGCGGGTAGTGGCGTTGTTTGGTGTGTTGCTGTCGTTGGTTTGTGGTTGGTTGCTCGTTACCGGTTGTTTGGTGTTTTTGTTTTGGTATTGTTGCCGGCGCTGATGTTGCCGCCACCAAATTAGCCTTTAGTCAGTAGTTGTTGTTGAAATGTTGCTGTAAATATTTGTACCGAAGTAAGATAAGAAGGAGTAAGTTACTAGAAATGATTGAGTTGTTGAGTGTAATATTTGAGTGGGAACAAACGATTTTGAGTGAGTAAGCGAAATAGTATTAGAGGTACGGTGTGTTAATTAAATGAAACCTTTTAGAAATGTAGTTTAGTAAATTAAAATATATACGATTACAATGTTAAGGTTTGGTTTTTCAAATGTTTCATTTATCATTTGTACCCAAAAAGAACCTCTATCGAAAACCATTTAGAGTTCCAAAAATGTGTATTTTTATTTCACACGAACTCTGTTTGATTTGTTAAGCGAATTCTACAATGGCTCTGAATATTAATTCAAACTTTTGAATATTAACTTCCTTTTGTACATACATTTTCTTCTTCGAAGGTAGGGAGGAGCAATGTTTTAAGCGCCATAAACTATTCGTTCACACAGAAAAAGCTATTTTTCGAGTTTTAAGCAAATATTTTGATATCGAAGCATCTAATGCCCATTGCCATCTTTTTTCATGATTATAATTTCAAAATATTATCAAGTGAAAGTGATTCCCTCCATACCTGATTTATATATTAGGCCTACTAGTCATGTAAAACCCCTCCTAATCTTTTTAAAATATTCCCATATATACATACATATATATTGTAGTTTTCATATATTCATATACATATATATTTCATAATCAACAAATACCTAAGTATGCGGTATATACGAAAATACAATTGAAACAAAACCTTTTAATAATTTTATAGACGAAACCAAATTAAGTTGTGCTGTGGTTGTAGTAATAATCAGTTAAGGTGTGCATCAAATCGACTGCACGCCACTTGCACAAAAGATTCAAGCAACGAACTTGTTTGTTATTTACGCCTATCATCATGAAGAACAAACAAACCCGCAAAGTGAATTAATTTTCAATGGCAATTTACATTATCGAGAAATGTTTATTTACTAATAAATGAAGATTAGTTTTAATGTGTTAGCTGTAGCATTATATTGCTACAGTCGCATTTTATCTGTGGTGATAAATACCATTTACGATACATAAAAAGTGGTCTTGATTAAATAATAAAGTTGTGGCGCAAATATAACCACAATTAGTTTAACTATTTTAGATAGAAAATATATTATGTTTTTATTATTTAACTGCGATGAGCTACGCTATATATACATTTATATATATTTTTTTTGCTGTTACAACATTATGTTACGACATTACTATTTTAAGAGCGGATATGCTGCTCTACCTACTTACATACATACATGAACATAATAAAATAAAATTGGATTTGCATCGCTGCTTGGATTGTGTTATTTTTATATTTTGTTGTTAATCTTAAAAGCGCATTTGGCCAAAGAAAATTCCAGTAATTTCAGATGTGTTGCAATTGATACCAAAATGCCAAATATGCTATTCTGAGCTATTTTTATGTGACTAAGAGGAAATCGTTTCTTATTGAAAATTTATGTAGTAAAAAAATATAAATACTTATTTACCAGAAATAAATTTCAAAACTAAGCAGTGATTTTTATTATAAAAAAAAGCTTTATTGGACATATGACAGCTGCCCTTTTGAATATTTTCAACTGTTATTTAATTTTTGGCAATAAAATACCTAAAAAATTTAAAATGTTTATTGTTAATTGATGGATTGAGTTAATAAATAATTATTTGAAGTCTATAATAAGAAGTCTATATGGAACGCGCAACTAAAACAATCATAATATAATTAAAATTTGCATTTGCAGTGACCCAATTACTGCTTAGCTGCAGACCGTTTGTTGGCATTGCGACAAGCAAATAAAATGAATAAAAAAGGCAAATATTATTTACAATATACATATGTACATACATATGTATGAAACCAAAAACAATATTACAAAGGTAAAAAACAAGGCTATATATGTATGCAAATACTTATTAAGTACATGCACAGATTTTGTTTCATGATAGCACAGAAACGCAGAAATATAATGGAAAAATTTAACTGAAAAACTTGACTCAGCAAATTTCTCACCCCAAAAGCGATTTTGGACTAAAATATATTTTACATAATTTACTCTGGTTTCTTGTTATGCATACAAAGCACTACAAATCAAGATAATTAGTTTTTCGTATTCATATTCATTTCTTACTCAGAAATTTCGAAAAGTTCTCAGCTCAAAGTGTTGACCTTCTTGGTGTTAAGTAGCTTAACGTTTGATATTTTAATAAATTAATTGCTTGTACAGATGTCGGCTTTGTAAGACGTTTCTCAACTAAATAATTCGCAATGTCCATTTTTATGGCGCTTAATTGTCGAATTTTCAAGTAAATCATAAATTTGATGGTAATTATTTTTTTGTTATGAATAATTTTTCAAAACAATGCACTTTTTCAGAGCTATGTAATCCCAATAATATAATGTACAGCAAAGGTTTTGAATGGGATCTAAATACAAAGTTGGTTCTATTTAAGTCAAACAGGCATATTCGACGGTGAATCGCGCGATTTTTCCAAATTTTCGCCTACGGCGCTTTTTTAAATTACAAAAACAAACAAGAAGTTGCTTGTACCCAATTCGCGAAATCTCAGCAAAGTATGTATATTCCAACATAAAATCGCCTATACAACTCTAACGACTTTTAAGATGAGTTTCCCAGTTTCGCTCCCAATTCCAGGTGTGGTCCTTAATTTTTGTCAGCTTCAATAATTGGCCCGGGGACAACTACCCGAGCGATGTGTATTCTGACTCCCTTTTATTTGGGATTATGTCATTCTCCAAGTAAAAAATTGGGCTTATGTCACCCTATGGAGAGTGACATAATCCCAAATTTTAAAATTGGCGTTATGCCACTTGGGATTAATATTCAATGATTCAGTGATAAAGTAGTAGCTTATTTTGTTCATTTAAAATTCCCGCCTTTCCTTAAAACGTGAAAAGGAGTGTGCGTAAACTGCAATGTATATTACATATCGTCGTTTAAAGTGCATTTTCGCGTAAGAGGTATTTGCATTTTCGCGTAAGGGACATTTTTGCCAAAAATGAGATTTGCCAACCCTGAGTTGCTGACGCTCAGCTCTATCGATCCATACCAAAACTTTTCAATTCTAACAACAAAAACGCATAGTAACAGTAAATTGCATAATCGATTATGAAGAGTATTGTTAAAATTTGGCAGCATTACCGCAAAGACGGACAGACGGATGAACATGGCTCATTCGATTTCTTTTTTCACACTGATCCTTTTGATACACATACATACATAAGTCCATATCTCTCTCGATTATTTTATGGTGTTACAATCCACCGATAGGTGGATAATACTCTGTGTACTATTACAGCTGTGTATAAAAATTAATGTATTAGGTACATTGCGATAAAAAAATATTTTTTGTAGGCCATGATTCTTATGCGAAAATTTATAAGACATTCAAGTCAGGTTATAAACCAGATAGAACACGGATGTTCCTATTCCAATCCACAAAGGCCACCTCAAAATTACAAAAAGTAAATATCAACATTTAAAACAAAAAGAGTGATGCCTTATAGTCCGAGATACGGCAGAACAAATATATCCCCTCATCTGTTATTTACCAATGGACAGTGGTAACTGACAGTTCCTAAGCATACTAACACATCGCACATGGGTTTCCTAGCTAAAACGCGTACGAAAGGTACTAAATATTTAAAACAAATACTGAAATTTTTAGGTATACTCCCCTTTTCTGTTATTTAAAAAAACGATACACCAGACGAAAGACGGCAATTAGGAGAGTTCAAAAAACATGGGTTGCCTATCGAAATCTGGGGCAAACTGGAGGGTTGCCAGCTTTGAAAAGTGCAAAAAAATAGGTTTTCTCCCCTTTTATGTTATTTAAAAAAACGATACACCGTACGAAAGAGGGCAATGAGGAGAGTCCAAAAAACATGGGTTGCCTGTCAAAATCTGGTGCCAACTGGAGGGGTGCCAGCTTTGAAAAGTGCAAAAAAATAGGTTATCTCCCCTTTTCTGTTATTTAAAAAAAACGATACACCAGACGAAAGACGGCAATTAGGAGAGTTCAAAAAACATGGGTTGCCTATCGAAATCTGGGGCAAACTGGAGGGTTGCCAGCTTTGAAAAGTGCAAAAAAATAGGTTTTCTCCCCTTTTATGTTATTTAAAAAAACGATACACCGGACGAAAGAGGGCAATGAGGAGAGTCCAAAAAACATGGGTTGCCTATCAAAATCTGGGGCAAACTGGAGCGTTGCCAGCTTTGAAAAGTGCAAAAAAATAGGTTATCTCCCCTTTTCTGTTATTTAAAAAAACGATACACCAGACGAAAGACGGCAATTAGGAGAGTTCAAAAAACATGGGTTACCTATCGAAATCTGGGGCAAACTGGAGGGTTGCCAGCTTTGAAAAGTGCAAAAAAATAGGGTTTCTCCCCCTTTATGTTATTTAAAAAAAACGATACACCAGACGAAAGACGGCAATTAGGAGAGTTCAAAAAACATGGGTTGCCTATCGAAATCTGGGGCAAACTGGAGGGTTGCCAGCTTTGAAAAGTGCAAAAAAATAGGTTTTCTCCCCTTTTATGTTATTTAAAAAAACGATACACCGGACGAAAGAGGGCAATGAGGAGAGTCCAAAAAACATGGGTTGCCTATCAAAATCTGGGGCAAACTGGAGGGTTGCCAGCTTTGAAAAGTGCAAAAAAATAGGTTATCTCCCCTTTTCTGTTATTTAAAAAAACGATACACCAGACGAAAGACGGCAATTAGGAGAGTTCAAAAAACATGGGTTACCTATCGAAATCTGGGGCAAACTGGAGGGTTGCCAGCTTTGAAAAGTGCAAAAAAATAGGTTTTCTCCCCCTTTATGTTATTTAAAAAAACGATACACCGGACGAAAGAGGGCAATGAGGAGAGTCCAAAAAACATGGGTTGCCTATCAAAATCTGGGGCAAACTGGAGGGTTGCCAGCTTTGAAAAGTGCAAAAAAATAGGTTATCTCCCCTTTTCTGTTATTTAAAAAAACGATACACCGGACGAAAGAGGGCAATGAGGAGAGTCCAAAAAACATGGGTTGCCTATCAAAATCTGGGGCAAACTGGAGGGTTGCCAGCTTTGAAAAGTGCAAAAAAATAGGTTTTCTCCCCTTTTCTGTTATTTAAAAAACGATACACCGGACGAAAGAGGGCAATGAGGAGAGTCCAAAAAACATGGGTTGCCTATCAAAATCTGGGGCAAACTGGAGGGTTGCCAGCTTTGAAAAGTGCAAAAAAATAGGTTTTCTCCCCTTTTCTGTTATTTAAAAAACGATACACCGGACGAAAGAGGGCAATGAGGAGAGTTCAAAAAACATGGGTTACCTATCGAAATCTGGGGCAAACTGGAGGGTTGTCAGCTTTGAAAAGTGCAAAAAAATAGGTTTTCTCCCCCTTTATGTTATTTAAAAAAACGATACACCGGACGAAAGAGGGCAATGAGGAGAGTCCAAAAAACATGGGTTGCCTATCAAAATCTGGGGCAAACTGGAGGGTTGCCAGCTGTGAAAAGTGCCTAAAAATAGGTTATCTCCCCTTTTATGTTATTTAAAAAACGATACACCAGATGAAAGAGGGCAATTAGGAGAGCTCAAAAAACATGGGTTGCCAATCAAAATCTGGGGCAAACAGGAGGGTTGCCAGATTTGAAAAGTGCAAAAAAATAGGTTTTCTCCCCTTTTATGTTATTTAAAAAACGATACACCAGATGAAAGAGGGTAATTAGGAGAGTTCAAAAAACATGGGTTGCCTATCAAAATCCGGGGAAAACTGGAGGGTTGCCAGCTTTGAAAAGTGCCTGAGTGATTTCTAAATAAAGGAAAAAAAGGGTTAAATACATATCGTATAGAAATATGTTGTTAGGAAACATATAGTAAAATTTCACGAACTTTAATTTCGAGGAATACGTTAACCCGCTAACACCTCTATTTCAAGTAAAAACAAAGGAATATGTTTTTTGCTTTCTGTGGTCTTGTGGGTTATTTATACAAAGATTTTGTCTGAGGAGACCCCTAGTGAAATTTTATGGCCAATAATTTTCTAGAATATTTCAATCCTCTATCGACCTTCAAAATAGTATTTTTTTCGGAAATACTTTTTGGTTGCTTGTTTTTCCGACAGGGTAGGAATATGATGTTTGGTTTGGAGACAAACCGGTTTCGGCTAATATGCGCCATCTTCAGTGTCTTTTTTCGTTCTGAGTTATTTTGTGTAAGTTGGATAGTACTTATAGTAACTAGCTTTCATCGTTTGGTCACGTACTTCGTGTTCGTGTGATGTGTTCGTGCATTCGTATGTTCGGGCGACGTGCATGTGTGCGTGCGTGCGAGTCTGTGCGTTTAGGTATGTAAATCTATTTTTGTATCCTCATTAAACAGGCAGGTTAAAGTCCGTTATTATCCTCTTGTGTGTTGTTTTGTTTATGTCGGTTTTAGGTTTTTTGTCCTCTTTTCGGTATAATAGCTTAAGCGGTTCGAATAATGTATCTGATGCGGTGTTTATTTGTTCATTTATTATTTTACCTACGAATGTCTTCTGTTTGTATATCTCCATATTTTCTAATACGTTAAGTCGTTTTCCCTTATGTTGTATGTGGAGAATTTTAGCTGTTTTTCCTATTTTCATGGGTGTACATTTGTTTTCTGCCATGTGGTTGGCGAAATTTGATTCCACTGTCGCTGATGATTTCCTTATTTTCTTATTGTAATCTCTTACGTGTTCTCGATATCTCGTCTTGATTTGGCGTCCTGTTTTTCCTATATAGCTATTTTGGCATTCGCAAGTCAATTTGTATACGCCTTGTTTGTCAAAGGGGTCTTCCTTGTTAATGTTGTTTCGTAGAAGTTTTTCCATGCTGTTCCTCGTTTTAAATGCTGCATTAATGTTATATTTTTGGAAAACTTTAGCCAACTTGTAAGATGTTGCTCCGGTATATGATAAGACTGCCCATTTCTTATCTACCTTTTCTTTGTTTTCCGATTTCCTTGAAGTTATGTTTTTCTGTATTTTCTTCACCAAACTTTTTTGATATCCGTTGTTCTCCGCGATTGTGTATATTGTACTGAGTTCCTTGTTGTAAGCTTCCTTTTCTAACGGGGTCCGTTCAAGTCGTGTTAATAAATGTCTGAAAGCGGCGTTCTTGTGTTGTTGAGGATGGCTAGATTTATTGTGTATTACTGTATCCGTTGCTGTGGGTTTTCTGTATATTTCGTAAGTAAATTTGTTAGTCTCTTTATTTATTTTAATTGTGAGGTCTAGGTAGTTGATTTGTCCATTTTTCTCTGCGTCCATGGTGAATTTTATATTTTTTGGTTGGCCGTTGAGGTATTCCAAAATTTCTTCTTCTTTATTTCCTGATATGAGGCAGATGATGTCGTCTACATACCTGGCATAAAAATTTACCCCAAGATTTTTCGCCAGTTCTTCCATGTAACTTTCCTCCAAATGTTGCATAAATACTTCCATAAGAATGGCTGATGTGGGGTTACCCATTCCCAGTCCGTGAGTTTGTCTGTATATTTTATTGTCAAATTTGAAATAATTCTGGTCCAGGGTTACTTTCAGCGTATTTACGATCTCTGTTGCAATGTCTCTGTTCGTTCTTCTGTCAATATTTTAGTTAGAGTTTTTAGTGTTTCTGTCAGTGGTATCGAAGGGTATAGGTCTTTCACGTCAAACGATACCAGTTTCGAGTCCTTAGGTACGTTCAGGTTGTTCAGTTTTTTGACTAGTTCCGTCGTGTTCTTGTTTGTGTATTTATTGGACAGGTCCAGTGTCTCGGTTAGTAGCACATTTAGATGTTTTGATAGTCTATATCCTGGTGCCGATTTATGGTTTACTATTGGTCGCATAGGTGTTCCTGCTTTGTGGATTTTAGGTAGTGCGATCAGTGACGGGGCGGATGGATTCATTGCCGTGAGAGTGTAGGCTATCTTGTTGTCTACTATATTTTTTGCCTGTTTTATTGCACGCTTTATTGCCATTTGGTATTCCTCCGTTGGGTCTTTCCTCATCACTCGGCAGCCCATTTCTTTGATGAGTTGGCCTGTTTTTGTGGTGTATTCCTCTTGGTCCATTAGCACCGTTGTATTTCCTTTGTCTGCTTTTGTTGCTATTATTTTATTCTGTATTAGTTTTTTCCTCAATTCTTTTACCGTTTTATATTCGTTTGCTACCATTTTCTTTCCATCAGTTTTTATGCTCTTTTCTTTAAAAAACTCAACAAAAAACTGGACGACCTTGACACAAAACAAAACAGCAACAAATAAGGCCCACAGCAGGAAAACACATCTTTCCATCCAAGATTTGTTAACTTAGGTTAGGTTAGGTTAGGTTGAGGTGGCTGTCTCCGCAATTCATGAAAGCGGGGACACACTTAGGCCGAGGTGGCCCATTGTGATACCACACGGGAGCCCTAGCTTCCTTATCCCTGTTTACAAACCTTTCCGGAAAAATTAGATTCAAAAGTATGATAAGATTAGATGCCCGTGAAGCTAAACCAGCGCGTTTGTTTCATGAAGCGCAGAAAATCTAGTGTCCTTGCATTTTCCATCTCCGCCAGGCACTCGAAAAAGTGTTTATGGAGGAAGCGGTACCTGGATAGCGACAGTGCGGGGCAGTGGCATAGATAGTGCTCAACACTCTCTATTTCCTCCACGTCCCTACAGTTGCGGCAGAAGTCGTTTTTATATAGGCCCATGCGAGAGGCGTGAGTGCCCATAAGACAATGGCCTGTTAGAAGTCCCACCAGCGGACCTATAGAGAGCCGATTCAGATGCAGCACCGATACAGACCTAGCCTCATCCAGTCTAGGCCAGATTTGCCTAGAAATCACACAAGTTGACTCCTTGGCCCATCTAGCGTTAGCCTGTTCAATGGAGCGAGATCTCAACCAATGCTTGCATGAGTTAAGCGGGGGGCCAACCCATGCCGCAGATGTGATATCCTGCAAGCTTGTGCCTTCCCTTGCCAACTCATCTGCAATGCAGCTGCCCCGAACGTTGCTATGGCCTGGAACCCAAATGACGTTCAGGTCGCACCTTTCGGCTAGTTTGTTCAAAGACTCCCTACATTTCATTGCAACTATAGATGTAGCATTGTTACTCTGTAAGGATTTTATGGCAGCTTGGCTGTCAGAGAAGATTTTGATAGAATTTATGTCTGGCAGATCTGTCAGGCGACGAGCTGCTTCCCATATGGCTATGAGCTCAGCCTGATAGACGCTGCAGTGATCAGGTAGGCGCAAACTTACTTTCAGATGAAGCTTTTCGCAGAAAAACCCACTTCCAACTCTATTGTTCAATTTGGAGCCGTCCGTGTAAATGAGCAGTGTATTAGGGTCGGGATCCCCTAAGTTCTTCCACTCGCTCCTCTCCGGGATTCTTGTGGAGAATTTGTTATCCCAACAAAAGGCTGGTATTGCATAGTCCAGCTTTAGAAAATTGGCAGGGACGTTACTAAGAATTTGAGCGTGCCCGAATCTGGTGTCCCTCCAGGGTTCGGTTGCATTGAGCCTTGCCGCGTTGCAGCTGGCAATGAGTTTCCCCTGTATATCCGTGGGGAGAAGAAATAGGATGGTTTCGAGAGCTTTAGTTGGGGTGGAGGGAAGGGCTCCGCTAATAAGCATGGAAGCCATTCGCTGCACTCTAGTTAATTTGCTCTTATTGGTTTCGAGTTCCAGTGCTGGCCACCATATGGTGACTGCATAGAAGAGAATAGGTCGCACTACCGCTGTGTACAGCCAATGGACGATTTGGGGGTTAAGTCCCCATCTCTTGCCTATCGCTGATTTACATGCGTAAAGTGCTAACATGGCTTTTTGGGATCGTACTTCTACGTTCCGTTTCCAGTTTCTTTTTCATACGAAACTCGCTGGGTTTTATATTTTTTCAGTAAGTTGTACCAGATATTGAACTCAATACATATATTTGGTTAAATGTGAAATATATCGTCGTTTGAAGGCGTTTTGTTTTAATTTTTATATTCATACTAGCTGTACCCGGCCAAGCTTTGCTTTGGCCCACTTTCTATTATAGGTACTTGAAACGAAAAACGGCACACTTTAAAATATGTTGGAAGTATCTAGAAACCGAAATTATCTTGGGCTGCAGAGCTCATCGCAATTCAGATAAGTTTAAAAAAAGTGAAGGAAAAAATTGATATTTTCAATAGTTTGCGCTCTTCATGTTCTTATCCTATTTTTCTTCGTATTAGTCTCCAACTGCCTTCCCCCTACTTTTCTCTTTCTCTTTCCCTTTCCATTTATCTTTCCTTTCATTTCCGTTTCCTTTTTCCTTTCCCATCACATTTCCGCTTTCCTTTCTCTACCGCTCTCTCTTACCTCTCCTTTTCTGCCTTTCTCCTTTTTATTCCCCCCTCTTATTCCTTCTCTAATTCCCTGTCTTACTGTCTCTCTCCCCATCCTCTTCATTCCATTTTTATTATATTCCCCTCTCCTTTTCCGTTCCTTTGCCTTCGCCTTTCCCAGTCTCATTACTCTTCCCCTTTCCCTGGGGAACTGGGTTTAGCATAACATACCTTGCATTCCAATTCTCAGTTGATACCATCATTGCTTAAAAACATTCCGTGGCCTCCGAATCGTCTCTTTTACCCATAATTGGGTATCGGGACTAAGAATCACTATGAAAATATCTCTATATAGCAGACCCGGTCAACACTTTCATTTTATAACAGTATTGCTCAGAATCATCCCGGGCTCATCCGGGTCCACTTATTGCCCCGCATCTGGGAACTTGACCTAGGAGCCTTAATGGGTACGGTATCTGGAGACTTGACCAAGAAATCGTAATGGGTACGGCCCTACATGAGTCCGCCCAACACCTTTCATTTGGTACCAATATCCCTAAGATATATCCCGGTGTTATCCGGGTCCACATATTGACCCATACCTTGGGATCCCATCTAGGAATCGTCATGCGCCGTGATTAAATAACAATATCGCTGAGAATTTATCTGGGGCCGTCCGGATCCACATTTTGACCCACATCTGGGGACCTGACCTAGGAATCATAATGAGTTTATCTCTATGTAAAAGCCCTGCCTTTCAGTTGACACCAATATCGTTCAAAAATTTTCCGGGGTCATCCCGGTCCACGTTTTTACCCACATTTAGGGACCAGACATAGGAATCATAATCAGTTCATCTCTGTGTAAAGGCCCTGCTCAGCACTTTTCATTTGGTACCAATATCCCTGAGAAATATGGCGGTGTTATCCGGGTCCGTATGTTGACCCACACCTTGGGACCCGACCTAGGGATCGTAATGAGTTCATTTCTATGTAAAATCCCTGCTCAAAACCCTTCATTTGATACCAATATCACTGAGAAGTTTTCCGGGGTCATCCAGGTCATTTCATTTGATACCAATATCGCTCATAAACATCCGAGGGTCATCCGGGTCCACGTTGTGACCTATATCTGGAGAATCGGGCTAGGCATCACAATTATAATAGTTCTGAGCTGAAGTCCTCATCAAGACTTCATTTGATACCAATATCGCTCAGAAACATTCGAGGGTCACCCGGTCCACGTTTTGACCCATATCTGGAGACCCGATCTAGGAATCACAATTAGTACTATTCTATGTAAATTCTCTGCTCAATACCTTTCGTTTGATACCAATATCGTCCAAAAATATTCAGGGGAAAGCTAGGTCCATGTTTTGACCTTTTGACCTATATCTCGGGAACCGACTTCCGGATTTGAAAAAAATATGTATATAAACCATCTAGGGCAAGGTACTAAGCTGGTGTGTAAATTTGGTCAAAATCCCTCCACGCGTTTGGGCGAAAGCCGGCGACAAAGAAATGAGCTTGATTTTTATATATATACTAGCAAATACCCGTCCCGCTTCGCAGCGACGAAAAATGTTTTTATGTTATAATGAGGGTTTCCATCTACATTTCCCTTTCTCTTTCTCTTTCTTTTTCCTTTACCTTTACCTTTACCTTTACCTTTACCTTTACCTTTACCTTTACCTTTACCTTTACCTTTACCTTTACCTTTACCTTTACCTTTACCTTTACCTTTACCTTTACCTTTACCTTTACCTTTACCTTTACCTTTACCTTTACCTTTACCTTTACCTTTACCTTTACCTTTACCTTTAACTTTACCTTTACCTTTACCTTTACCTTTACCTTTACCTTTATCTTTACCTTTACCTTTACCTTTACCTTTACCTTTACCTTTACCTTTACCTTTACCTTTACCTTTACCTTTACCTTTACCTTTACCTTTACCTTTACCTTTACCTTTACCTTTACCTTTACCTTTACCTTTACCTTTACCTTTACCTTTACCTTTACCTTTACCTTTACCTTTACCTTTACCTTTACCTTTACCTTTACCTTTACCTTTACCTTTACCTTTACCTTTACCTTTACCTTTACCTTTACCTTTACCTTTACCGGGACCATCCATCACCTTCCGGGCCCACTACTTGAACCATCTCTGAGAAACCGACTTAAAAATAACAATGAAAATATCTGTATGTTGAAGCCCTGCTCGACACCTTTCATTTGCTAAAAAATTTCGCTCGGAAATATTCAGGGGTCATCCGGGTCCACGTTTTGACCCATAACTCGGGACCCGGCCTAGGCATCACAATGACAATAACTCTATGTTGAAGGCCTGCTCAGCACCTTTCATTTGATACCAATATTGCTCGGAAATATTCAGGGGTCATCCGGGTCCACGTTTTGACCCATATCTCGGGACCCGGCCTAGGCATCGCAATGAAAATAACTCTATGTTGAAGGCCTGCTCAGCACCTTTCATTTGATACCAATATTGCTCAAAGACTTGCTGGGTCACTCTAGGTCCACATTTGGGCCTATATTCCGGGAAGTTCCCACTTTTCGGAAAGTCTGTATACCCTATCACCAGCGCATATACCATATGAATCTACTGTGAAAATTTCATAAAGATCGGTTGATTACTTTGGGAGTCCATAAATAACACACACACACACACACACACACACACACACACACACACACACACACACACACACACACACACACATTCATTTTTATATAATAGATTGGTGCAGTTCACCAATTTTTTGTTTCTCAAGAATGAATAAAAGCTTCTTAAGAATTGTAAATAATATATATAATATATAATATAGTATTTTACCTTCAACAATAAGACAAATATATAAATAATTTACTCCTCTTTTTGGACCGGATCCGGCCAATTTAGCCCTACATTTTTCCCCCTTTTCCCTCTGGAAATGCAACCCTACCGTTTCAAAGAGCTTACTATTTGAGAATAGTGTCGCACTCTTCTATTTACGTCACCTGTTTATTCCACCATGTGCGTCTACTATACTTTGTGTAATTTTTCTTTTGAAACATTTTTCGTTTTTATTTTTGTTATAAACTTCGATTTAAATTTCTTTCATAATTTTCTTTACTTACATATGTTTAACCTGTTGCATGCTTTTTAAACACAATACACGTAATACCACATTCCAGCCTTTACTTTCTACGTAACCCCATGTAGGTAAAAATGTGCGTGTGGGTGAAAGTATAAGTGTATTTATTTGGACATTTATTACTGGTTTTGATGTGTTGAAAATTTTGTAAACCTTATCTTATTCAAATTTTTTATGCGGTAATAAAGAAGCGGAGACAGAATGTTACAATCAAATAAGGGAAACGATTACACAGACCGAAAAATTTTGACCCGGAGATGAGCCTATACTTTTTTAAAACATCCCGACGCGCTGAGTCTGAATCTGGAGTCCGTTTATTAAAATAGGTTCTAGTTTCTGAGATATTCATGCTCAAAAATTCAAAAAAACGCGTTTTTCGGATATATTCACCACTCAATATCTTCATAAGAGTTCACTTTCATTTACAACTAAGTATATGTACACATTAAAAGCACAATCATTTCTCTTGAAAATGGCATGTGTATTAAGCCGGGTATCCACATCACAAGAAATGCTAAAACTCCATATAAAAAAACGCTTAAGAAATGGTCAAGAAATTTTCTTGTGTCAAATTTTCTTTAGGCAGTATCCACTTTACAAGAAAATCTATTACAATTTTTGACGAAAAATGAGGTTGGCAACGCTGGTTTTGCCAAGAAATATATACGATTGTACATATATATAGTACTTCTATATTGATAGTATTCTATCTGTGCAATGTGTATGAATTCATCCAAAAATTTTGTGCAACTGGCAGTTCTGCGCATGCGCCTCAATTACATTTAATGTCATCTGTGAATATGTGTGACAAATACATTCAATTGAGCTCAGAGGCGTTTGAAAAAAAAATTGAAAGGCATCATTGTGTTCTAGGGGAATTATACCCCTTTGATTTTAGTTTTTGAATTTGTTTATAATTAATATAAGAAATTTGCCACATTTATTTTAAGATGCAAACTTTTGTGAATTTTTTTAATGAAAATTAGCGGAAATGTTCTAGAAAAGTCTATTTTCTATGCACTCATATTTTTATGAATCGCGGTGGAAAGCGTTTCATGTTAAAATCCTGTGGTCCGATCCATGGGCATTATATCAAAAAGTCGAATTCTGCCGTTTGAGGGTTATGTTTGTAAAGTATGTACGTTCGAATGCCGCCAACACGGTGAGTACTGCGAATTTCTAAACTGAATAACAGGACAATTTAGACAACGAACTTTTGGACACAGCAACATATGAGGACCAAAGTTCAGACTACGTTACTCTCCAAACCGACCTCAACAGGGGACCACAGGTAATAATATAACAAGACGGATGGAAGAAAGGACTACGAACCAATCGCTATATATTCCACATATTTACAGGCGGATAAAAGGTGGACGGGTGGGAGCTGCAGTGTTTCGTCCGGAGCTTGAGATTAAAAAATCCTTTTTAGTCCCGGACCAATGCAGTATCTTTCAGGCATTGATACGTACAGGCGATTCCCAGTGTAATCGCTTTTTTGGAAATGGTTGCTGCAGATTCGAATGTTTTTAACAACGTCGTCAGGCATCAGACCGCACGCATGCATCCATTGTTTGCAAATGGTTTCGTCTTTTGGAAATCTATTTACATATGTATATATATATTTATATAACCAATAATGCACTCAAAACGAAATACGTATGTAAAGCTATTTTATTTATTTTATCCCTTTTATTATCACAAATACCGCTTCGATATTTTTTAATTTTTTAATACGAGAATCAAATAATAAATATGTAAATTCCCTATAATTTTTTTTATGTGCCGTCACTGCGGTTTATTTTGAATTCATATGTCATTTTTCAAATTTGATTGCTCGGTTTTCTCTTTCTTTTTTTATATGTCTGTACTGTAATGTTGGCTGATGGAACTCGTAGGTATTACGAATATAGGAGTACTATATATATGCGATTGCATATATTTCTTGAAGAAAAAATCAAACGTCAAAATTACTTAAGAAATAAATGCCAATTTTTTCTTGAGCAATTTATTATGATGTGGATACCCAGCTTTATTTGGACATCTTCTTTCAGTATATAGATAATTCGTTCTGGTATGGTAACCTTTATGCCGTCGTAAAAAACAGTTTTATGTGCAGCGCACTTTTATTGCTAATCTGCTGAGGGTTATTTTTGTAAATCGTGGCCAAAGACCGACCATTTTTGGAGCAGTCCTGAAGTACTTCCTTTTGAACTATCTCCGAATTAATGATCTTTGAAAAAGGCTTTTCAATATTGTTCATCATTCGACAGTAATTTTTGCATAACATTATAAGTGCAAAGAAAATTAATACATAACTTGACTTAGAATTGCCATACATCAAACTGTAAAAGAAAGAGAAAAAGTTAGTAAGCGTAAGTACGCGTTATTACTTTAAATAATAAACTTGTGTGTACGTGAAGTAATGAAAGTGAAATTGAAAGTGAAATTAATTTATTTTTTAATTATAATCAAAAATTATATTTTTTTGCAGTTTCAGCATAACCGCATAAGTCTGAACTTGAACAGGCATTCAATTATTTATGGTACAGCAATAATTTCTAAGACTTATTCAGCTATGCAAACAGCCAAGTAAATAAGTTATTACTCGAACAATTTACCAACTGGAAATACGTCAATAATTCCAATTAATCAATATGCACATATTGTACCATTATCGCCGATTTCGCGCCAAAAATGCACGACAATGAGGGCTTTATACGAGTATGTGATAGAAATCGAAAAAGCCGTAGATTAAAGTAGAAATTAAAAAAAGTTTATCATTTATGCACTTTTACGTATGGGAACACACACGAGCATACATGTGTATATTAATATGAATGTAAGTATTTCTGTAGCACTTTGAGGTAGGGCTACGTGCCAAAGCTCGCCGTGAAAATAAATGTGTTAGACTGAAAGTGAAGAGGGAAAGTGTTGAATGAATGAATTTCCAAATGCAGAAGGTCGAATATAAAATAATTCCAAATAAGCTTTGTTTTGTATCCAATAGCAGAGGATATTAGTGTATATTTGTGGCATAATATTGAGAATATTATGAGACATAATTATTCTCTATGAGTTATCCAACAAACCATATGGGTATTTATAACTTACAATTACAAAATTTGCTCATTTTTCACTAATTCCGCCAAAAGAGCTCTAGAGACTTGGGCATAATTTATAAATGTCTTTCACTACTGCTTAAATCAGTGATCTCCACAAAGCCCTTATGGACGCGCGGGCAACGGTACATTGAAATAAAAATCATGGCCGACAATAAGAGCAAAAAAAATTTCGACTGCCCACTTCCTCCATTTTAAAAAGTACACCCGAAAAATTTCGAAAATTTATAAATTAATAATTGTTTGAGGGGTAGATAAAGAGAATAAATTTATTTCTGGGTATTTTTTTAAATATTTTATATATTTTTTAATTTTATTTTAATTTTTTAATTTTTTTAATTTTTTTAATTTCTTAATTTTCTTTTTGGTCCTGAAAAAAAAACGAATAAATTTTATATAATTCAGGGACTGGTAATAGTGATCGAAATCGAAAATGTTCAAACAATTATTACTCAACTTTTCCTTCGATTTTTATCATAGCAGCGCATTCTTTAGTTTTTTATATTCCATCGATTTCTTCTGCAGACGGTGCTGGTGTTGTGCGTTTTTATATTTTTCATTATCTGCGCACGCTTTAATAATTAAAGTTTAATCTATAGCTAAAACAGCGCCATCTGATTGAATTAATCTCATTAGTAAATATGTTGCGTATTTTTAGGCACAAAGAAATTACCCATATGCATACAGGTGAAGCTAATAAAAGGGTGTTAAAAAATCTACATAGGTATATACGTACATACATATGTACATATGAACATACACATATCACTATCGAATTCCGTATTAAATCTTAATTTTCAAATAAAAGATGTACTCCATTTCTCTCAGTGTGTCGGCGTTAACTCACTTTCGTAAGCTTCTGCAGAAAATAAAAAAGAAAAATGGCAGCCAAAAATGGCGTGTACACAACCCCAGTCGGAATTGATTGCTTTCAAAATTCAGGTTTCTTTGAATACTTTTAAAAGTGTTCAATATAATAAAATAAACCTAATTTTGTTTTCCAGGTCTGATAGTGAAAAAATAGTTTAGACCAAAAACAATTCCAAAATTTTTCCTTTATAGGTAATTTTACATAAATTAATAATAATTTTGCGCTGCTGTTCCTAATGGGTATAGCATTAAACTTCGTTTGTAGGCGAGAGGATAGAATGCGCGGTCGCGGTGATTTTCGGCGCGCTTGCCTATGCTTAAGCGCGCACAAAAACAAAAAGCGCGGAAGCGCGGTAGCTCTGAAGACCCATGGTTTAAATGATAGTTCAGTATATAAAGTTAAAGTAGACTATGTTACTGATAGGAAACAAGCTAAAGTAGGAGTCTAGAATTTGGGAAGAAGCTTAGCCTAAGACTCGTTGATTTACATACATATATTCGCGCCAGTGTACATACATACATCTTACTAGTTAAATTATTTATCAAACTAGCTAAAAAGTATATTTTCATATTGCCGTCAATGGTAAAAAAAACAAAAAAAAAAAGATAAATTAATACTATTTAGGCCACTTAAACCAGGAAGGAAGCTACACCGAGATGGTAGATCAACGGGATTACGGGTTAAAACAACACATCAAAAGGATATATCTGTTAAATTGACAGACGTTATTTTGTTTTAACAGTTTTATTGTTGAATTATTCTGAAAACAAAAAATCGCTGTGAAACCAAACACTTTTGCTGTTAAATCAACAACTTTCCGCAATTGAAATTTTGTCACTTAAAAATAAATCCCTTTGTGTTTTTACATGGCCATTTATTTCTAACAATTACTTTATAATGTGTATTTTTAGTGCTATTGGCAAGTTTTTTTAAATCTTTTGTTTTAATTTTTCTCTTCATCCTCCCTCCGTTCGGTTTCCAAGTACAAATATGTAGCTTCATCTCCGCGTGTTTTCCATTGCGGCACCTTCTTCGCCTTCACTGCTTGCTATATTGTGTTCTCTATTTTATACTCTGAAAAAAAAAAAACGTTGTAAATCTAAAGACTTTCGCTGTTAAATCAACTACTTTCCGCAGTTGAAATGTGCCCAACAACGCTTCGTTGTTGTTTCAAAGGTGCGAGCGTTGTTGATTTAAGTCAACCACGGAAACTGTTGGATCAAATACTTTTGCCTTTAAGTTAACAACGGAGATTGTTGGAAACAATTTTCACCTAAAAATAAATTTTTGTTTGCATTTTACTCTTCATCTTCTCTCCACCCGGGTCCCAACTGCAAATATGTAGCCTCCGCTTGTTCTCCTTTTCTTCTCTTCTTCTTATCATTCATTGGTTGCTATCTTTATTTCTTATTCTGCTTTTTCTTCTTTATTTAATATTCTCCTCCGGATTCGAACCATGACATCATCCTGAAATTCTATCCAAACATCACAGTGGAACATTCAACATTATACTGAATTGTAGTAACATATTTATACTTCCCTTTTCCTAAAATAGAATCCGTGAATTATATGAATCATTGTAAAAACAAAAATTAAAAAAATTTGTTCTCATTAGTTTTGTTACCAACGGAAACTGTTGGGTCAAATACTTTTGCCTTTAAATCAACAACGGGGAGTTTAGGAGAAAATTTTCTGCTAAAAATAAACTTTTGTTTGGATTTTTCTCTTCATCTTTTCTCCATCATTATTGTTTTTGTTGGTTTTCTCACAAAAAAATATTTTCTCACAAAAAAATTTTTAAAAGCATGCAAGTTTTTGAAACAACAGCGCCCGTTTTTGAATCAATTGTTGGATCAAAAACTTTGCTGTAAAAACAAATACTCTTGCTGTTAAATCAAAGACGGAGATTCAACAGCGGAAAGTTGTTGATTTAACTACGGGTATTTTTTTCAGAGTATTCTCCTCCGATTTCAAACCATGACATCAACCTGAAATTCAATCCAACGGCATCATATGTATAGTGCGACATTCAACATTCAACATTATATTGAATATTGAAGCCACTTTAGTGGCTTTTATACTTACCTTTGTTCGAAAAAGCATTCGTGAATTAAAACTCACTCACGTAAACAAAGCAACAAGTAACAACGGAGAAAGGTGGCAAAATAAATACTTTTTCTTTTGATAGTCAACAGTAATGATTTGTTGAATCAACAAATAAATATAAAGGTTACAGCAACAGATATTAGGGTTAACAGTGACTCAGTTATATCAACAAAAATTTCCGTTAATAATTGACGATCAGTCCTGTTGAACTAACAAATAGGTTTTAATAGATATATTTGTTAAAGTAATTTAGGGATTAACAGAAGAAAACTGTTGATACTACTGTGATTATTTTTCTGAGTGTATTTGCTACGAGTTCAGTATAAAACCGGTTATTGAAAAGCACCAGTTTCTGTTCCACAAATGTATTTTTATGTACTTTCAGTGCGATTTCATTGTGGCATATGTAGACACGCTAACTCTTACTCTTATTGCATATATTGCAATGAAACCTTATAACACTAACGTTAATGATCTGGTTGTTCTATGAGAAGTTCCATCGCGGATTGAAGAGAAACCAGACCTGCATAAGGCGTCAGCTCTTTTTAGATGAAGCCACAGAGTGATTAAAAAATGTAGAAATTACGATGGGAATAAACTTTGCATAGATATAAGTTTGTTAAATAAAATCAGTTTAAAACATCACCAAGAGCCGTGCATATTCATTCCGTAAAATCGACATCCTTTAAGTCACGTACATCACTAAGTAGGCCACACATAAGTGTTTCGTGTTACTCTCCTGGCCATCCAGTTTAATAGTGACAGGTTATCTACATATGTACGTTCATTGCACTAGCTGAGTGGTATAGTACTTAGTCATTTATTTTAATTTAAGCTTTTTTTTAAATGTAATCTCTTAGTTTTTACTCTTGTCCATTTAGTGACCAGGAAGTGTTTATTACTCTGCAAGACACCAGACCACTTTCCTGCTTTGGCCATTTACTTATGTTTGCTACAAATTTAATTATGGGCGCAAAAACAAAAAGCTACTACACTCAACTTGTGTCCAGCTTGTGAAATTGTGTTTGGGCTAGGCTTAAAAGTATTTATGTACATACATGGGAATTTGTGTGCATGTGTTGATATAAATATTTTTCGTGCGGTGTCTTTTTTTACTCTAAAAAACTCCTACTTTAGCCGCTGGCATAGATTTTGCCAGATGTTTTAGATTTTCGCTTGTTCGGTACGCATTGCGTTGACTTGCTACTCTGGATTACGCAATTTTCTGTGCTTTAGCGCGAATGATTACATGTGAAAATCTAGTGGGATTTATACATATTTCGAACTAGTGCAGTTTTGTTTTATTTTTATTTTTTTATGGGACTTTAGGAGAAAAATTAGGAGCAAATTCACTTAGTGATATTTTAAATGGTGTCTTATGTCGATATTTACTAAGTTATGTTAAGTGATAGCGAACTCCGGAATTGTGTTACATATTTTAGTTAATAAATTTTTCAATTCAATTAAGCAGCTGGGTCATTATTTTACAAATCGTACGGATTTGTTGAAAAAAAAATTTCACATTTTTAAAAGACACCAAATTTATTTCTTGGAATCTTTTCGCAATTTAAGTAAACACCTATATCAGGATTTTGGCAAATTTTTTTCTTTTCAGAGATCTGCATGTGTAAAAATTCGATGGTTAAGCAAACATGCCCACATTCAAAATTCCATATCTTTGGTTCGGCTCGTCGTATCTTGTTAATTTTTTTTTTATTTTGAAGGTAATAATATTTACTTTATAACTGCGTTAAATAAATATTTAATTTTACAAAATCAAAATAATGAATTCAAACAAAATTTTTTAAAACATTATTACATACTGATCGGGTCAACGAATATTTTCGAAAAAATATACAAAATATGCGCTGAACTTTCATCTAAAAAACGCATTTTATTTCAAGGTGGAGACTTTTATGGTTCAAAAGATATTAACTCATTTCTGACATGACCTCGAGCAACTTGCCTACGTTCCACTAAGGGTGTACCGCTAACGTGTGCCTGTACGCATGCATGGTGATGTTAACCACCGCATACATACCTATGTATGTATGTGCATGTGATTCAACCTGCTTATTACTTAATAGGTAGCTAGTAGTTATATTTTACCAAATCATTATTGTAGCACAATAGAAGGTCTAGTAAAATAGATAATGCAACTATTTATGTACATACATACATATGTATACCTGCAGCAAGCAATATGTGCGGACTAAATTTGCTTAACCATCGAATTTTTACACATGCAGATCTCTGAAAAGAAAAAAAATTTGCCAAAATCCTGATATAGGTGTTTGCTAATTTCGTGCAAGTAACTTAAAAAAAAAGTTTGAGCCGAATCAGAAATATGAAATCCCAAAAGGTGTACGATTTGTAAAATAATGACCCAGCTGCGAGATTTACTTAAAAGTTTTTTTTAATACATAATAACACTCAATATAAATTACACAGGTCAACAAAAAAGTCGATATTTTGGTGCAGCCTTGCTTGTAACTGCAGTTGGTAGTATGTATACGATGCACTGATAAAAAAATGATTTTGAATCGTACGTGTAGTTTTTGAGATATGAGCCCTTAATAGGTTAAGGCATATTTGGCCCGATAACTTTTTTTCTGCTTATCCTAGCAGCACTCGCTTTATTTAAAATATACCCTATATCGGAGAAATGCAAACAAACAATGAAAGCATACAGCTGAGTAATGTTCGATTCCACTCGAACTTAAGCTTCCTTACTTGTCATGTTTTTTTTATCTTTTTGAAAAAACCTAATCAACCAAATATGCGCACACAAAAATGTAATTAACATATGTATGAAATAGCATAAAAACAATATGCACATTTCAGGCGCGGATCCAGGATTTCGGTAAGGGGGGGGGGTTTTGAAAATTTCTTTTTTTGGAAGATATTTTTTAAGGGCAGACGCTGGTGAAAATATGGACTAATACCACCTACTATTATTATTCTATATACTAGTTGCACCATTTCCCGCACCTTAAAAACACCAAACTCAAAACCCTCCAAATTAACAATATGTATGTCATCACATAAAGTGCAGGAGATTTCAATTGAAGTTCTAAATAACATGTATAACGTACATGTATTTAATAAATTCATAATTTAAAAAAGCCGGCATATGCGGGTGTTACGCCTTCAGATGGCTCTGAAGCTACTATATTATAAACTTGACCACTGCGCGACACCTAGTGAAGGGTAGCAGTGATTAAACAAACAAACGCTCGTCAAAGTCGGATTTTTTTTTGGTTTTTCTGATTCATTTTTTTATTCAAATATTTATCTTTTTTATAAAAAGGTTGCATGTCGTTAGAAGCGTATTTTAATTATCTTTCTAACAAGGTACTGCTTGCGGTTATCGCACGTGCAACCTTAGCGAAAAATAGGTTTGAATGTAGTGATACCCAAAACTGCAAAAATTTACCGTTATCTCGAAAACTAACCATACAAAATATAAAGAAAACAATTTTTGAGATCAGGAAGACCGGACCAACTCCCCTATACCTGAATCTCTTGGAATTATTTCAAATTAATAATTTTAGAGTAGTGTAATGTTACTAAGCTGAAGAGGGGAATCGTTCAATCGCATTTTGCATTTAAACGGTAAGAGTCCCCATTTTTTTCTTCGGAATTCAGCTTACGATGCATCATTACATCTACAATATTTGTTCCGAATTTTTCCTAGGCGGAGAACATTGATAACAACAATTATCCTTAAAAAGGATACAGAAATTTTTTTTTAATTTATTTCAAAAATTATTTTAAAATATACATAATTACCTAACATGTGGCGTAGTTCGTGTCAAATTTAATTGTACCGTCGATTAACAATAAATTTTTTTAAAGAAGTTAATGTAAAACTTTTTTGGCGAATAACTATTGCAAAAATGTTCATTTTGCAAAAATATTTCGGTGACTAATTCTTGACACGGAGAGCTATCGATTAAGGCGCGAATCATAAAAATCTAAGAAAAAAAAAATTTTTGTGCTGATTTGAAAAATTCTGACCCAAAAGGCAAAAGTGGGGAAAATCCAATAGCTTGCACAGAGTCTCAATGGCCGTGTGTGTTTATGCGTTGGGTCATTGCGGCTGAAGATGGAATGTACTCGGGTTCAATCCCCGGTAGAATCCACTTCCGGAAAGAGTGCTGATGATCGAAAATGGTTTTTCGTGAAATAGCTATACACTCAACCTTCGCTGTAAATAGTTGTTGAATTTTAATTCCTCTAAATTTCGGGTATTTTCTATTTAACTATTAGTTGTAATTGTATGTTATTGTTGCCTACAAGGACAACTATTTTAATGAACTGATTCAATTGTACATGTTTCACCTTGTGGATATGTGCATATAAAATATAATCTGAAAATAAATGAAAGCTATCCAACCATTGCTTTTGGAATGATAGAGTTTTCCTTGATCATTTTGGTAAATTTGGGCGCAGAATCTATAAAGGCATTAATTTGGGATCTATGATAAACCACAAGGGGGGGTTTGAACCCCCAAAACCCCCCCCCGTGGATCCGCCACTGGCACATTTGTAGACAGAGGTTTATTTCGCAGTGTTTTTTGTGTTGAAGAAAGTGAAAAATGCAATAGAAATCAATATGCAAGTGTGCGCTTATTGATTTTAAATTGCTTATTTGGGTTTTTTGTTTTCTGTTTGTTCAAGTGGTTAATGAAGTCATTGAAGCAAACTTTTTTTGCAGTAAAATTTTTTTAGGCGCAGCCGTTTATTTTAATTTTAATTTAATATGCCCAACTACTTCATTTTTTATACTCAGCTGTACTAGTACACAGAGTATTATAGTTTTAATCACATAACGGGGGATTGTAACAGAATGAAATAATCGAGATATATATAGACTTATATATATATGAAAATGATCAGGGTGAAAAGAGAAATCGATTGAGCCATGTCCGTCCGTCCGTCCGTCCGTCTGTCCGTCCGTCCGTCTGTAAACACTCTAACTCGCGCAAAAATTGAGATATTTTGATGAAATTTGAAATGCAAGTTGGTATCGAGACTGGGACGGTTGGTATTGAAAATGGGCGAAATCGGACCATGACCACGCCCACTTTTCCTATATAGAAAAAATCGGAAATTTGGTATCTCAGTCACTAATATAGCTGGAGCGATGAAATTTTACCCACGTATTGAGCTCAGGCCCCTATGAAGAAATTTGATGAAACTTTGAAAAATGGGCGGTGCCACGCCCACTTATTAAGGGTCAAACATGGAAAGTTTTATATGTCATAACTCAGAAACCATTGAAGATATATCGATAAAATTTGGCATGCGTGATATACTTACTTAGGCAAATGTTCGGACTAAAAATTGCCAAAATCGGTTGACGACCACGCCCACTTTGATATATGGGTATTATAAAGTGGCCCAATAAAAACATTTTAAGCGATATCTCTGTCTAATATAAAGATATATCATTGAAATTTTTTGGCAGGAGTCCAACTGCGGACATAAAACGAAAAACACAAAAATTTTGGAAAATGGGCGCGGCACCGCCTCTTTTTAGAAGCAGAAATATACGAGATTTCTGAGCCCATAACTCGACAAATAATTGATATATGATGACGAAACTTGGTGTGTACACTTTTATTACTTGTGGTAATACATGTTGAAAATTTTAGCGAAATCGGTTGACGACTACGCCCACTTTTATATATGGGAACTATAAAGGGGCCTAAGAAAAACATTTTAAGCGATATCTTTGTCAAATATAAAGATAATTCATTGACATTTTGTGGCATGAGTTCCAAAATACACCGGAAACAAAAAATAGAAAAATTTTGGAAAATGGGCGTGGCACCGCCTCTTTTTAGACAAAGGAATATACTAGATTTCTTAGCCTATAAATCGGCAAATAATTGAGATATTATGACGAAACTTGGTTTATACACTTTTATAACTTGTGTTAATAGACATGCAAAAATTTATTCAAATCGGTTTATGACCACGCCTACTTTCTAACAAAGATATTTCTGGAACATCCTTTGGGAATTTGTAACGTGACATCTTTGTAACTAGAAGTCATAAAGGAATGAAATGTTGCACAAAGAATAATATTCATATGCTTAGTTGGATGACTGATAAAAATGTTGAAAATGAGAGTGGCTACGTCCACTTTATTTAGCACTTGCTTTATATAAAGTACACCGTGTTTACATCAAACGCAAGCAAACAATGAAAGCATACAGCTGAGTATCTAATGTTCGATTCCACTCGAACTTAGGCTTCCTTACTTGTTTGTTTTGGAGTTCATTTCTCTACATACAATTTGCATATAGAGCGGATTGTGTACTGTTGATGGCTTAAATATGTGCACTGTGCTAGATTTCCTAGTTTTGTTCACATATACATACGAGTATATATTAATATCTCGTTAATCATTCAACTATCCGAATAGCAGACGGATTTTCGTGAATTTATTGATAAAAGCTACGTCATGACAGCCTGACAAAATTTGAATATCGCGCTTACTTTGATTTGCATGGGAAATTTTGCCAATAAAAGGCTCGTATATTTCTCACTGAGCAAAATTTGCATGATTGAGTGTACTAGTTACACACGCTAATTATATAAAGGGTTACAGGGGACATAGAAATCAGAAGAATTATGCAACAAATCACTTGCTTGCCAATATTAATATTATATCATTTGAAGTGAAATTATTTGAAGCTATGTCATGTGATGTGATAAGCATGAAAATATGATGTGATGTCATACATACATGATATATTATTTAAAATCATATTATCTGATGAAGAGATTGCAAATAATCGTTATTTTTTAAATTTTGACTAAAACAAATCATACTGAAGGAGAAATGCTAAATGCAAAAGAAGTACACAGATAATATCACCTTAACGCAGACTACCTCTAGGGACATTAACTTTTATTTTTTCAATTTTTATAATTTTTGTAATTATTTTCCGTGTTTTGTTTTTTACTCAGAAAGTAAAAGTTATTTTTTGAGTTTTGTATTTCGATCAAAAAATAAAAGTTATTTTCTGAGGTTTTTTTGTTCAGAGAATAAAAGTTTCTTCAGTTTAATTTTAGCAGCAGTTGTCGATTTTGCCACATAAATACGTAGGTAAAGTATATAAATCAAAAAAATTTAAATTTTATTTATATACTTTACGTATTTATGTGGCGAAATCTACAATTGCAGCGAAAAAATAAAACTTCCTCACTTACTATTTTCTGATCGAAAAATAAAAATCAAATAACTTTTATTTTCTGAGCAAAAAATAAAGCTCAGAAAATAATTGTTAAAACTAAACTTTTTGGATATAACTCATAACCGTTACGGTCCCTGATCTGATGTGTCTGGTAATATCTAGTCTTTCTGCTCTTCTCACATGACCACTTAAATGAGATAAAATCGTATTTTGTGTGCTGTTGGAGCATTCCATGGAAAATGGTAAATTTGTCCCGTACAAACATTTCGATTTCTCACACATACATATACCAGTTTTTTAAATGCAAGCTTCTGCTTTTGTTTAGAAATTAGCCACACAATATTGATGTACTAGAAACTTTGTTTTATAACCTTTTGGTTTGTCCCGTACAAACCATGTACAAAATTACATTACAGCATTTTTAATTCTTTTGGAATAACCTTATTTCTAATATTTTTGTTGTTTGAATAAATCTTGATATTAGTGCTACCACATTTACCTTTTTATTTTTTTTCTAATACAATTAATTTGCCTAAAATTGCATCTGGTTCGCATAAACCAAGGATCATGGTAGACTAACTCTGTCCCGTGCAAACATAACTTTTTTAAGATTTTTCACACATACACGAATATTTCAAAAGCAACCCAGCAGTATTTGAGGTAAGGAGCTGCATATTCAATAGAATATTCATTATGAAAAATAGCCTGAAAGTAAGTCCAAAATTCATTGCTGAAAAAATAACTGAACACGCAGTGAAGACATCAGGTGTAATGAAATACATGCTATGGAAGTTCTCCCTGCGTATTCAGGCCTTTTTTCCTACAGAAACTCTCCCTTCTCGTTCGGCAGTTTTTAGGTAGTTGATTTTCGACGCCACCTCTATATAAAAACGAAAGGGAAAGTTCAGATATTAGAACTACATCTCTACTGAATATTCAGTAGGAAATATGTGCTGTTTTCCAGCTGATAAATACTGCTGGGAAGTTTCTGCTTTTAATAAGAGTTTTATCAAACAGCAATAATGCACCAGATATTTTGTTAGTTAACATTTTGGTGTGCCTTTAATTAAAATCGACGAAAACTGTAAAAATTCGTACAATTTGTCCCGTACAAACAATGGAATGCTCCTGTTTATGAAGTGATTTGAAGTGATATCGTTACTTGATATGCAGCTCTAATCTGATCTAATATGCTTTTTGCAGTGTACCTATGACATAAGGTAGCGAGTGTTCGATGTTTTATTAACTAAGTATCAAAATACTTACGCTGGATTATTAATACAAGCATCGCATTCTAAAAAAAAAATTATACACATTATTTAATATGAACATTTTCGATATTTATTCTTCTAAATACACGATTTGCAATTCTTATTTCATTTTAATGTTTTATTTTACAAAGCATTAAGTATTTTGTTAATCTATAAAGTCATCAGTTATTTATGCATGCAATGTTGTAAAAGATTTAAGTAAATATATGTATATATTTATATAAGTAATGGCATAAGCTTAATAAATACAAAAAGAGAAAACACAATTTTTGTAAGTATGTGGTTAAGGAGAATAAATATATTACATTAGTTTATACATATGTATACGTGTTTACATATATATTAGCGCTTTTGATTTTGTTTTCAATAGTACGTGTATTTAAGTTTAGGTGCTATTTATATTAAGTAATTGGAGGAGATTAGGGACACGAATTTCGATACAATACCATATCTACCTTTACTTTTTACATTCGGTACCGATACTTTTTTCCTGATACTGTTTTAGCGTTAATTTTCTTTCATTTTAATAATCGTCTATAGGTGCTATCCAGACCTGTTAAATTCAGATTAGGATTAGTAATCAATTAAATTGTTTTGTTTTTTAATTGGTAATCATTATTTTAATTCTTTTGCAGAAAAAAAGTAATTTTAATGATTACCATTAAAAAAAATCAAAAAAAATCAAAAAAAATCAAAAAAATAAAAAAAAAATCAAAAATAATCATAAAAAATCGAAAATAATCAAAAATAATCAAAATAATTTTTTTTGATTGTTTTTGAATTTTTATGATTATTTTTTTTTGATTTTTTATGATTTTTTTTTGATTTTTTTTTTGTTTGATTTTTTTCAATATTGTTGTAAAGAAATTTGGATACGCATGCACATACATAAGTATTCAGGTAGGCATGCATTTTTGGTCAGAGAGGCATAAAGTTTGTTTGGACAAATGCATGTGAACGCATATTAAAGTACGTAACCCTGCAGTAAATATGGGGACAAGTGTATCCAAGTCATTGTGTATTCTACAGCGACAACTGCAATAATTAAAATGTCGACAAATTTAGAAGTACAAGATTTGTATAGACCTTGGCTCGTTGGAAGTTCTTCGTACTAACTAGATATGGATACAAACTATTCCTACACCTGGGGAAGATTCATTTCTAGGTCCAGGATAAGGACAGGAAAGAGCGAATAAATAATTCTGATTATGAGAGAGATTATCTTTACGCAAATCTATTTGCAGCATAGCAAATCGTCTACTGCTTTATTATGTAGTAGGCAGGCGAAGCGGCATACAAATTCCCAAATAATCCTATTTGAGGAAAAATGGGTATGTCGTGAACGCATCTGTGGCCTTGGAGAGATTTCTTGAGGCAACGTCCTTCACTTTATAGGGAAAGGAAGATCGCGGGCTTGTATCATTGTTCCGCGATCAGCAGAATGCACGACGCTTAGAGAATTTGTTTACAGGAAATTAAATATTTATCCAGATATGATTAATCCGAGATAATTCACTCAGTTTTTACTAAAGATTAATGTTATATATTCCTTAATATTTATAAAAATTAAAAATGAATTAGCCAATACAAGAAATATACATTTCTTTATTTACATATTTATGTATCTAAATGTTTCAATTGCAATAAATTTTTATTAGAAAACAGCCCGATGGTATAGAGAATCTATGATTCCATTGTCTCCGTATGGCCCCAAAAAAGCTAGGTACTTTATTTAAAATGCACATAATTATATGCAGTGAAAATATATGGTTTTGGTACATAAATGTAGGAAGTGCAAGAATATAATTTAAAATGCAGTGAAACATGAAGTTATAAGCATAATAATATGTATGTAAAGTATACAATGTATACATATGTGGTGCAAGCCACACTAAAAATATTGCTATCATCTCAAATCTCTCATCTGCGCTCACTCAACTTTTGTAAGCTAAGACCGGATGATTAAGAGGACAGACAGTAAGTCTATGCATACGGCAGACCCACCAAAATATATTCGATATGATGAGGGCTATGAGCTGAGTCGTTGAGCAATGTCCATATGTGCGTCTGCATAAACACAAATTAGTCCCTCATGTTTTTGAGATTTCTACTTGAAATTTGGTACGTGGGTGACTTTTTAAGAGAAATCGGACCACTATAATATATAGCTCCCACACAACGGATTGTTCAGATACATATAGACATATTGAGCTATAACATCTACATAAATAACACACAGAATTGACTGTATAAATTAAAGAAAATCAGATTATGTCACGTTTGATTTGGTCACTTTAAACAATTTTTCAAAAAGATGAAAATAATTTAATACAAA